>JAMPIV010003913.1:957500-1022500 GCA_024509875.1 Oreohelix idahoensis | reverse complement strand
CCCTCACGTGACTTCAAGTCGACACAAGAGAACGAGAGAACACAGGAAACGCCCCAGCGGCCGCTGAGCTCTTATCTTTAAACAGCCGGAATATTTCGGAGCTGAAGCAGGCACAAAGGGCCGATAAAACACTAAATCCTTGCTTTTCAAAGTTGTATGGCAATTACTCCCATACTCTTCAGGGAGCATTTTACAGGGAGAAAGGTTTGGTCTATAGACGGGTTGGAATTAAGAGACAGTTAGTTGTCCTATTACCCTATCGCACCTGCCTAATGCAGGAAATGCATTTAACCCTGCCTCACACCATTAAATGTTCATGTGCCCTGGTAAGACATATTTCCCTGAATTACTACTGGCCAAGTCTGCGACACGATGTTAGACAATTTGTGAGATATTACCTTTGCGCCATACTCTGAACAGAGTCGGATAAAAACAACGCATGCTTCAGCTGGAACATTCCACAAGGAAGATGGAATTTTAGTTCGACGAACGAGTGCGGGAGCTCGACAGTTAGTCGCCCCACTCCCTCTACGGCCTCAGGTTATGAAAGCGGCTTATATATCCACAGCGGGGGAACATGTTCCCGTGGGTACCACTATGCATAACTTTAAAGAGGTGTACTTTTGACCCAACCGATGGAAAGACGTTCATCAGTATGTATTGAACTGTTCACATTGCCAAGCGAGTAATTCAAACTCTCTCCGAGATAAGGAGGAGAGAAAAACTGTCGCACCGAGAAACAAAACCAGTGCACAGTAAACCCACTGGAATGTGTCCGCACAAAGCTGGATATTCTACAAATATCTTAGGATAGGAGGTCTGAGACGATACGGTAGTGCGATCTCCAGTCCACTGCGGTAGGATTTCATTACATTCCCGTTCGAGTGATATTTCTTTATATTTCTCTCCCCTGTCATTATTATGTGGAAAATTGTATGCACCAGACTTCTGATAAATCCTCACCTACGTCTCCGTGACGAAAACGTTTATCTAAATTTCACCAATCTTTACATATGTATTTTAACTGTTAAAGACTAATTCGTTATTAAAATTGTTACATGTTGTTTTAAAACTAAACAATCACAGTCGCTTCAGTTTTATATGTATGACAGCAAACGTATGAGCCAGAATGTTTATATATATATATATATATATATATATATATATATATATATATATATATATATATATATATATATATATATATATACACACACACACACAAGGGGATTGACATAAGTCTTGGGCCTGACCATGAAGGAGTCACAGGAGGAAAATGAAACTTGGCACATTTAAAGTTCATCATATTTGCACTGAATGTGTAATATACGCGTTTGGTCATAAGCAGCTCTAAAACAAAATCCATGGTGACATAACGAGAAGAAAGAAGACATCAGATTAAGCTGGGAGAACAGGTCCTGGAGCAGGTCGACCACTTTAAATACCTCGGAGCTATTATAGACCGAAAGGGAGGCATCAAAGAAGAGTTGGCCACTCGAAAAGCAGCAGCTGGGAGACTTTTTCAGGCCATAAATCGAGGATTCCTCAGCAAGAGAGAGGTTGGTAAGGAAACGAAGATGGCTGTATACCGCTCCACCTATGTCCCAGTCTTGACATATGGATGCGAGTCATGAGCAATGACTACAACCCATAAAAGCCAGATCCAAACCTCAGAAATGAGGTATCTGAGGAAGGTGGTTGAAGTAACAAGAAGAGACATGGTACGCAACCAGACGATACGTCAAGGCCTTAAATCCTACCCCCTGCAGACCCAAGTAGAACAGTCTCAATTAAGATGGTTTGGCCATGTCTGTAGAATGGGAGAAGATCGGATACCACGACAAGCATGGGAAACAAAGAGCCAAGGATCCAGACCCCCAGGACGACCCAGAGTTCGCTGGGAGGACAACATTAGACAATCTTTGAAGGACCGAGGACTAGAATGGAACCAGGCCAGGAGAAAGACAGCTGATAGGATAGTCTGGCGCTCTCTCTTCCAAACCTCTACACCTCACGGTGGAAGGGGAACGACTAAGTAAGTAAGTGTAAAGTACGCGTTTGTTTCATCAATGGGTTTTCCCGCTACGGTGCACGGCGCAATGTACCCTATTGACCGGATCTGCTGCTCCAAAGATTTGACAAAACAATGGAAAAGAAGGAGGCCAGAGCTGTGATAAAATTACTGATGTTTCAGGGAAAACACCTACATTCTTTGGAGACCATGGTGACAGTAGATGAGACTTGGGTACACCATTATGACCCCGAATCCAAAATTGCCAGCATGCAATGGAAAACCCCGGGCTCCCCAACACCTGTCAAGCCGAGGGCGCAGAAATCTGCAGGAAAAGTGATGCTGACTGTTTTTTGGGACGGCAAATGTGTCCTTTTGAAAGATTATCTGCCTCGTGGCAACACAGTTAATGGAAAGTACTATGCAGATCTTCTCACAAAACTAAGAAAGGTTGTAACCAGGAAACGAGGGATAACGCGCACTCAAAATCTTCCTTTTCTTCAAGACGACGCGCCCTCTCACAAAGAACGGCTTGTGCAGCTAGCAGCCAACGATTTGAATATTGAAATTCTTCCACACCCACCATATTCTCCAGATTTATCTCCATCAGACTTTTTTCTATTCCCAAATCTTAAAAAAACAGCTAAAAGGAAATCATTTTGACAGCGATGAAGAGGTTATACTGGCATGTGATGACTGGTTTAGTTTGAAAAATAGGGTATTCTACTCCCAAGGTCTTTTCAAGGTCAAGCAGAGATGGCAGAAGTGTGTCAATTCAGACGGTGGCTATATTTAAAGGGAATAAATACTATAGAAATTTCAGCTCTCTGTGACATGTCCTTCATGGTCAGGCCCAAGACTTATGTCAGTCCCCTTGTATATATATATATATATATATATATATATATATATATATATATATATATATATATATATATATATATATATATATATATATATATATATATATATATATATATATATATATATATACACACCTAGACATATATTTACCTCTAAACAAAGGCATTACGTATAAGAGGAATTTCGCTGGATTACACCAACTGGGGGGGCCTGAACGGGCTAAACCATTGCTTAAATCCTTCACAAAAGGCGACGGACCAGATGTAATGCGTTAACAATTGTTCAGCCCAATGCAATATTGTTCGTGACTTCTAGAAATGATTTGTGAAATCTCCCTTAAGGTAGAAGTGGCATTAACCTTCTATCTACATCTCTTACTTACTTACTTAGTCGTTCCCCTTCTACCGTGAGGTGTAGAGGTTTGGAAGAGAGAAATCGCCAGACTATCCTATCGGCTGTTTTCCTCCTGGCCTGGTTCCATTCTAGTCCTCGGTCCTTCAAAGATTGTCTAATGTTGTCCTCCCAGCGGACTCTGGGTCGTCCTGGGGGTCTGGATCCCTGGCTCTTTGTTTCCCATGCTTGTCGTGGTAGCCGATCTTCTCCCATTCTGCAGACATGGCCAAACCATCTTAGTTGGGACTGTTCTACTTGGGTCTGCAGGGGGTAGGATTTAAGGCTTTGACGTATCGTCTGGTTGCGTGCCATGTCTCTTCTTGTTACTTCAACCACTTTCCTCAGATACCTCATTTATAGGTTTGGATCTGGCTTTGTTATCTACATCTCTACCAAGAGTAATCTTGCGCGCAGGTAGATACCTTGGAAGCCAATATTATATACTCGTGAGTTTTGGTCACTTTTGGACCACTACTGCAAAGCAGGAGAGGCAATCTGTGACAGAAGCATTGTTCATAACTGGTGGTCATATAAAGATGACTCCACACAAGCCTCCATGCATAGTAAGACTATGTAAAACCATAAATGAGAGACAACCTTACTGTTTTTACTCTGTTTTTAAATTGTTATTGTTGATAAAATCTACGTTATTGCACTCCGGGCAAATCCAAATGTGATCATTCTCCCTCGGCAAATGTCGAAGACATACTTTTAGAATATAGGTCTATTCTTACTGTGAAGCGGCGCTAGGAGCTTAACTTTTGGTTCTCGGGCCGAGCGTGGTGCATTGCTTGCTGTGAGCCCGTGTTGTTGCAAGATGTATGTAGTACGCATTATCTATGCATCTACTTCTTGGTTTTTCCCGTGTTCTACTGTTGTAAGCACGTAGTGGTAATTTATCAGGCTCTTTTCTCATGACCAAATCAATTAGTGTTCTGTCTCTCTATTCATTTGATGCAGAACCTAGTTCCTAAACTTTTTCTGATGTCATAATTTCTCACTCCGCCCCTACTGTTAGAATTAATGGCTGTTCTTAAAAACCTCATATCAAACGATGTGATTAACCTTTTTCATGCTCTGCTCAAAGACCATGCATGACACTTCTTTCAGAGAGGTGGTAAGAACACAATATTTATCAGTTGCTGTGTAGATTCCATCTTGACATCACGATGCTGAATCAGCGGCGACTCTATGAAATTCACTGACCTGTCTTTCTGACCGACATCCGTCCCTGTTACGAACAGTCCTAATATGATTTAGACCAAGGTCGACAACCTAGGAGCTTTTAGGATCTACTTCAGTAACAGTAGTTCTCTAAAGATCTGATATATATATATATATATATATATATATATATATATATATATATATATATATATATATATATATATATATATATATATATTTGTGTGTGTGATAGGGTGGGCGAGATGATGATGATGATGATGTGATATGTGATCACTTTCTTTCACACTCGCACCGACCCGAACAAAAATAAAACTCTTGATTCTAAGGCAGGGGCTGTATTTATTTATACAACCCAGTCAGTGATAAAGAGCTCACGAAGCAAACATTAAACAAATAAAACAAAGCAAACAAAACGAAACACCCAGCCAGTGCTCAGTTGCTAATCCTGAAAGCAAACAAAGCACCGACTAGTTAAAATCATAATAGTTAAATAATGAGAAACGATACTCTCATCATCCAAACAGTCCTTCCACGCCACCTGACACACTCAACTATCACACCCATACACACTCATGCATGTCATCCAATGAGACTAGTATGGTGTTGTGCATGAGGCTGGCAATCTCACCGTGTAACATCGGTTGCTACCGAAACCACTACTGCAAGAGCATCTGAATGCTTCATGCGGAGACAAACCACACTGGTGGCCCCATGCTCCCTCAGGAGCGGAGAAGAGAAATATATATCTCCAAGTGAGCCCTCGTGCTCTCACAAACCATTCTGCACATAGCAATATCTAAATAATAATGTAATATGTATCAAATAGAATTAAACAATATGTACAACCAATACTCTCATTGATGAGAATAAGCTACTACCTCTCAAACGATCCACATCAGTATTCGTTCCTGCACTCTGAACATGTCGTAAGTGACGACTGGTGCGCCAGGCAACAAGCGTGTCGTATATGACCACTGATGAGATTGGGAACTCATCACATGAAACACATTGTTACAGAAACAACCACTGCTATAGCATACAAATGCTTCTTGTGGGCTTGTGATGGACACCAGTTGCATTGGTGTTTCCACGCTCCGCAAGGAGCAAACAGAGAAACACCTGTCTCAACGTGCCTTACGCACAAAAGAGTGGTATTGCGATCACCAGAAATCTAAATACCTAAAGTTAGATTCATCTTCTCAAATGGAACTTTAGCACAACAAAACTGTACACAACAGATGTCATTAAACTAATCTCAAAGTAACCCACTAAATATACAGTAGAATTATCAATAATCGTGAAATACACTTTAACCTAAACTATCTCTTCCATTACTGAAGAAAATTACATTAACCTGCCTTCACCCACGTGTCAATTCACACAATATAACATAGCGTAACATTATAGGCTTATAATACGTGATAACTAAGCGTGTAATGCAGACTTGCTGGCGCCTTCTTTATACACATGCATGATGAAGCGCCGCCTTTATACACATTGCATGATGCTTTTCATGAACACGTGGCTGCCATCTTGATAACAGTTAATATTATCTAATTTCCATTCCCTGATAACATCTCTGTCCAGTTCCATGTATCTAATAGTTTTCTACTATATTTCCCTTTCTTGCCCGGTCTGATGAATGAAATAATTGCTACTAAACTCTTACAGCTGTGATCTGGACTTAACACTAGTAAAGTCTATCCACACATTATTTTCATTCATTTATAACTTAAAACTAAATCTAATGTCCTAAAAGAAATTTCCTCAGGAAACAAATTCATTTATTTCATTAAACATTAGAAAAGCCTCACGCTGAATATAATTTCAGAATTATAGAACACTAATGCTAATTTGCTTTGAAATCAAACTCATGTGTTCAAGGCATCTATACTGCAGATCGACTCTTGTTTTCTGGTTTCTTTGGGGCGACTGGCGAAGAGAGAGATCTCTGCTGGCCTGGCACTTCTTTATATAAGCTGCTAGGGCAAATTGCTCAACTTAGTCCACGGCGCGCATTAATTGGGTAACTCAAATAATACGCAATGGAATGCTCTTAAAGGAGCAAAAACACAAATATAACCCACAACTATTTCTAGAGCGAAAACACAAATAAACACCACAACTAATTTGTAGGCTTTATTGTGGCCTAGTAATATATCTTCTTCTTGAAGATGTTGTGATAAAAAGGCAGTGACCCACGGAGACAATGGGGATGACAAGATGGCGTGGTTACATATATATATATATATATATATATATATATATATATATATATATATATATATATATATATATATATATATATATATATATGAGTCGACTCATGTTTGAATGAGTGATTATGTCATGACGATTTTAGTTTTATAAGTTGGTAGTGACCTTGAGGAAACGACATGGCTGATGTAACCTTCACATGTACTCTCGAACAGAAGTTACCGACGTTTGTTTGTGTGGTGTGCACGTAGCATCGTCGGAGTTGAAAAATTCCTTGATTGAAATGTCAAATTTTGTGTTTTGCTTGAGACGTCACCCTCAGAGACAGTAACCTTGTTTAATAAAGCATATGGTGATACCGCAATGAAGAAATCGCAAGTTGTTGAGTGGCACAAGCGTTTCCTTGAAGGTCGTGTTAGTGTGACCGTATGACATACTGCGTCGTTTTAGCACTAGGGTGCTGCCACTTATTAGAGTTAGTGTAAGAATACTTACGCAAGATTTGAACACTGGATATTTGAGCGCGACTAGTTAGTAAAATAAACACTAGTCACAAACCTATGACGTCATTCAATCATGATGTACATGAAATGACGTCATCAAACCTGGTGTAAAATCCATACTGCAGACCGTCATTGTGGGGGGGGGGGGGAGGGGGGGTTGGGATGTCAGGAATTGGTAGTACCTCTGGTGAAGTAGCTGTCATGCTCTTTCCAGGGCAGCTCGGCCACCTTTGGTCTAAACCTGGCATCCAGCTCTCACCTGTGGCTCCTCGTAGCTGTCAGCATGCGACAGTGCCACCCCCCGGGAAACGGCTTTGACAGGCCGGTTAAACTAGGTGAGGGTAGCCGACTGGTTATAAAACTTCAGTGAGTTAGGGTCTGCCTACCCATGCATGCGAAGACTGGATTCGGTAGACTGCGCGGAAGAAACCACCTGTTGGTTCAAGGGGCATGACTGCGATTACCAGCAACGTGCTGTGGAGCGTAAGGAGCACGGCGAGGTACGTAGAAAGCCCTGGTCATCCACTGCACCTGACCTCATCTCCAGTCGTCTTGACTTGTCTTGCCACTGGATTCAGATGGACCCAGGCGAGAGAGTGAGGTCGACGAATTGCGCAAATCTTCCTCACTTTAAACCAAATCACTGCGCAAGTCACTCTTTCATCCACTCATCCATCCACTCACAACAAGTCCTGTGGCGATGGGCGAGCGGCGAAGCGGCAGGTGTAGGTGCGCTGGCAGCCGTAGACCTACACACAGGCGGCTCAGGCCATATGGTCGTCTTCCACTGATCGGAGCAGCAGTGGGATTCGGCAGTCCCCTGAGTGACTGAGACGCCCTTTTCAGGAAAGCACTGCTCACCTCCATGGCACAAGGAAGGGGCTAGAAAAGGTGCCCTAAACATTGCCTGCTCCACCATTACCTAACCAGCTTACCGCGGTTGGTGGGTACCCTACTTCGGCGGGCGACACATAAGAAAAAGAAAGGACAGATTTCCCCCCCTCATTCTAGGCGCATGGAATGTGCGCACTCTCCTTGACAAAGACTTTAACGCAAACAGACCTGAGAGACGAACTGCCCTGATTGGGAAAGAACTGGCCAGATACAACATTGACATAGCAGCACTGAGTGAAACTCGACTTGCAGGCGAGGGCCAACTTTGCGAAAAGAGTGCAGGCTATACATTCTATTGGAGCGGAAGACGAACTGAAGAAAGACGAGAAGCAGGGGTTGGATTTGCAATCAAAACAGCACTTGTTGGCAAGTTAGCGGGGCCCCCAAAGGGAATAAATGACCGTCTCATGACGGTCAAGATCCCCTGTTTTATGGAAGGAAACATGCCACCATCATTAGCGCATATGCACCAACTATGACAAACCAGGATGACGTCAAGGATCAGTTTTACGAAGAACTACATGCAGTCATTGCATCAGTTCCTGAAGCAGATAAGCTCATCATTCTTGGTGACTTTAATGCAAGAGTAGGCTCAGATAACATCTCCTGGAATGGCACTATCGGAAAGTACGGCGTGGGTCGCTGTAACAGCAATAGACTTCTTCTCCTCCAGACTTGCGCAGAACATGACCTCCTTGTCACCAACACCATTTTTCGACTTCCTACCCGCAACAGAAACTCATGGATGCACCCTCGCTCAAAGCATTGGCACCTAATTGACTATGTAATTGTTAGGAAGAAGGGCAGGCAAGATGTCCGGGTGACCAAGTCCATGTGCGGTGCTGAACGCTGGACTGATCATCGCCTCAATGTGTCTAAACTTAAAATTCGTATCCAACCAGCCAGGCGCCCTTAGGGGAAGAAAACTCAAAAAAGACTGGATGTCACCAAACTAAAGAAGACAAAAATCAAACAGTCATTTACTGACACCCTAGAAGACCGTCTCAAATCTATCTCGTTAGACGGCCAAAGTGTGGAAACAAATTGGGCAGCCCTAAGTGAGCAGATCTACAACACTGATACAGAGGTCCTGGGTCCCGCCATCAAGAAACAAAATGACTGGTTTGATGAGAACTCAGATGAAATAAAGAAGATGTTGGCTGAGAAACACCATCTCCAGAAAGCATATTCAAATGATCCAAAATCTACATCTAAGAAAGATGCTTTCAACAACATGCGTAGAATCGTCCAACATAAACTACGCCAGATGCGGGATTCATGGCTGAGTAATAAAGCAGATGAGCTCCAAGGCTTTGCTGACAGCCATGACTTGAAACATTTTTACCATGCACTCAAAGCGGACTATGGTCCAACATCATCAGGATCATTTCCCCTCCTTGATGCAGATGGTAAAACACTAATTACAGACAAGGAAAAAATTCTCCAACGCTGGGTCAAACATTTTAATAATATTCTGAACCAGCCATCATCTATTAACGACGAAACCATCATCCGCCTGCCCCAAATTCCTATAAATGAAGCACTAGATGAAATACCAACTCTGGAGGAAACTAAAAAAGCGATTCGTCAACTTTCTAGTGGAAAGGCCCCCCGGCTCTGATTCAATTCCTGTTGAGGTCTTTAAAGATGGCGGTACAGTTTTGATAGAGAACCTTCACATGATCTTCCAGCAAATGTGGCAGAGTGAAACCATCCCACACGATCTCAAAGATGCGTCAATAATACATCTATATAAACGTAAAGGTAATCGTCAAGGCTGTAACAATCATCGAGGCATCTATTATCAATCGCTGGGAAGATATTCGCCAGAATCCTTCTGAATCGCCTTACGGCTCATCTTGACAAAGGTCTTCTACCTGAAAGTCAGTGTGGATTCCGGAAAGAACGTGGAACCACCGAAATGGTGTTCGCTGCAAGACAGCTACAAGAAAAATGCCAAGAACAGCACTGTGACCTGTACACAGCTTTTATCGACTTGACAAAGGCGTTCGACACGGTCAGTAGAGAGGGTCTATGGAAGATCATGGCAAAATACGGCTGCCCACAGAAATTTATCACAATAGTGCAGCAACTGCATGATGGAATGCAGGCTAGAGTTCAGGAAAATGGTGAGCTATCGGAGCCTTTGCCCGTCTCAAATGAAGTTAAACAAGGGTGTGTACTTGCACCGACTCTGTTCAGTATCATGTTTTCTGCTATGCTGACTGATGCTTTCAGAGACAGAGACACAGGAATCGACATCAGATATCGTATTGATGGAAAATTGTTTAACCTTAGCAGGCTTAAAGCAAAAAGCAAGGTCAAATCACACACCATCAGGGATCTTCTGTTTGCTGACGATTGTGCCCTCAATGTTGGCTCAGAGGCTGATCAGGGCTGCCACCTCAGGGGCGCATTCCCATAGTCAGTTATGACTGAAGGGGCTATTATTATTATTACTATTATGATCTTTGGACAACGCGATTTTAAATACCGATGGGAGATGTCTAGTCCGAAATTTCCCTAGTATAAAAAGGTGTTTGAGATTGTTTTTTCCTCCCCGTAGTCGCCTAACGATCTATCAAATCATACACTGGGACTACCAAGTTGATCAGAACCGACTGGTTGCCAACCACTGTTTTACACTTTTGTGCGAGTAATTTGCGCACGAAACACGAAATTAAATTATAGTAGACACGCAGTTCATCACATACCTGCCCTAAATAAGGAAATGCCGAATGCTCATTGTTGAAAAAACTGTTTGAAAAAACAAAAACTACATAAAAGTTACACATACGATTGTATTTACACCCAACGGTGCAGAGGTTTCCAGAGTTGGTACTTTGCACTAGAGACCGGACCTATTTAGCATCAACATCATTTTTTAGTTTCGTATTGAGCACGGCGTCACCATCGTAACTGGTCCCTTTGCACTGAGCCTGCTCCAAACAATGACATCCTCTTACAGCGGTAATAATGAGGATTAATGTTGATAGCATTACAACATTGTCCTTGTTCTGGAATCATCAGGGTATGAAAGGTAGAGGGAGACAGCAGAAACACATAGAAAAAATAAGTGGAGACAGACATGCGTCGCAAGGTGATTTGATTTAGTCTTATGACAAGATTGAATGTGGGATATAATCCCCTAGGCCTTCTATTTGTAATGGCTCGTAAAAATGAAAGCCTACTTAAGATAAAGAATGAATGAGAGAAGTCGAATCCTCACTGAGAGTAAGACAGTTTCAGCAGATATTCTGATCTCCAGCGACAGTTTCACTCTGGCATCCCAAAGTACAAGAGCCTCTACTTCCTGTTTAGATGAAAGAGAACAATAACACACTTAAACACCCACAGCACAAAATATATAGACAAGTTATAAACTAAGGTGCAAATGTATTTACCTATATACATGTATATACGAGGCGTGTTCAAATGAAACCCGTCCCAGTGGCTTTATAACAAATATATGTAAGGTACATCAGCAGGAGTAGTAGAATTAAATACAGCAATTGTTATGAAGCAAGTACCCATTATGGTTCTTTAGAAATAGTCACCATAGGCATTCAGACACGCATCCCACTGCTTGGGTAGACGGCGGATGCCGTCCGAGAAAAATGACTTTGGTTGCTTATTGAACCATTTGGTCATCGAGGCTCTGACGTCTGCATCGGAGTCGAATCGTTGTCCCTTTAGAGATTTTTTTAACGGTCCGAACAAATGAAAGTCACATGGTGACAGATCGGGGCTGTAGCCTGGGTGTTGCAGAATTTCCCACATTTTCCTTGTTAACGCTTCCAGCACAATGTTCGCAACATGTGCACGAGCATTGTCGTGCAACAGAATCACACCACGCGAAAGCATGCCGGGTCGTTTATTCTTGATGGCTGTATGCAGGTTGTCTAGTGTGTCTTTGTAGCGGATGGCATTGATGTTAACGTCAGGCTCTTTAAAGTGTACCAATAGAAGCCCTTCATGGTCAAAAAGCTGGCAGACGCTGGAGCTGGGTTGGTCATGTCCTCAGAAGAGACCCCGATGCCATCACAAGAACAGCTATGCTTTGGACCCCTGAAGGAAAGCGAAAGAGAGGCCGACCAAAAACAACTTGGCGGAGGACTGTGGAGGCTGAGATGCAAAGAATGAACCAGAGTTGGGGCACTGTACGAAGGATGGCCACCGACCGTGCAAAGTGGAATCAATTTGTTGTTGCCCTACAAGACGCCACTAGGCGTGATGGCCACTGACTGTTTTGACGGTCGGTGGTTAAGGATCAAAGAAGAGGAAGAAGATGGTCAAAAAATGCGGTCAGCATAACCTTACCGGCGGAAATCTGTGACTTGAATTTTTTGGGTTTTGGTGATCCGGGATGTTTCCATTGCATGCTCGCTGATTTGCTGCACGGCTCAAAGTGGTGGCACCACGACTCATCGCCTGCCACTATGAGCAACAGAAATGCATCACCCTCCTCTTTGTAACGCAGCAGGCGGTTCAAACTCCACCCTGTGCGTTCTTCCTTATGGTGATCGACCTTGGACGGATTCCTTATCACACCGGCCATTATTTTAACGGTGTGCAGCACAACCAATGAATACTAGGAGAATGAACACTTACACACTTGTACATTCGTGTGTGCTTATTACGTCAGATGTGACGTTATCATGCTCCTCCTACGAATGTCCACTTGGCGCAGCACGGTCGGGTTTCATTTGAACACGCCTCGTATATATATATATATATATATATAAATATATATATATATATATATATATATATATATATATATATATATATATATATATATATTATATATATATATATATATATATATATATATATATACATATACATATATATATATATATATATATATATATATATATGTGTGTGTGTGTGTGTGTGTGTGTGTGTGTGTGTGTGTGTGTGTGTGTGTGTACCGCTGAAGAAAATAAATAATGGTGCAAGATAACGAAGTCAACAAAAGTTTAAAAATAAAACTGACCTAGTTAATTGACAACTTATTTACTCTTAAACTTTTAAATTTTAAACTGGACTTCTGACAAATATGATGACACGTCTTCAGTCCCACAAATACTTACTCTACATTTGATGATGATGATTTCAAAAGTATTCTACTTGCTGGCGAAAACAATAAGATATACACGCATGACACCATCTGTGTTAAACTATCACTTCCGTGTAACTACAACTTGAAAAGGACACTCTGGCTATTGTGTTTGGCTTTATCATTCATTACCATTATCCAGTCATTGATGGTTGACGGGGCCAATGACACTCTGGCGTTGATGATCTAGTGACAACAGGAGTTATCGCCTATGCAGAAGCTATCAAACCATTGCCTGTCAGATATTACGCAGAAACATTCGTAAGCCCTAGCCTAACATATAGTCATTTTTAGTGATTGTATTGGTATTGTTATGACTGTGTACATTAGCACGTTGTGTGCACAATTAGCTGTTATGGACGTGACTGCGAGTAATGGCAGTATATCTATGATACAATCAATGACAATGTAGTACGGGTATTTTGCTATCATAGTATGTATTACAGTAATCAGTACATTTCTCATTAGTGAGATTAGTTACATTTCTTACAGATTGTATTTGTGCATAAATATAAAAAAAAATATCTATGCCAGTTGACTAAACAGTAGTCTGCGGCAAAAATTGAAATAGAAACAGTCTGACACCGCAAACTTCCACAGTAATTCAGGTTATGAGAAGAAAATAAGTATGTCCCTGATTATTAAGAAAAAAAAATGATTACTCAAAGTATAAACGTCTTCATACTTTGAATAATGGGAAAGGTATTAATAAAAAATTATTTATCATTTAACTCAGTGTTTATCAAACCGAGTGGCGCGGCCCACTGGTGTGCCGCCAGAGAGCCAGAGGTGTGCCACCAAATTTCGACAGTAAAGAATATGTCCAATCTTCCTCCACAAATAAATAAGATCTGTGCCTCCATGCAGGATCACATTTCACATTGAAAACAATACACTTACATAATAAAATTTAAAATCTCTCTTTTATTTTTCATTTTTGTCATATAATTTGAATATAGTCAATCTGGTGTCAACTGTAAAATACTATAAATTTATAGTTAATTATATGAGAGTACAGTATTAAGAACGCAGGTGTGCCACGGCAAAAATTGCCAAATGTGCCACAGTCTGAAAAAGATTTGAGAACCTATGAAGCCTATTAAAGTTTATGGTTTATTTAGTTATTATATATTATACGGACCTGAATAGGAGGCAGCAATGAAAGAACATACAACGCGCACTATACAGTGCATGCTACAGCCAGGTACGGAACACTTGACAAGTGATTCCTACTAAGGTAACAAGTACTTAACTTTGGCACGAAGTACTGTTCTTACCTGAAAAGAAAAATAGGTATATCGCACTGCGTTGTAGTTATTACAATCCATTAAGCAGATGTTTCCATCGTTCCTTCCTTCCTTTATAGACCTAAAGACTGTGGAGATAAAGAGTAAAGATAATTTTATGTTTGCTTCATATGGTATTCGGTTATAGAGTGTGAACAAGTTTCATGACATTTGTATAACTTCGTATAAAATATATGGTTGGAAATTATTATTTCAATGTTTATTTAAAACAGGTATAGGTATAGTGCGTGTAGTGGGATCATAATCTGAGCAGTGAATAATAAATATTTACATTTTTTTTTCTCTAACCAGCGGCACTCGAGCTTTCCAGCTCTTTTGGCCCAATGACATGTCATTGCGAGGCTGGGGGGTTAGTGGACTTTCCTTAGAAACCCGGTCAGGAAATATTTACATTAATAATACTGCATATAATTGTACTTCTGAATTTTTATTAATTATAATTGTTAAACTAAAAAAATGTTTGGCATAGAACGCGATGCTGACTCTATTGAAACAGAATGAGGGGTGGGGGGGGGGGGGGGGGGGGGGGGGGGGTAATCCACAATCAGCTGATGCAATTTGTATAACAATATTTTTGAAAGATGAGCCATTTAAAAAAAAGATGAAAGAAAGATCGTGGTAGTTATATCACAATCTGTATACTAACAGACTGTCTCAGTTAAGCAAAAAACATAAAATAAACTTTAGAAAATTATTAACCGGCCTCATACTGAGACGAAATGTCCAGAGTGGCTGTAGTTTAAATCTTACTTGACGTGCTCTGCTCAAAAACCACATTTTTGAGAGCTAATTTTAGGGAGTACATTTTTAGACATGACTACGAATACCGCAACTGATTTTAACATTAAATAATTATGCATAATGATAATGTACAGTGTTATGAATGAACATGTGTGCCAGCGTCAGTTACTTGTGCGCAGGTCACGGCATCACTTTGAAGATATGTGGCCGTGTAGGTTATACAGCACTAGTAGTTATATTGATTTTATTTAGTCAGAGTTAATCTTTTATATGTTGTTGTGGTTCAAGTGCTAACTGGCCTTCCGCCAGAGATGGTAATACTTGACCTTTACTCATTTTTCTTCTTCTTCCCAGGTAGGTTCTTCCCTTTAAGTTTGGTGATAAGCAAAACAGTTTCAGCACAACAACGTATATCCAAAAGAAATTACTGTAAAGTTCCACAAACAGCAATTCAGTAGAAAATTATATTAAAGTTTATTGATGTCATTAGACAAACACTGTAAATTTCACAAAATGATGGTTGTTTATCCAAAATGAAAAATATATAATCCAACTGAATAATATACACACTTGTCTACTCAAAATAAAAACTTGTCTTGATATCCTCAAAGACGAAGTTCACCTAACATCATCTGTAAAATCCTCTAGTCTAAAATCATGGAATCATTGGAATCATAAATCCTAAAATCACAAAATCACCCTCTTATCGCCAACACCTCTTCTATTTATACTATTTCTTCTTTTTTCCCCGCCTTTTTCCACATGACCCGTTCTTTTTTCACACGACTTTCTGAGTCTAAAATCATGGAATCATTGGAATCATAAATCCTAAAATCACAAAATCACCCTCTTATGTTGTTGTTGTTGTTGATTTCGTCTACTATAATGCTGTAATACCCTGTTCAACCTGAAAGTTGGTTATAATTTGGGTATATTGTGTGTTTTCACCCTCTTATCGCCCACACCTCTTCTATTTATACTATTTCTTCTTTTTTTCCGCCTTTTTCCACACGACCCGTTCTTTTTTCACACGGTACAATTTTTGCACACGACTCTCTGTTTTCGACTTTTTGCACATGACTTTCTGTTATTTCGACTTTTTTCACATGTGTGATCTTTTCCAACTCAACAATTGGATTTTAAAAAACCAGATCACACAAACATTCATTTCCCCCTTTCCGCGCATAAAACCCATTCATTATTATCTCGGACTGACCTACGTTTTCCCTGTCAGAGCAGTAACTGCCAACTGAAATTTGAATGATACTGCGTTTTGTGTAAAAAGTCTTATTTGCTTTTGAGGTCTGTCATTCTTTTATGTAGCGTATTATAGCACGCATAAATGCTTACCGTGTAAGTAGTAGGGATAATGCTAGCGTAGAAAGCCATGCGGTCACACATGTGAAGAAATGAAAACGCTATGATATGCGCTTAAGTGACATGCATTCAATATATACAGTACTGAGTGCAGAAAAAATAAAAAATTAAACAAATTAAAAAAGAACGAATTCTACGTATCTAAATGCTTAATTCATTATGGAAAACTGTTTTAGGGGTTAACCACTTTCATTTTACAGTACATTCATATTTACACAACGTAGGAAAGTTTCAGTTGTTTCTGATCACAAATAGAGTTCTTATCCCAATTTGAAATGTGTTGGCACATTTATGAAAAAGCACACACAAAGTTTAGATCCATGACTTGACTTGACTTTGAACCACTGTCATTGAGAGTCAGTTCTTGGTGACCTTGATGCCATTATGAGGTACTGCGCAGTTCGTGTAAGCTGTTTAGGGCTGCCATAAAGTGTTTTATGGATGGCTGTGTGATAGGAGGAGTTGTTTCATTTCTTGGAGTGCAGGGCACAGTAGTAGATGGTGTGCTACTGTCTCAGACGTGATTAGGCAGTGTCTACATTTTGCTATATTTTGTGAACACATTCTGTTTCTGTGGCCATTTAGTGTAGAGTGACCTGTTCTCTGTCTGAAGATTCTGGTTTGGTGTTTTTGTTCAATATGGTTGATGGCATCTTCCTTACTTGGGGCTGTTAAGTGTAGGAAGAGTTCTCTTCCTATTTTAGCTTGTGCCCACGTGTTCAGCCAATCTTGTTGTTTTATTATTTGTTTTATTGTTAACATAATCAATGGTTGGTGAGTTTGCAGCATTTCTGCTGCTCCTTTCTTTGCTAGTCTTTAAGCTGCTTCATTCAATTTGATGTCTATGTGGCCAGGTATTCATTGCATGTACATTTCTGTTCCATACAAGTTCATAATTTTTAAACATATTTCTTGAACCTTCTGGATAGTATTTATTGAGTTGGTTTTCTAGTTTTCTATTGCCAAGAGGACAGCCTGCAAGTCTGGCAATACTACAACATCATTTGGTTCTATTTCATTAGATTCAAACAGTTCAAATATTCTAGGTAAAGTTTTCTGAATGGCAACTACTTCTGGTTCGTAGTTTGTGCACCAGGTACCACAGAAATCTGCAATTTTGTTGGGTTCTTCTAAATTGGGTGTCATGATTATGGAACTTATGGCTACTTTAAAAGCTGATCCATCAGTGTAAGCATGGATAATATCTTCTTCGTTTTGACTGATGGTTTCAGTGACGGGCGGTGCATTTGCCTGCCCTTAGTTTTGCTAGGTCGGTCTGGTTTCTCGTCATTCTGACCTGTCTACCATCTGTCCATCAAAATTCTCCGCCCACTTTTCTGTAAACGTTGTCTCTAACAGCGATATTTCTGTCATCTTGTCTGTCAATCATCACTGTAGACCTTCTTCATGCATATCTCCTGACACGCACATACGGTATGTGATCAAACGATCCTATTTTATCGGTCCCCCGGGAAATTAAATACTGCCCGGGTCTCCTTTAATTCGAGAAACTCGGAGAAATTTCTCCGTTCCTTTTAACGGGAGAGAGCTTTGATCGTGGCCAAAAGTCACCACTCACGAACGCCAGCGCCGTGCTCACGTTCCGTCATCCCTTCGTTGTCTTAAGAACGCAGGAGGAAACTCTGAGGTTAGCGTACGTGGATTTTTGTTTAATCGGAGGGAGATCAGAAGCTCCTGCGTCTTGTTACGTGCTATTACGCTGTTCATCTCGAACGGTCCGCGAAAACGAGCCAAAACATCTGGCACCATCTTGTAGTATTTAAGCGACTGTCTCTACAAAACTCTATCAGTCTTGCTCTCGTATTTTCTAGCATGTGTGCATATTATCATTCCTGTTGATAGCAGTTGTTAATTAAGTCCGTATGGAGATTATTCCGTGAAGCTGGTAAGAGCGAAATAATTGTTTTAGAGTATCTGGAGTGGAGCGTATAAGATTTTATGCAGATATAATCTTTCCAGGGTTACTTGTTCTACTGCGAAAAATAATTAATTCATAACGAATAGTAACTCTTTCGTAAGACCGCAAGTGATTTGACGTAGCGCGCCATCAGATTTTAACTCAGCTTAAGACTTAACAGCCAGATAGCTAGATAATCTGGTATAACAAGAAGAGAGATAATGTGTACCGACAAGAAAACGGGAGAGATAAAATGTAACAGACAGAAGGAAGATGTACATAATGCATTTTTGATTATTGTTCTCTTCGAAGTGTATCAATTAATCCTGAGTTAAGTGTTGACTTGCCTAGTATTTTTTAATTTTATTTCCCACGTACAAGTCGATATGATAGATTATGTAAATAGATTACATATATCAGCACGTCTTTGCTCCCACTTGGCTCCCACCTTTGCTTCCTTATTAGTATGCACGATTTGTTAACGCAGAACCCCTACACTTCGATATCTGTTTCACTCATAATTCAGCCACGCCTATTTTTTTTTCTTTTCTCTATTGTCTTACATGCAATAGGAAGGTTTAAAAACAGACCGATTAACTAGTCCACGACGGGACAGGTAAACAGCTAGCGAGTAGAACCGTTAACTGAATCATAACGCCAGCGATTGGGCAACCGTTGTAATAGTGACAGGCCAGACTGAACGCGTGTAGAGAGAGGCAAAAGATGTTCCTTTGATGGATTGCACTTTCTCAGGGGGAATAAGCGAATGAAGAACAGAAAGGGGCGATAACCGCTGTGGCGAAGCATCCGTCTGTTCGTGAACGTATTTAGCTACAGACGAGACGAGATCAAAGAGACGACTTGCTCGTATGACAACGTCTACGGTCGGCAAAAGTGAGAAAATAAGCTTTGATTAAGAAATTGACCGCAGATTTCCCCCAAAATACGGGCAAGGCGTGATATCTCGCAAGAGCTAGCGAATTTAGATCTATTTTATATATAGGCAATGGCAAACTACTGAATGAAAAAAAATTGCCTAGAAAAATCACAAACAGCCGATAAAAGCTGGGGTTGATTGCCACGTCCTGATAAGCAGCTAACTTTTATATATATCCCTCATCCTTTAAACTCAGTTTATCTAGTAGCCACATAATTTTCAGAACATCTAGCTTCAAATCCTAGACCATTATACTAGTGACATTACTTAGTATTTCGATTGGAGATAGTTTTAATTTCTGTGCTGCGGTAAATATTATACTATCATGTTTGAGTGATTTAATTGTTAAAGTCAGTCATATTATATTTCAGTAGGATTTTCTGTGTTTATTAAATAGCGTATTAAATAATTTATAGCTAATTTTTTGGCTGTAAATCAGTTGTGCTAACGAACACAGCAATCTGAAAAGCGCTGTCCACACCGTCGCCAAATCCGCATACGTCCATCCGCGAAGGATATGTTGAATCTGCTCTCATCTGTGAATAGGACAGCATTCCACTGCAGTCTAGACATCTGAAATGTTGCTCTGCCCATTGCAGGCGCTGTTGATGATGTCTGTGAGTCAAGTTTGGCCGACATAAGGTCGTCTTGCATTAAGGCCTGTATCTCTGAGTCTTCGTATGACTGTCATTCGAGAGACTTGCCCACGTCTACCCACTATTGCTCTTGCTGTTTGACTTGCCGGGAGAGAACGATTCCTTAGGTGACTCAGCACAATATGACGATCTTGCGGAGGGGTAGTAACTCGTGGTTGGCCACTCCGAAGTCCATCCAGGGCACTACCAGTGGTTCCGTGACGTTCATTGAGACTTACAATAGTGCTGTGGTGGCAATTCATCCTTCTGGCAATGGCCCGCGAGCTCATTCCGGTCTCCAACATACCAATGGCTCGTTGGCGGTCGTTTTCAGATAGTCGTGGCATTTCAAGCCCATGTACTGGGTGTTTTGTCTCAACGGCCTTTTTATATCGAGTATACTGCCACAACGCGTACACATTTTCAGGGTCATAGTTGTTGGGAATCATGTTGCACGTGTAACTTTCATTGTTTTCATGTAGTCTGTACACAAACCCGTGGGTTGAATCATGCACTTTCCATTCCAGCAGCCATTCGATCCCTACCTCATGACAAACACGGGGAAAATCCATTCCCACACTTTTTTTCAGCTTCTCGGCATCAGTATATATTCTTCTTCTTCTTCCTCGTTCATCCTGAAAAGGACGTTGGTTGCGTTGTGTCTGTTTACAGCGGAGCTGCAATATCTGCGCCTTTCGGCCGGCACATCCGACTTCAGCACGGCATTTTTAGGGACCGGGTTTGCCTTCCCTCTTCGATCCCTACTCTCTCAGCCAGACTGCAGTGATGCAGCCTGTTTCCAGGACCACCACGTGGAGGTGGAGTAGGGTGTTGGTCAGCTCTGGTTTGCTGACCCTGACGCCAGCAGTCAAGCTATGGGTCGCTGACTGCATTCTCTATTGCTGCGTCTTTGGGTCCCATCAGTATATATAATAGTGGTGCGTTTTTAATGTGCTTCAGTATATGTCTACCTGTGACAGTTTCTATGACAAATTTTTCAGCAGGGTGGGAATCATGCTTTTGTTTGCGGGTTGCAGAAGATTTGAACGTATTATTATTTTTTTTTTTAGTTTTATGTGTGGTGAAGGTCAGGTACAGCTTGAGTAGGCAGTCTAGTCTCTGGTATGTGGTGCTTCCCTGAAAGCTCTGGTGCCTTCTAGCGAAGGCATGCTTTTTAATTCGGTACTTCGAGTTGTGGTCGTTGATAACATTTTTGCATGGGTCATCGTTGTCAGCTCGCAAGAACCTTTTCGCAGTTAGGATAACTTATTTCTCTCTCCTTAGTATTCATGGTTCCACATTACCGGAAATGTCACATGCGCTGGTGTCGGGGCAATTCGCAAGCCTCCGGAGATGAGTCAGAGTGCCTGGTTTTGTATGTGATCTAGTTTCAGTCTAAGTGTTGGGCTAGCAGTGGCTTGCATGGGTAGAGAGTAATCCATAACTGAGCGCACGTATCCCAAGCACAGTTGTCGTAGGGTGCACTTGTTGGCTCCTCAATTAGTGCTTGCCAATCGATTTATTAGGTTTAGCTTTCTAGAGGCCTTTGTAATTAGAGAGTTATCATGTGTTTTATATGTCAGTCTAGTATCTAGCTGTATCCATAGATGTTGGATTGTTCTCTTTCGCTAGCTTTGTATTATCAAGTTTTAAATTCAGTTCTCTTCTTACTGTTTTGTTGCTGAGTGTGAATATAGTGTAGACTGCCTTCTCGTGGTGATCACCATTTTCCACAAGCTGCAGTAGGTTGTTAATGCCGCCAAGTGCAAGGTTTAATTTATTTTGCAGTTGCACATTGGACTTCCCTTCTACTCATAAGACTAAGTCATCAGCAAACAAGGCGCTGGGTAATTCAAGGTGGTCTGCCAGATAATTTCTTTATATGAGGAAAAGAATGCAGCTTAGGGCCGAGCCATTGGGAGGCCTTCTTGAATTGTTCCTTTTTCCGGATTTTGTTCCGTTGAGCGTTGGAAAGATAGTTAGATTTGTGATGAAATCGTTTATCCAAGGAAACATTCTTCCTTCTATGCCCATCTTCTGCATCTTGTACTTTGCCGTTGCCTATAGTTTAGAGAAGGAGAAATATAACATGAAGTTATCCCAGAGTCTGAGCTTGTCAGTTTATAATGTATTTCTGAAGATATCCACGGAAGACCAGAACAGCTATGAAATGATGACGAAACTCTTGTTCCAGAGTTTTCAACTTAACGCTGAGACGCTTTGCAGGAAGTTCCAAGAGGCTAATAGACAGAAAGACGAATCAGTTAGGCAATTCTCATTCAGGTTAGAAACGTACCTAGAGAAATTGGGATTATTCAGCACCTTTGATGAATCTTTTGAATGGCTTCAGGAAATTATAATCGAGGAGCAGTTCAAGGACTAGCTTACACCTAACATGAGACGTTTCCTGGCAGAGCAAGGGCAGAAATACACTCCACCCAAACAGATCGTCCCTTCACGCACGCGCAAGCTACAAAAGATACAACACACAAAACGACACAACCACAGAACCGCACCAGGTAAAACAGAGCAATCAAGCAAAGGGAACTGGAAGACGTTGGTATAGATCATGCAAAACTGACACGCGCTTTAAATAAGGCTGTAAGATTCTGAAACCTGGCCCTTTTAACGTTGTATGCCTGTTAACGAGGTCGACAGGGACTCATGATCTTATGATATGCAAACATAATCCCAGTCACCCCGTCACCAAAGAGACCGTAACTGTTAGTAATCAAACAGTATACTGCCTTTATGATTCAAGGTTAGATCTGAAAGCTCCAATCTCGCCTTCTCTGATTAAAGCCCACCAGTATACTGGTGAAACTATAGAAATACAAGGGCACTTAAGGAGTGTCGCACCCATGACTCTTCATGTTGTGGCAGTTGAAGTTTCAACGCAATGTATTAAGGTAAAAATTAAGGCTGCAGCTTTAGATGATTTAGTATACCCTCTGATCTTAGGGAGAAAATATGTCTTCTTAGGCGACCCTAAAAGGAACCCAAGTCAAGATAAAGAAGAGAGAACCCATGATATGCCCAAGAAGCCGTTGAGCTCTAATCTCATTCAACCCCAACATATCGGAGCTGAAGAAAGCCCAAAGGATTGGCAAATCCCTGAAGCCTTGTTTTGCTAAGCTGCATAAAAATTACTCCCATACTTCACAGGGAGCATATTATAGGGGGAGAGGCTTAGTCTACAGACGGGTCGGCAATAAGAGACAATTAGTTGTGTCATATCGCAACCCTCCTTATGCAGCAAAAGCATGCACCTGATTTACAACCCCATTGAGGTACACGCGCCTTAGTTAGGCATGTTTCCCTCAAACACGTTTGACCAGGCATGCAGCGTGATATTCGACATTATGTAGATTGCTTGTAAAGCCATAGCTTGAATCACAAAAATCGTGAAAACCATCATTTATCCACGAGGAAAGAGATGAAGCAGAGCACACTACTCAAACTAATGGAGAGCTCTGACGTCTACTCACCATTTCTCCTCAGCACAACAGAGCCGAAAAAAGCACAGGCTGATGACGTCACTTTAGCGCCCTGCTTTGAACAGCCGCATATAACACCAACGCTTACTTCGGCTGGAACATTCCTCAAAGAAGATGGTGTTTTATATCGACAAGTGAGGCCTGGAAGCAAATGGCTTTTCGACTCAGATCTCACTTTATGGTAGCAAGACATGTATCACACTCAGTGAGACACTTGACATTAGGAGCGAGGAAGCGAAATATAAATGCACATCATGTCTGGCCATATCGATGGGTGGAAATAAGGAAGTACGTCCAAAAGTGTACCCACTGCCGGCCGAAAAAATTAAGTACAGGGTAAAGAGGAGAATACGCTTACCAAGAAGCGCACTAGAAGAAAGCAAGGACACATCAAAAGTAAGCGTCCGAATTTTGATATTTAATAATCATCTCATGATAGGTGGTTCTGTCACGAAATACGTTCGGTCTCAAATTTCTGGGTCTTCACTCCTCTCCGACTGAAGCAGACATCAACCGATCCCAAACTAGAAGCTAAGTGGCATAACAGCGCAACCAATTGACATTTCAACAATTTTCATAAGTACCACCACAATTTAAACCATCCGATGATGATAAATATCATCGCTTAATTATTTTTATAAACTTTATTTAATTTACTTTGTTAAACCAGAAGTGATTATTAAACCTGTGTATCTGTAACTTTAATGCTATAGTGGAATTAATCATTTTTCAGTGAATGGTATGTCTGTACCCATACGAATCAAATTGCTTTAAATGCAAAAATAAAAAAAACTATTAGATTAATAGTTGCTGAATCACCTTCAGCGAAAAAAAAAGAGGGGGGGGGGGGGGGTCAGAAATACGGGCGAAAACATATTACCCCACATAACGGGCGGGAAAATAATAAGTTCATGTCAGCTTAGATGATTTCAGTTGTTATGCTTTCTTTTTTAAAAATTCATGTGAGGTTCCCCCAAGTAGATGCATCATCCTTCTATTTATATCTCTACCAAGAATAATCTTGAACGAAGGCTGATACCTTTGAAGGCCCTCATCATTGCACTCTATGTTTGGCCATTGTTGAACCACTACTGCGAACAGTGGAGACAGTAACGTTACATAAACAAAGGGTATGAACGGGGAAGGAAGGAAGTAATTAGATGGATTGCAGACTCACAAATCAGTCAATGAACAGAACCCTTCAAGCTGCATTTGCCACGAGCAGATTGTCAAAGGTATTAACATTATTACTGCAGTCATGTGCACTTTTTTGATGGTTAGACATAAAAGACTTTTATATTTGTGTATGCGCCCTCATATAACCGACTAGGTTGAACGGGACGCGCCTCGCCTAAACGAGGCAAAAGTTTTACATAAAAGTAGTATTAGTGGAATAATCCTTTTCGCAATGTGTCTTATAAATTTTAACTTTAGAATACATTTAAAATAAATCAACTTTCTCCATAAAATAAACCTTAAGACCTTCAAAGATCGCACTCCTAGCTAGTGTAAGTATAATGCTTATCGCCTCGTCACGTGAAAATCGATTAGTAGGAACTAGTAATCAGCATGCAAAGATTGACAGATCAGTCTTATAAATAAAGCCTGACGGCAATCGTGAAATTAATTCACAATCAAAGCAATCACTAAAGCTGACCATCTAATGAAAGAAACTTGGCCAAGATAAGACATTACTCTACATTATAGCTTATGATAGCTAAATGAACTTAGGATATTACAGACCATTGTTTCGTAGTACAAGTAGTGGCCAAAACAATTAAAACTATAAAGTCAGCTAATTTCATTGGCTCCTATATGTTACAATTGGGAGTTTCAGCTGTTTTCCTTTTTAATGAGCTTAATCAACGATACATTTCATATCTGTTATGCTAACTACTATTTTTTAATATGTTTGCTGTGCTTCTGCGGAGGTTATATGCACTCTCCCTTCAACAGTTATCCATTCCGTATCGCTGTTTTATACCTTTGCTGCATGAACGAAATGTTGGTAAACATCGCTTTCAGCGATATATTTGTTGGGCGGCTGCTGACTAGAACAGTTAATCCTGTCTGTCAAAAGACACAGTGAGGATCAGAACCTTTATCTGAACACACAAAAAAAAAGAAAGATAATGTCCACAGACAAAACAAGATGCCAACCAAAAATGACCATCAATGATGAGGAAATTGAAAATGTCACAAATTTTGAATATCTTGGCTCCATAATTAACAACAATGGAGACTGCTCAAAAGAGGTCAGAAGGAGACTGGTCACAGCAATGCAGAGGTTAAATAAAATGGAGAACCTATGACATAACACCAGCAAATTAATAAAAGTAAAATTTCTGAGAACGTGCATCTTTACGGTGGCAACGTACGGATGTGAATCATGGACCATTACACAAACATTAATGAAATAAATCGAATCTTTCGAAGCAAAGTGTTACAGAAAAATTCTCAGAATATCTTGTACCAAGAAGAAGAAAAATATAGACATCCTACACGACCTGAACATCGAGGAAAACTGGCTCATAAACAATATCATGCCCCGGAAACTGAAATATTTTGGCCTCATTAAACGTCATAGTGGCTTAGAGAGAGCAGTGATGGAGAGTATGGTACCTGGAAGGCGAGTGTTGAAGTATTATTTGTTGTAGTCCACCACTGGGTAGCAGTGGTGATTACTGTTCACCAAAAAATGTTGAAAGTAATATTGGCCACCCAGAAATGTAGAAGTGGAATGGGCCACAAAATGTTGGTGTAATATTTGGTAGTCACCAAGTGTGGTGGTAATATACTTCTGTAGACACCAGAGGATGTTGAAGGCTGTATGGAAGGGTGTCTCGTGTCTGGTAGGTTGTCTGATGTGTTGATAGTACATGAAGGTCCACACAGGACTACAGTACACAGGTCACAAGGACGTCACTTTGACTCACAACGAGGAAAGTCAGTAATGGTAACAGCTGCTGACGTTTCATGCATTTATTCACGACACAGGACAGTAGACGTTCATCAGCATATACAAAGTCAGTACGATCTTGACGACATATAGCATAGCAATGGTGAATAATATAATTGGTATCAATACATCAGCAAACGACTGTAGATATAATCAGGTGCTGAAACCATCATCCTTTTCTACTACAGCTGAGATATATAGATGTAGGGGAGTAAACCAACTCTCCCTTTCTGACCCCAGCAAGACAGACATATCTTCTGGAGTACATCAGGCAATGTCCTCTAAGTTCCTTTAATAGCAAAGGTGTCAAACCTTGACTGACGTGATACCGCCGGAGCACAGAGTTCAACCAACAGATAGCCCTAGGGGCATGCATCAACCCGATGCATAGAAGACAGGGTGATTCGTGAGCTGTAACTTCTTAAGGTAGTAGACTCTTTCCCGCAGAGTGGGAAGTTAGCAAGCAGCCTACAAAATGCCAATCATAACAACTGGCGACAAATAATAATCAGAAGAGCAATTACCGTTCTTCCGAAATAATCACCACAACTCACACGCCTTCAGGCGCTTAGAATCACAAAGGGGAAAATCATCTTTAGATAAACTAACAACTCGAGAGGACATCCATATTCCCCGACAAATGATCACGGACGCTGAAAACGCGTCTCACTCTGATCAGAACTCTTGTAAGACTCCTGGAACGGAAGTCTCTTTCGAGCAACTTTAAATTTGACACATGCGCAGAAGCGCTTGACCCCTGAGTTCAACTCAAATGGGCCGATGTTGGACACATACCAAGCAAAGATACTTGACCAAAACGAGCCTTATATGGTCAGAGAATAAACCTTAACTCAGGTTACAAACATTCCAAGAACAGATGACATATTCTAGCCATATAAGGAAACAACTAGACATGGGTCTAATAATAAACCGACGGTCAGGTTAAGACACAAGAGAAGGTAACACCAATTGTAAAATGTAACCTCCGCAAATCAAGAGTTATGCACCTTGGCTTACAAAATTAAAGTGTACAATCAAGACAGGTAAATATATATATTGCCTCAGAAAGATCTGTGCGTAACAGACTACCGCACCCCCCGGGAAAAAAATGAAACTTTTTTTTTTGAATCCGAGAGCAAGATCAAACAGGCTCATAATGCACGAATGATGCGCGGATAAACATATCACCAAAAAATATAATGCCTAATGTGAGGCTAGCTCGACGCATGGAGCGTCAGGTGAGACTATATCTCAAATCCTTAGAAAAAGTATTTCCCTAAGTATACGTATATTCCAGGGAGGTGCCACCAACATACACCACAATGCTGGCAACATTATAATGTAATCAAAATTATATACATACAAATTTATCTGACATTAAATATATTATCATAGGATTAAACAATGGAATGTCATTAAAGCAGCGGTGTCATATCATAATATACTGCATTATAGAGATATAATCATTTAACAGCCAAACATTACATTATGTAAACATGTAATAATATTATGCCATAATGCTGTATACATAATATTAACTAAGTCGATGATCCCAGCAGACCCGGTCATAGACTACGTGGGCACATCTACAGAGTTGTTCCAAAGGTAAGTAAGTACTTCCTACTACGTCATGGTAGACACAATTTACAGCATCTCGCACACATCAATGATTTGCTGCGAACATATAAATAACACAATTCTATATGATAAATGTTAGATTTTCTAATACAGTAATCAAAATACATTCTTGAATATAAATTGTGGCCATTAGAACTTTTGGCCCTTATATTGCTAACCTAGCCTTCTTCAGTTATACCAAAATCGGTAACAGAAAAAAGGGAATCATACAGTACAATGTTATAAATTCTCATAAAGTGAGAATAGATGTGCTGATATATAATTATAGTAGAGACCTGTTATAAATCTCGACGTCTATCAGGAAATATAGGACAGAAAAGTCAAGTGGAATCATGTGGGCATCTGGACAAAATGTCTGCCATCACATTATCCGAACCTCGGATAGCTCGCACCGTGAAATGAAATGGTTGAAGAGCAATGGCATAGCGAGTGGATCTCGAGCTCTTCAAGTTTTTACTCTGAATAGCAGTAAGAGCTTTCTGGTCGGTTTCCACAATGAAATGCGCGCCCAGAAGGAATCTTTGTAACTTGAGAATTGACCAAACCATAGCCAACAATTCACGGTCTAAAACCGAGTAATTCCTCTCTGCCGCATTTAGTTTCCTAGAGATATACATCACCGGATGCAGAGTATCTGAATACTCCTGCATTAGTGCTGCCCCAATCCCAGTGGATGAGGCGTCACTTCGAAGAACAAAAGTCTTCTCAATAGTAGGTAACCTTAAGATAGGTGGAGATGAAAATAAAGTTTTAATCTGGTCCAATGAGGATTGGCATTCTTGAGACCAGCGGATCAGATTAGGCGATCCTTTCTTCAACAAGGTTGAAAGAGGTGCCATAATGGAGGACAGATTCGGAATGAATCGTCCGTAAAATTGTATCAAACCTAAGAGACTACGTACTTGTTTTTTCGTCTTACTAGCAGAAATGTTTAGTATTTTGGAAATATTGTGGTCCTCTGTCTTTAACAGACCATGACCAACCCGGTGACCAAGGAAAGAAATTTCACTAAATCCTATAAAGGCTTTAGAGGGTTTTGCAGTCAAATTATACTCGCGAAGAGTAGACAGCAATTCGTATAAACCCAAATAGTGATCTTCCCAGGAATCACTGAAGAGACAGATATCGTCTAAGTATGCTATGACATCTGTACGATATGAGAGAATTCGACGCATCATGCGTACGAACGTAGCAGGGGCGTTCATAAGGCCGAAAGGCATGAAATTCCATTGAAATAAACCCCTGGGTGTAGAAAAAAGCAGTAAGAGGTTTGGCACGTTCGGTTAAAGGAACTTGCCAATAACCTTTCGATAAGTCGAGTTTGGTAAAGAATCTAGAATTAGAAAGTTTGTTTAGTAGCTCTTCTAATGAAGGCATAGGTTCAGCATCGAACTTCGTAACTTGGTTCAATTTGCGATAATCAACGCAAAGGCGTATGTTATTGTCTTTCTTTCGAACAATTACCATGGACGAAGAGTATGCCGAAGTGGATGGTTCAATTATTTTCAATTGTATCATTTCATCCAATTCTTTTTCGACTTGTGATTGAAAATGGATAGGCATAGGATAGGGTCTGACTCTAATAGGATTATGGTCAGTAAGTATTATGTCATGTTCAATGACATGTGTGTGTCCAGGAATGTCGGTACGGACATCCTGAAACGTTTGTAACATCGAAGAGACTTGTCGATGTTCCTCAGCGGAAAGAGTAAGAGAAACAGTAACGTTTTTCCAAGATTCCGTAGAATAAAGTGGGATCACAGGAAGAGGAAGATTGACATCTGAAAAAGTAGTTTCCTCATCCTGTATAACCGACAGGGATGAGTAATGACCATGAGGTACTGGAGAATCGTTCGTCGCCTGGAAAATAGGCTTCAAATAGTCCGGTCGTTCAAGAAATTCCGTGAGCATATTTATGTGGAATGTTTTATGCTTTCCATCAATATCGACAACATAGTCGACATCGGAAATTTTTGAGACTATCGTATACGGACCTTTCCATGCAATAAGAAGTCTGTTCTCCCTAGAAGGGAGTAGAACGAGTGCTTTGTCACCTGGACAAAGTTGTCGTAGACATCTATTCTTATTTGCAAATTGCCTTGCCTTTTCTTTAGCAAATTCAGAAGAAGAAGTTGCTAGTTTGCATGCCTCGATGATCTTTTGCCTCAGAGCAATGACATACTCATATGAAGATTGTGTGTCATCGCTAATATTATCAGCAGTGATAAGATCGTGGAGCAAAGACATAGGGCCGCGCGGTCGCGCGCCGAAGACAAGTTCAAAAGGAGAAAACCCTGTGTGTTCATTGGGCACCTCTCTATAAGCAAAGAGAGCCGCGGGTAAAACCCTGTCCCAATCCTGAGGATGATCCTCAGTTATCTTCCCAAGTAAAGTCTTGAGTGTTCTATTCAAACGCTCAACTAACCCATTCGACATGGGGTGATAAATACTGCTGAGAGACCTTTTAATATGCAGAGTCGACATTACCTGCGACATAGTGTCTGATATAAGTTGAGTACCATGGTCTGACAATATTTTTCTGGGGAATCCCAAACGAGAAAATATCAGCCAAAGAGCGTCTGCAATATCGGCAGTGGAGATGCTCTTAAGAGGGATAGCCTCTGGCAAACGTGTGCACATGTCGACACATGTAAGGATAAACTGATGTCCTTTGGCCGACTTGATCCTAAAAGGACCAATAATATTTATTGCCATTTTCTGAAACGGCCGAATAGGAATGTCTGCAGCCTGGTTAGGCGCTGCATGTCGTGGTCCTCTAGAATTGACCTCTTGACATATTTTCAAAGATAGGCAGTAAATACGTATGTCCTTGCTCACAAATGGCCAAAAGAAAGCCGCAAGAACTCTCGACTTTGTACGGGAAAAACCCATATGTCCAGCACATTGCAAGTCATGAGCATGTTGCAATATCTGTAATCTCATACTCTTAGGCACAAGAATTTGTGAATGTGCAGACGCCGTCGAGTCTTGTACCATACGCACAAGTACGCCGTTTTTCATAGTAATCCAAGATTTCCGATTTGTATTCTGATTTGGATCACCTTTTTTTGCTAGAATGAAGAATTTTTTTAAAGAAGGATCTTCTTCTTGCAATTTTATGAATGAGTCACGTGAAATAACCAAGTGACTATCTTGGCTATGTACTTCATTATTATCAGTTAATGAAGTTTGAGGTATCTGACGAGCCTGTGCTCTTGTGACCACAGCATTGGTAGCTTGAATATTTTGTTCTTCCCAAGCAGCAATTTGCTGCGGAGTACATTCCCTAACTCCGTGAATACGACCGATAATAAGATCCGCAATAGGATTTGGTAGAAGACACGCGTGCACATCTCCCGTAAAAAAGGGAGTAGCAATGTGAATTATGGCAGTAGGATACTTTTCCAAAGTGCCACCAAATGTGACACATTTGATCACTTTTCCTGTGGCACAGGATGGATCTACAAGAGATTGCTTAACTCCGATAGTAGTGCATCCAGAATCAAAAAGGACTGAGACTGGATTATTATTTACTAGACCTTTATGTAGGATAAGAGATCCTCTCCCGTCATGCGCAACTGCAGCAGGAAGAGCGGGAAGAGGGTGACCACAGCTCAAGGTAGTTACAGTAGTCGGTTCGAACAAAGTAGTGCATTGGGGGCATTCATTTGCTCTCCCAAAGTCAAAGGCAGAACATGAGACAGCGCTAGAGTTTTTATTATCATCAACCTGTTTACAGGCTCCCTGAGATTCTTGCTGTACAGCGTTTGCTTGCTGATATCTCTTTTTTTTGTGTTGAGATCTACCGCGACTATTATTGCCTCTGAAATTATCATTGTATTCTCTATTGTAACTGTTATCCTGGTTTGAATCCCAGTTTCCATAGTTATCATTATCATTTCCATATTGATGAGAACATCTATGAGTTTGGTATTGAGGTCTCCGCGAAGAATAGTTTTGACAACCTCTATTATTATAACCTCTTCTAAAATGTCTATAATTATTGGGTACAGAATAACGAGGACTGTCAGCCCGTCTCCAGTTCTTCGAAGAAGAACCGCTATGTGATTGATTGCCCTGATTCTGAGCATAATTACGGTTACTTTTCTTGTCAAAATTTTGTTGAGTACCCTGAAATTTACGGAAGAAGTTTGGGCCATATGGTGCTGCCGAAGCAACTGGCAAACCTTCTTTCACTTTAGAGTTGCTAATGGTTACATGAGGGTGCGCAGTGACATACTGGCAACAATATTCTTCCATTTCTTTTATGTTTTTAGGCTTACGCTCATGAAGGAAAGCAAGAAAAGACTCATTGACAGAAGACATAACTTTGTCTCTAAGTAGTAAGTCCATAAGTGCTTCAAATGTATGTTCTGTCTTAGACAGCTCAACCCAACGTGAAAACGTGAGACGTATTTTTGCAATAAATTCAGAGAATTCTACTCCAGTTTCTGGCAACATATTTTTAAATTGAAGACGATAGCCGTCTTCGTTAAGTTGGTATTTCTTTAATAAGGCCGCCCTGACAACCTCATAATTGTTCTTGTCAGGCTCATCTACCATGCTTAGCATACTCAGAGCTTCACCTTTAAGTATATTCGACAATTGATCAACATATAGTGATTTATCTATATTATGTGTTTTACATGACCGTTCAAATCTGTCCAGATAGAACGTTATATCGTCACTGGAAGCATTGAAAGCTGGTAGCTTAATCTTGAAAGTACTAGCATTAGACTTATCAGAAGATGACACCTTATTTGCATCATTAGCATTACCCATGTTCATCAACTTTAACTTCTCTAACTCCAAAGCTAAGAGTTTTTCTTCGTGCTCCATTTTTGCTTTTTCTTTTCTCTCTTCAGCCTCTCTTTGTAATTTCTTCTCTTCAGCCTCTATTTCTAGTCTTTTATTTTCAGCCTCTTTTTCTAGTCTTTTATTTTCAGCCTCTTTTTCTAGTCTTTTATTTTAAGCCTCTCTTTCTGGTCTTTTATTTTCAGCCTCTCTTTGTAACTTTTTCTCTTCAGCCTCAGCTACTCTTTTTTGTTTTTCCATTTCCATCTGTAATCTCCTTTCCTCCATCTGCATCTGCAATTTTAAATTCTCAGCTTCTGCTTTCTTTTGTTCAGCTTCTATTTCCATTCTCTTTTCTTCCGACTTTAATGCTTTGTCATATTGAGTAGTCGCATATTATTCCAACTTATCACCAGTCATGCCAAAGGATTTCCCTTGCTCAATAAAGTACTCAAGTGTAGACATAATGTCTAATAATATGAGTCCAAAACCTGAAATAATAAATTATCTTATTCCAACCTTAATGGTAACAAGTCTTAAATAAAGCACTTGTATAATCACATTATATGATCCCAATATCTGTGGGAGACAAGTCTTTTGCAAAAGAACTTGTATAATCAGCTGTATTATAATAACACCACCAGTCGATTCTTTATCATAAGTGCACTACATAGCTAATAGTGCATGACCAAATATGTCTATCAATAGTGCATGACTAAATATATCTATTAATAGCGTATGTCAACAAACAATATAGACAAAGGACAATCATAAGAGACAATATGACAACATTCGCAAAAATCAACTAAATCAACAAGAAAAACTAAAGAAAAAAAATATCACAGAGCCTGTGATGATAACTGCGAAAAAAATCAAACAAAACAAATGACGTCACAGTGTATAAACAAAAAGGGTGTATAGAACTGAATGATAGAAAAGAAGAGGCGAACAAATACAAACAAATCAATTCAAAACTAAAGAACAGAAAAAATATTACAATAAACGACGAAGAAAAAAAGCACACCCCGTCACAACTAAACAAATATAGCAACTATTGTCGGTAGCAAATTTCTCTATGGGAAATTTGCATAGTCCCTAAAGAAAACGCTCTCAATAGAAAACCTCTGTCATGTGGTATATTCTAAAGGAGTCACCGCCCAACCTGAATCCCGCTGAAATATAAACACATATAAATATACAAATAACATATAAACAAAGTAACATGTAACATATAAACATATAACAAAACGGATATGAAAACTCAGAAGGCTCAGTTAACACAAAATAAAAGCACAGTTCACAAACAAAATAGCCACTTATCTTATGTTATTCCTATCGTCAACACAGCAAAGAACAGGTGGTAATCAGCATTCTAAAGATAGATGATCCAACGCTGATCAAACATCTGGACTTGCATCACAAAACTGTAACGACGACTCACACGGAACTTGACCTTCTGATATAGTAAAGCAGTAACTTGATGCAATCGGTACTTGACCTTCTTAAAGCAGTTACTCGATTGAATCGGCACTTGACCTTCTTACGTTGAAAACTGCAAAGTCGGCAATCTATCAGGCAGCGCCGGGTACTTTCAGCTTACAAGTACAGTACACATATTACTCTGACACGTCACAATGTTGATTGCAGGGAAACTGTGTAATATGCTGACCTAGTTATCTTGAAGGCATGAGGCGAGAACAGTTCACCGAAACTTGACCTCCGAATGATGAATGGGTTATGGACCCCGTAAGTGCTGGTTACCAGACGAAACCAGCTGGCCACCAAAAATGTTGAAGTATTATTTGTTGTAGTCCACCACAGGGTAGCAGTGGTGATTATTGTTCACCAAAAAATGTTGAAAGTAATATTGGCCACCCAGAAATGTAGAAGTGGAATTGGCCACAAAATGTTGGTGTAATATTTGGTAGTCACCAAGTGTGGTGGTAATATACTTCTGTAGACACCAGAGGATGTTGAAGGCTGTATGGAAGGGTGTCTCGTGTCTGGTAGGTTGTCTGATGTGTTGATAGTACATGAAGGTCCACACAGGACTACAGTACACAGGTCACAAGGACGTCACTTTGACTCACAACGAGGAAAGTCAGTAATGGTAACAGCTGGTGACGTTTCATGCATTTATTCACGACACAGGACAGTAGACGTTCATCAGCATATACAAAGTCAGTACGATCTTGACGACATATAGCATAGCAATGGTGAATAATATAATTGGTATCAATACATCAGCAAACGACTGTAGATATAATCAGGTGCTGAAACCATCATCCTTTTCTACTACAGCTGAGATATATAGATGTAGGGGAGTAAACCAACTCTCCCTTTCTGACCCCAGCAAGACAGACATATCTTCTGGAGTACATCAGGCAATGTCCTCTAAGTTCCTTTAATAGCAAAGGTGTCAAACCTTGACTGACGTGATACCGCCGGAGCACAGAGTTCAACCAACAGATAGCCCTTGGGGCATGCACCAACCCGATGCATAGAAGACAGGGTGATTCGTGAGCTGTAACTTCTTAAGGCAGTAGACTCTTTCCCGCCCAGTGGGAAACTTAGCAAGCAGTCTACAAAAAGTCAATCATAACAACTGGCGACAAATAATAATCAGAAGAGCAATTACCTTTCTTCCGAAATAATCACCACAACTCACACGCCTCCAGGCGCTTAGAATCACAAAGGGGAAAATCATCTTTAGATAAACTACCAACTCGAGAGGACATCCATATTCCCCGACAAATGATCACGGACGCTGAAAACGCCTCTCACTCTGATCAGAACTCTTGTAAGACTCCTGGAACGGAAGTCTCTTTCGAGCAACTTTAAATTTGACACATGCGCAGAAGCGCTTGACCCCTGAGTTCAACTCAAATGGGCCGATGTTGGACACATACCAAGCAAAGATACTTGACCAAAACGAGCCTTATATGGTCAGAGAATAAACCTCAACTCAGGTTACAAACTTTCCAAGAACAGATGACATATTCTAGCCATATAAGGAAACAACCAGACATGGGTCTAATAATAAACCGATGGTCAGGTTAAGACACAAGAGAAGGTAACAACAATTGTAAAATGTAACCTCCGCAAATCAAGAGTTATGCACCTTGGCTTACAAAATTAAAGTGTACAATCAAGACAGGTAAATATATATATTGCCTCAGAAAGATCTGTGCGTAACAGCAAGGCAGTGGCCGACCAAGACGACGGTGGACACAGGACATTGAAGACAACTTTAACATGTCAATGGAGGTGGCAGGACGGCTGGCTAGAGATCGAGATTCTTTCAGGCAGGCTGTGATGAGAGCGACGTTCTACAAATTACATGCTACATGATGATGATGATATATAAAAATATATAAATATATTTATATAAATAAATAAATAAATAAATAAATAAATAAATATATATATATATCTTCTTTCTTCTTTGATCCTTAGCCGCCGACCGTCAAAGCAGTCAGTGGCCATCACGCCTAGTGGCGTCTTGTAGAGCAACAACAAATTGATTCCACTTTTCTCGGTCGGTGGCCATCCTTCGTACAGTGCCCCACCTCTGGTTCATTCTTTGCATCTCAGCCTCCACAGTCCTCCGCCAGGTTGTTTTTGGTCGGCCTCTCTTTTGTTTTCCTTCAGGGGTCCAAAGCCTAGCTGTTCTTGTGATGGCATCGGGGTCTCTTCTGAGGACATGACCAACCCAGCTCCAGCGTCTGCCAGCTATGATGGTGTGCATGTCCTCTTGCTTGCTCCGAGTAAGCAGATCTTGGTTAGTGATGGTATTCGGCCAAAAGATTCGGTGAATTTTTCTTAGGCATGTTGTGTGAAAAGAGGACAATTTCGACATGTAGATCATATATTCACTCTCAGGAACATTACAGAGCAGTGCTCAGAATGGTAAAGACAGCTTTACATTAATTTTGTTGATTTTGAAAAGGCTTTTGACAGCATACATAGGGACAGTTTATGGAAAATACTGAGGGCTTATGGAATTCCAAGCTGCATAGTGTCAATCATAAAAAGCCTCTATGCCAACTTTACGTGTAGTGTTGGGCAGAGCAACCTAACCTTTGAAGTGAAGACAGGAGTACGACAGGGATGCCCCTTATCAACCACTCTACTTTTAACAGTCATAGACTGGGTGATGCGCCAGACAACAGAGGGCAGTCCAAGAGGAATAAGATGGACAACATTTTCTACATTGGAAGATCTGGAATATGCAGATGACATTGCACTACTAGCACATTCACATCAACACATCCAGGAAAAAACGGATAGGCTCAATAAGTTTAGCCAGCAGGTGGGCTTGAACATCAATTTAAAGAAGTCTGAGGTCATGACGCACAATGTGAGCAACCCTGAGCCCATATCAGTAAGGAATCAGCAATTGGTACAGACAGATACCTTCACATACCTAGGAAGCATAGTAACACCAGATGGCGGGGCAGGCAAAGACATCAACATCAGAATGAATAAGGCAAGAACAGCCTTCTTTAGCCTAAACAACTTCTGGAAATCCTCCCAATACAGCACAAGCACAAAATTAAGATTATATCAGAGCTGTGTGCTTTCTGTGCTTCTCTGTGGTGCGGAATGCTGGAGAGTTACAGAGAAGGAAATGTCAAAATTGTCCTCTTTTCACACAATATATATATATCTATGTACACATATATGAGTCAATCTAACTGAGTATACAAGAAAGAGGTCAACATTTTGTGAAGTATACGATAGGATGGTTTGGAAAAATGTGGCGCCACATTCGATTCTTTCATAAATGATGTTCCTACTTTTATCCACAAGTGTTTTGCATGGTGGCATATCTGGAGTCATCCTTATATGACCATCAGCTTTGAACAATGCTACAATATGTGTATGTGGAAGTGAACCTATGTCTGTGAGACTAATTACATTGACTCTTGAAATCACCCACACACTTCCAAGGATTCCCCCTGTGATAAAACTTTTTGAGAACTCCGCATTGCACACTAAGCTTGGAGAAGTCACTGAGCCCCAGGCTTAATTATTTGGCTTTGACTTGGTTCACTGCATGCACACGGATCTCACTATGGACCCAATGATAGGCAGGGGAAGCTGAGAAGTGGCTCTGTGCAGGAAGTGACAATTCCTTGGAAGAGCCCAGAACCAGCATTTTAGCTCTGCAAAGTTGGAGAACCCCCTTGGATGGCGGGGAATGCACATTATGCCACACACTTCTTACTCCTAGCTTGGGACCAGATGTGACGATCCTTTAAATGCAAGCCAAGATGTAGAATCTGGAGCTCATGACTTCAACTCAACACGTTTCGGAATTGCAGAAGAACAATAGGAAAAGCCTAGATCTACAGTGTAGATAATACCATGGAGTCTTCAACTTGGTATTGGCTGCTAAAGCAGCTGTAGTTAAACAACAACAACAACAATCCACGATTCTTAGCATTTATCCACACATGTTAGCGTTTATCCGCAACAATTAACTTTCATCTGCTATAGTTAACTTTCATCTGCAATAGTTAACTTTCATCTGCAATAGTTAACTTTTGTCAGACATATTTCACGTGTCTCCCATATAGTTACCTTATCTATAATAGTTATCTTTCGTCTGCAATAGTTAACTTTCATCAGTATTAGTTAACGTTTATCCCTAATCGTTCAGAAAGCAATGGCAAACTACTGAATGAAAAAATTGCCTAGAAAAATCACAAACAGCCAATAAAAGCTGGGGTTGATTGCCACGTCCTGTAAAGGATAAGCAACTAACTTAACTTATCCCTAATTGGTATCTTTTATCTACAATAGTTAACTTTCATCCACAATTGTTAACTCTTATTTGCAAAAGTTAACAGCTCCTTCATGGACTACGTATATTCATGTTATGAACTCAGCCTAGATTAGCCGTTAATTGTTATAACCTTTTGTTATAATGTTTTAATTTTTTTAAATTATGTATTTACATTTTAAATAAGTAATACACACTTTAGAAAACAAAGAGCAAACTAAATAAACTATACTTTGTGAAATTATGTTTTTAAAATAAAGCGACACAAATTGCCACCATCCAGACAGCAGTCTGATGAGATAAGGCAAAAACGTTTACCCAGTTGAATGAACTGTGTGTGTTTGTGTGCGTGTACGTTGGGGAAAGGGGGCGGGAGAAGGGGGGCGGGGGAAGGGGGGATGGAAATGCTTTTTTTTTAGTACTGCATAGGTTGGAAGGAAAGATGTATGTAAATCCAGATGAATTAAACACTCTTGAATTAGATTAATGAAAATCCACAGCTACAAAGTACATAGAGAAACATTACCCATGCAACACCTGGACCCATGCATACACAGATGGGTCAGCAACAAAGCAACATAAAATGGAGGTGTATGTGTCTTCCTGACTTTAAATACTGGTGTACCAAAAACAAACTGTCAGTGGCAATAGGAAAATTCTCAAGTAACTTCAGAGCAGAGGCAGAGGCCTTGAAAGCTGCAGCAGAGGTTATATTGACAGAGGAAAGCACAGAAAAACAAGTTGCTTTCTTCACCTATGCACACTCAGTAATTGCAACGTTGAAAAGCCAAAATAATACAGACATGGATGACCTCAGAATAGTGCAACACAAACTATGTCAACGATTCAAAAGTGTTGTGATCAAATGGATCCCATGTCATTGCAACATCACCGGCAATGAAGAGGCTGACAGACTGGCAAAGGAAGGTGGAAATCTACCAAAGCCTGACGCAAGCGTAACTTTCGAGTAGGCAAAGAATGCCATTAGGATCAGATACTGAAACAAATGGGATGTAGAGCATCCAGGTCACACACAAAATGATGCATACTACCAGCTCAACAGAAAAGAACAAGTGGTAATCTTCAGACTCCGTAATGACCACAACAGATTGAGATACCTTCTATTCAACTGCCGTAAATTTTATTTGAGATAGGTCTTAGAAATAGTAGTCCCGTCCGAGTGTAGAATGATGGGGAAGGCTCTTTGATAGTAAGGGTTAGGAAATAGATAGTTGATTCACAAGGGTGCTGAAAATAGTAAGGACAGTCTCTGAAATCGGGTACTTTCTCCGATTTGCCTATCTTACGACACTTTTATTTATCTGTAGACTCCTAAATCTCTCCTGGCTAAACAATTTTTGCCAGTTACTCAACACTCATGTACACACACACTAATTTGGTGCTACAAACACACGGATGTGAATACAAACTACATATAACAGATATGGGTAATGGGTCGGCCAACACAGTAATTTAAGGTTTATGGTGTTTATTATCATTTAAACCAAAATCACAACATTTAGCATGGTACAGTCAAAAGATCATAGTTATAGAAAAAATACAAATAACAAGGGGGAGGGGGGGGCGGGTGAATAGTAATATCCCAATATTCCCTTCCCGCTTGGATAGACAAAAAAAACCCAGTCCAAGGACAAGTGTTATCAGAAAGAGACAATTTAACCGAAAGATAGATTAATTTATTCCGATAGGGGGTTTTACACTATTTAGTATGGGGTGTAGGAACAGAGTCCTAGTATTCTCCAAGTTATCCCTTGACTAAGCAGATTAAGGGAGGGGAAATAAGAAAAGGTAAGCAGCCCCACTTAAAGAGAACAATACAAGGAATACAGTATAGGGATATTTTATCAAGTAAAGAAAATGATAAGTTTAGCTAATATATCTCATTCATTCATGCACGCTAGCGATGGCCATCACATCCATTCACATTTACCGATCGTTGAATCTGGCAATCCATAGAATCACACAAACAGTTATTAAATACTCAACACATGTATGAGTCTTTTCCTTCGTTTTCCAGCCCAGACTATCGGGTTTGGCGTTTAGCTAATCTTTCCCGTAATCGCTGGAATGTGAAGCATTAGTGTTCCTTTTTGATGTTATCTAAAGTTTCTATGGGATGGCACTGTCACAGGTATAATTATGAGAAGGTAGTGGTCTCCTGGATTTCACCGCTGGTGGTGGAAAACTTCTATAGCGTGACGACAAAGACTGAGCAGTGAGTTATGTTTTCTTCGGGGTTTTAAATCAAGTGGAAATAACGGGACTGTCATTGTACATGAAGAATATATTCTTTTCCACAGTAGAGCAGTAAAATTCATATATCGCTTCTGACAATTGTTCTTCTCCAGTTATTTTACATAATTTATTGCTTTATGAGTTTTAAATGTTCTTGGGTTGCTTTCTCTCATGTAAATTTAGAGAGCGAGACCGCACAGGGCCACAACAAGAAGATTATATTTAAAGGTTCATAAAATGGCATGACCTCGCACTAAAAAAACTGCGATTTCTAGTGATTCCAAAATTTTTTTTATCTTGCGTACTTTCCAAAGTACAGCCTTGTATACTCTGCAAATTATTAATTCATATCCAAGGGACGAAGCCTCCCATATCTGTGGTGTCGTTGTTTCTATTGTTTGATCTCATATTATGCTCGTTTACGTATAGGATTGACAGTTATATTGTCCACATGGTTCATAACAACCACCACAAGAACTTAGTAACATTATTTCCATTGTTCCAACTCAATGATAACATATCGACTTGGAAACTCCATCATTATTCCAACATTTATTAAGACGTACACTACACGTCACGACAACGCATTGCAAAGCAGGTCAATTTCATCAAATTCCAAATTACATAATTCCACATAAGTAATATATGATCCCGTTTCATTTGTTAGTTCCATATTTAAACACATCGGTGTCTTTCACGACAATTTCCATTGAACACTTTTCAAATATTTACCATCTGGTATATGACACAAGCCAACCCATCAGGGTACACATCAACTCTGTTCTGTCACTATCCTAAAACATGTATATTAAGTCATGTGCGAAGTACACATAGTGACAATTCTTTATTGTGCTGCGCTTACTAGCACCAAACTCTTGGTTATTCTCTGACATGTGGTTTGCAATAGCCAACGCCACAGTCACCTTTCCCATATATGGTATGAAAACATCCGATCCCTGGCAGGCGAACTCACCAACATATTTGTAAGCTCATACGACAATGTGTTTCAGATGTAACAATTTATTACTATCTAAAGTAATCTTGTCATAACAAGTCGGACAGGAAGCGATTAGAGCATCCGTGTCTGTCCAAAACGTGTCACCCAGACAAGTAATCTCTCATCTGTCACGCACCCTGGCTTTATCAGAAACTAGACAAATACGCTGGCGATTTAGTGTTAAGCTGATGTCTGACGTCGGCTGCTGCCGATATTAACCAACTTGGTTGTCGATAATATTATCTCAGCAGGGATGGGCAGGTAAACAGACAAAACAAAATATACTAAAGGGAGTGTAATAATGAAAATACCAAATATCTGCTTCACATAAAAGTGAAAGAAAGAAAGAAAGAAAGTGTGACAGTTGAAAGCACGCAATAAAAGTCAGTACAAAAATGTAACTGATACTGCCGTAGTGAAATAGAGATCGAGAAGGGTCGCCTCATTCTGTCACAATGGGAACACAAAGAAATTGTTCTGTTTAAACTGACAAAATGTTCACTCTTTTCTTGTTTTAGTAATAGAACAACTTCTACCACTTTCTATGTCTTGTGGGATTTTTTCCTGCGTTAATAATTGTTAAATAGGGATGTTACAATTACTGTGATGCTTTTTTGTATGTGCTTTAATGTGTCTTAATTCAAGACGTCATGTCCTGATGCATTATTATTTTTTACCTAAAATGCGTTTTAAACTTTTAGACCACAAACGGCTTCGGGGTCAACCCAGCCCCAATGAATTGGGTACCAGAGTAACTGCGGGAAGGTTAAGGTGGCCTGCGTGATGTTGACCACTTCACCTCTCTAGTGTGCCGATGTTCAAGAACATATGGGCCTAACATCATTTTCTCATTACGCCTCACTGGCCATGTAACGGGATCCTTTATAACATATAAGGAAGGGAAACCCGAGGCCTGTAAACGGTAAATTAATATGAAACAAACATAAAGGTATGTTTTCAGGCACTCGTAAGAAATAAAGAAGTAGAACACTAGACAACAGAAAAACAACAGACATGAGTAGCTTACCCAGGATTTGAACACTGGACCTTCCATGCGACAACCTACTCATGTCTGTTGTTTTTCTGTTGTCTAGTGTTCTACTTCTTTATTTCTTACCAGTGCCTGAAAACATACCTTTATGTTTGTTTCATATTAATTTAACGGGATCCTTTACCTTTTTTCCCCAATGAGACATGCCGCATTTAGAGGACCCTTTATCGGTGAGGATGCGAGCAGTAAACACATTTTAAAAAATATACAAGGTATATTGTCTTTGCATATTAGTACGTTGCAAATTGAATGAGTGTTTGCTTTACTTACAGCTGCTATTGATCAGTTTAGCTTGACTGCAAGCAACTTAGCCAAAAATTCGAAAGATACTGGTCTATACAAAGTTGGTGAACAAGTAACGTTCATTTGTGAAGTTTATGTAAGTACTCGTAGCTAATTTTTCAAATGTATATAATGCTGACGTGAACTGAATGTTTCATGATTTTTTATGTTTCGGTCATATTGACTGTTTGATAGTGTGTAAAGTCAAACGAGATTAAATATCTGGTTACAAGCCCTATTGTGTCAATTATCTGCATTCCAATTTATTTTTTTTTAAGTAGTGATTTCAGCTAAGAAAGGGTGATTCATATTTAAGAATCTTCAACAAGAAACTGGAATATGCCATTAAAAGATCTACATTGTCCACAAAATTCTGAATATTCTGGAACCACTTAAAATTATAAATATAATTAAGCTGCAACCAATTCCATATGGTTTTGTGCAGACCTCTGAATTGAGATTTTGTAAAAAAAAAAAAAAAAAAAAAAAACTTTGATTTCTGAAAAAGCTGTATTTATAAAAATGTTAACTGTACTGATTTCATCAATCTCCGATGCAGTTCGCAGGCCGGCTCTGATGAAACAAAGAGAGAATAAGGACTACCACTTTCTCAAGCCTGTCATATAACTCGACCAATATAAGTTTGTGCATGAGACTGATAGCCTGATTATGTAAAACTAATTGCCACATAAACTGCTGATGTAAAATCATGTAAGTTTTTGGTCAAGTCTTCCTACAAGGAGTCCACTTGCAATGGTGGCTTAATGCTGACTAAGACAAATAAAGCGAAATTCGATAATGCTAATATGGTCAAGTTATGAGTTTTAAATTTTTATACTTTTTTTCACCTTCCTGTTCCTTTCAGGGTCCAGACGATGTACATTTTAATTGGAAATCATGGGAAGGCGAAATACTTGACAATTGTATAAGGATACCATTACCTGAAGATTCTAAAATACAGACAAATTTGCCCGTGAGACTAAGTGACGGCACTGGCTGTACTAGGTTTCACACGAAGTCCACATTGACAATTCAAGTATCACCTGGATATAATAATCTAACACACACATGCACTCTGACGCACAATACTAGGAAGTTGAAAGCGTCAATCGAACTATAGGTGTAGTGGAAAGCTGGTGTAAATAAAGGTAAACAGCAGGCGGACACCAGAAAATAATTATAACTGATAGACACAGGGGACAATGCACATGGCGCCATCGACTCACTGCGAGAGTGAGTCGTTAAAAGTCACATAGCTAATTTAGTACCTTGAGGTCATGGCGTCTTTTGTATAGCCCCTGGTTCGATTTACTGGTGAGCCTATCACTTACATTTCATGCCTGTTGTCTGGTGTCCTTCATCTTGCTATGTCACAACTGCCTGCTATTCGCCTATACTTATTCATTTATTCCTCACTTATCACTATTTAGTAATGTGGAAAGTAGGTGCCATGTTCACAACATTGAATTAGTCACTGCGTTTGATTACTGACCATTAGAACCGTCGTGTCACGTTCTAAAATACTTGGTTGCCTCAGTTTAGTTACTGACAATTAGAACCATCGTGTCACATTCTAAAATACTTGGTTGCCTCAATTTAGTTACTGACAATTAGAACCATTGCTTAACATTCTAAAATACTAGGTTGTCTCAGTTTAGTTACTGACAGTTAGAACCATTGCTTCACATTCTAAAATATTTAGAATCACCAGTTCAGTTACTAACAATTAGAATCATTGTTCCACATTCTAAATCACCCGGTTGTCTCAGTTTAGTTACTGACAATTTGAACCATTGTGTTACGTTCTAAAATACGTGGGTATATCAGTTTAGTTACTGACAGTTAGAACCATTGTTTCACATTCTAAAATACTTAGTATTCTCAGTTTAGTTACTGACAGTTAGAACCATTGCTTCACATTCTAAAATATTTAGTATCGTCAGTTCACTTACTGACAATTAGAATCATTGTCTCACATTCTAAGATACCCGGTTGCCTCAGTTTAGTTACTGCCAATTAGAATCATTGTTTACTTACTTACTTACATAGTCGTTCCCCTTCTACCGTGAGGTGTAGAGATTTGGAAGAGAGAGGGCCAGACTATCCTATCGGCTGTCTTCCTCTTGGCCTGGCTCCACTCTAGTCCTCGGTCCCTCAAAGATTGTCTAATGTTGTCCTCCCAGCAGACTCTGAGTCGTACTGTGGGTCTGGATCCCTGGCTCTTTGTTTCCCACGCTTGTCGTGGTAGTCGGTCTTCTCCCATTCTGCACACATGGCCAAACCATCTTAGTTGGGACTGTTCTACTTGGGTCTGCAGGGGTGGGATTTTATGCCTTGACGTATCGTCTGGTTGCGGACCATGTCTCTTCTTGTTACTTCAACCACTTTTCTCAGATACCTCGATTCTGAGGTTTGGATCTGTCTTTTGTGGGTTGTAGTCATTGCCCATGACTCGCATCCATATGTCAAGACTGGGACATAGGTGGAGCTGTATACAGCCATCTTCGTTTTCTTACCAACTTCTCTCTTGCTGAGGAATCCTCGATTTATGGCCTGAAATAGTGTCCCAGCAGCTGCTTTTCGAGTGGCCAACTCTTCTTTGATGCCTCTATTTCGGTCTATAATAGCTCCGAGATATTTAAAGTGGTCGACCTGCTCCAGGACATGATCTCCCAGCTTAATCTGATGTCTTCTTTCTTCTCGTGATATCACCATGGGTTTTGTTTTAGATCTGCTTATGACCATCCCTCTCTTCTCCAGCTCTTCCTTCCAGACTTGCAGGTTGGATTGGAGATGTGCTTCTGATTTAGCAATCAGGGCAACATCATCAGCAAATGCCAGCTCTGAAATACAGACCTGTCTCATCTTCCAGTACCCCACTGAATACTTTCTTGTTCTCTCCTTACATGCCTTGATAACATCGTCCATGAGGAGTATGAAAAGATAAGGTGACAGGATATTACCTTGTCTTACACCAGTGGTGGTCCTGAACTCTTCTGACTTATGGTTTGCTGTCCTCACATAATTTCTGCAAGACTTGTAGAAGCTCTGTATAGCATGAATTAGAGGTGTTGGAATGTTCTTCCTTGCCAAACAGTCCCAAAGTTTGCTCCAGAGGACCCTGTCAAACGTCTTTTCCAGATCTATGAAACAAAGATGGATCTCAGTCTTAAACTCAAGGGCCTTTTCACTCAGCTGTCTGAGTGTGAAGATTAGGTCTTGTACTTCGGTTAGCTCGGAATCCGCACTGGACCTCATCCAACTGTGGCTCAGTTAGGCGTCGGAGGCTCTGCTCTATGATTCTAGAATAGATTTTACAAGAGACACTGAGAAGGGATATGCCTCTAAGGTTTCCACTTTGTCGAGTGTCACCCTTTTTGAAAATTGGTGTTATGATGGCAATCTCCCAATCCTTTGGTATGGTCTTGTTGCACCACGCTGCCTGTAGGACCCTTTAGATTAATAGGTCGCCTAATGCTCCCATGTATTTAACTATTTCTGGTGTTATACCATCATGCCCTGCTGCTTTGCCCATCTTGATTTTCTCCAGTGCTGCCTTCAGTTCTTCCATCTTTATGTCATCTTCATCACCATTGGTTTCCTCTTCTGTGCTAGTGGTTATCATTTCTGATGCTTGACCTTGCTCACCATAAAGGAGTTCTGAGAAATATTCTTTCCATCTTTCCATTACTTCATCGGGACAGTAAGCAATTTGCATTGCTTGTCCTTTATAAATTTGAGAGGGCATTGTTTTTCCTTCCTCATGTTCTTTAGGGTCTTATAGAACAATTTCTGGTTTTCTTGCGCATCTTTTTCTAGCTTTTCTCCAAGTTCTTCCCAGGACTTCTGTTTTGCTGCTAGCACCTTATTCTTTGCTACTGTTCTGAGTATCAGATATTTTCTATATTTCTCTATTTGTCCTGCTGTGTTTTTAGCTACTACGTATTGTTTCCATGCCATTTTCTTCTCTCTTATTTTCTCTTTGACTTCCTCTGTCCACCAAGGTGTCCTCTTTCTCTTGTTCCCAAGTCGGATTTCACCACATGCTTCTGCAGCAGCTGTCTTTATGATGACCTTGGATTTAAGCCAGAGGGTTTCCAAGTCATCAGGTTGTTCTTCTGTGTTTCTCACCGCTGCAGCAATAAGCCCCTGATATCTGGTCTTAATTTCTGGCTCTCTCAGCTTGTAGGTCTTAATGCTCATTTCTCCCGTTTGTTTACTTGGTTTCTTGCGTGATGTTGATCAGTTCCTAGGCTGAGCAGCTCTTTCAGTTGTTCTTTTGATTGTAAGCAAGTAGTGATCACTTCCAATCTCTGGCCCCTGTCGTAGATTTTTGATAGGAGAATTAAGACTTGGGTTGGTCCCTTCTGAATAGATTAGAATGAGTGATAGCCTCAGTGAGAGATGATGGTAGAAATAGATTTCCACGAGTGAGATGGTAGAATGTGATAGAGGCTGTCTCTGAGATCGAGAAATCTTCTCTCTCTCTCTCACCTATCTTCTACGACAGATTTAGAGTAGTCAGACAGTCTAACACCTATACATATATTAATATATATTACCACTCACGTGCACACCCACAATTGACGACATTGAGACACACAGACGGGGGGAAAACTATAACAATGATTATATAGATATTCTAGAACGAGCTGACCAACACGCTGATTAAATTTTAAGTGCAGTTTAATTATAAATATAAACTTCCACCACCACAACATGCAAAGTTACATCAAATATATATATACATAAGCATCAAGTCAATGAATTGCTACACAAAACGATATAGATCCACTGGTGTGATCTCCCCTCGATGTTTAGCCCACAGTCCCGTTAGGAGAAAGATGATAGCCCAAGAGTCACAGATACATATGATTGGGTCTAATATTTTCCCTGTTAAAAAAATATGAACAGACTTTGATAGTAGTATGGTCTATCCTAAGGAAAATATAGTTAGCAACAAATCTTGCATAAGGAAAATTACAAAGGGGGTGAATCACCAAAGAACATCCCTCAGTCTACTTTCACTCGGTTCTTTCATCAGGGCCCTGACTCACACAACCTTACCTACAAATCGTGCTGTAGTTCGCGGTCTGGCGCAAACTTTAGGACACTTCTCTGCAGTGAATCTGTATTCTTTGGATAAAGAGAATCCCAGCTCTCCAGATACAGGTTTCTTCCATTGCATCCGGGGAGCATTCACTTCATCAGTTTATTTTAAGATTACTGTTAAGGTCACTTGAATCAGTTTGGGTAAGAAAGTTAAACGGGCACACAGTGTCAGAAACACGAGGTTTCCCTTAATTAGGAAGATGACCGGTGGACAACAACAGATAGTCTTGGTTCACGACACACTTGGTCAAAAATGTCGGAAAATTTAATGTTTTTCTGTAACTATTCTCGCCACAAGGCAGCATGTACATTAGAGTTTGTGAAGAAATATGACCTGGCTCAAAGGCCCAGTATAAACATTTAGTCTTTAAAAACCCGTTAGTGGGATTGGTATTTTGTCTATCTCTGAAGGCACACGCACTGTCAGACAGATGTTACTTGGAAACCCACGTGGTTAAAGATAAGAAATGTCTATGTTTCTCACAGGTATGTCTCTGTACTAAACGCCGGCAAAGTTTGGGTTACCCCAGTATTCACTGAATAAAGAAAAAACACATATGAAATATTTTACATATTATGTACTCGATATAACTTACGTTAGAACTGCAAGCGTAGAGCTTGACTTGACGTTTAAACTTTCCCGTGAAATAAGTTATATATAAAATCAATCAACATGAATTAGGAATACATACGTATTCCGTCAACACTCATGAGGCATCTAGCATTTATAAGTTAGTTTAGAAAAATTATTCTCGTCTGATTATTTAGCAGTTAAATTAAATTCATTATAGCTACATGATTTTTAAGCTAGAAATTATAATTTATTCGGTTTTTCCACTGTAACTCATCAGCTAGAGAATATAACAGACTTATAAATTATTCACTCTGCACAAAAGAACTCGGGTAATAAAATAAGCGATTTAACACTTAATCACTCACAAAATACTAGATATATTAAATATAATATTTACCTCAACACAGAACTACGGTATCACAACGAAACTAAGAGTTTCACTTATAAGTTTAAGTATCTAGAACGGAGTGACCATGTCTACTGCAAATGGAGAATGAGTGAAATCAAGTTTAAAACTCTGATTATATCTATGAAACAAACAAAGGCTCCCACTATTTCCAAAACCCGATCTCTCCCCTCTCCTAACACCTACGTTAACATAGACGCATGCCGTAACTGCCACCAGTGCGTCTTCACACCTACGTTAACAAACTGACCGAGAGCGCGCGTGTCAGAGGCGAAATGCCAGACACTCTGTCTGCTCTGAGTGAGCATGTCTGGCGCGATTCACACCTCCGTCTAACTATCGGACAGTGAGCGCTCATGTCAGATGCGAATGCCAGACGACCCGTCTCCACTGCAGAGAGCAATTTTCACACTTCGCCGTGAGCTAGCCTGACGAAAACCTCTCGTGACAGCTGCAAATGTAGACAATTTGTCTGCTCATCATGTCTGATAGACTGAAATCCCACCTAAAATTATCTCGTGCAAGGGACTGACAAGTTAGGTAATCTACTGCGTTTCTAAATGAGAAAACGAAACCAGGCAAAAGTTTGAATGGGAAAATTGTAATGTTTATAGTCGCAAACGTACGAATGCGAAAAACACAGGAAAAGGATAAAGAGTGATAATAAAATAGAGGACACGGATGGAAGAAAGAAAGAATATATAGAAAATTTATTGATCATAAAACTCTATGCGACAGAACGTCTCCCCTTTAAGATATGGAAGCACTCCATGTCTACGTTATGGAAATAAATTTCCTATATCCGTAGCTTCAGGGTGTCTGTCCTCTTCCCTCTCATCTCCCCCCTCCATCTCCCTCCAATTCCTACTCGTCTACTCCCAAAGTTTCCTTTCTCTGGAATGTCTCCCATTCGCGCTTGAAAGAGCGTCACCGTTTTTGACATTTTTGAAAGATTACGTGTGCTTGCAGTGGAATTTCCATGCCACTAACGTCATCTTCGTCAGTTTTGGCGATCGTCAGGAGATGTTCGGAGGTCGGCACCGGTCTTTCCAAGTATCTCTTTAACAGATTTAAATGAAAAACCTTCTCCTTTCCTTCAATAGAGATCTGGTAGTTAGCCTTAGAAATCTTTTTCAATACGGTAAACGGCCCTTGCCATCCGATTCTCAGTTGGTTGTTCCCGGTAGGGAGTAACACCAAAGCTTTCTCTCCTGCTTCCAGTTCTCTCTCTTTCGCGACTTTCCTGTATCGGTTAGCGTACTTTGTGCGTGCTCGCTTAAAGTTAGTCGTTGCTAGGTCCCATCCTAGTTTCAACCTTTCCTTTAAAACAGACACATATTTATACTGGCTGAGACAACTGTCTCATCAGCCTTCTGGTCTGTCAGCGACCAAAGTAAGGCTTCAAGCGGCCCCTTGATAGGTCTGCCGAATAAAAGCATAGCTGGCGGAAATCCTGTGGACGTATAAGGAGATTCTCTGTAGCCAAATAAAGCTGCAGGAATACAAAGATCCCAATCGTCAGGTTTCACTTGTGCCAGTTTACTTAGCATCATGTTGAGGTTTCCGTTAACGCGTTCTACGAGCACATTTCCGGCCGGAGTATAAGGCTTTGTGTAGATGTGTTGGGTCCTCAAGATCTTCACGATCTCATCCATCAACAGGTTTCGGTATGGAGATCCGTTATCCGTCAACACTTGCTGAGCGAATCCCAACCGAGTGAAAATCTGCACCAGGGCTTCTGCGACATGCTTGGCATCTGCGCATGTTAGCGGGATAGCTTCTGCCCATAAAGTGCATGTATCGACTAAGGTCAGGATAAACCTGTTCCTTCTTTTAGTCCTTTCTAAGGGTCCTAAAATGTCGATCACAACCCGTTCGAATGTTGTTCCCACTATTGGCATTTCACCCAAAGAGACTGAGGGTGTCCGTTGCTTGGGTGGTACACGTTGGCACTGGGCACAGGATTTGACATACCTGATAATATCAATGTTTACTCCTGGAAACCAATAATGAGTAGTTATCCGTTGGTTTGTGGCATTCTGTCCCATATGTCCGCTGAAGGGAAGAGAGTGCCCCATTTCTAGGATTTGGCTTCTGTACTGTTTCGGTACTAGGAGCTGGTTATAACCTTGGTCAGGCTTGCCCGTTCTGCGATAAAGTACGCCATCCTTAGAAAAAATGTCCCCGTGCTGTCTGGGTTCCTTAGCCATGGGCAGTTTCCTAAAGCAGGGTGCCAAAGTAGGGTCCTTTTGTTGCGCTTCTATAAGTTCCATAGGTAACAAATTAGGCGCAGGCTCCCGTTCCTTCTTGGTTTGCCCTCTTGTAGTTACTGCTGCCACAACCGGCTCTTCCGGTTTCCCAATAAACACGTATCTACCGCCAAGTATGACTGGGTAGATGGGGTCATCCATAACAGCCGCTTTGATCACGCCTCTGACAAACTCAGAGTGGATCTCCACCAGTGCGATGGGAAGCGCTGTAGGTGCCTCACTCTTAAGAACTCCACAAAGTTCGACGGTCTCTCCTGTCTCTTGACCGGGTTTAACCAGGTGTCTGGCAACAATGCAATCATAAGAAAGCCCCGTATCAAATAAACAAAAAGTTTGAGAACCGTTCAATATAACAGTACCTCGCGTAGAGGGTCTCTCTCCCTCTACAGGTTGGGAATCACTGTCAATAATTCCGCCTTGCGAGACTTTTAGCAAGCATCCTATGCGTTTCGGCTTGGTGTGCTCGCCCTGATTATTAGTCCCGTGCTCAGGGGTTCTCCCTTTGCCACCTTGTCCTTTCTGGCTGCGCTGCCATGTAGGGCGGTCGGGTTGATCAGACTGTTTACTGTGGTTGGGGTACTTGTTTTTGTAGAACTTGGGTTTTTCAGGAGGGGGGTTTTGAGGTCCAGTTTCTCTGTGGTTAATCTCATTAGAAGCATGAGAAGATTGGTCTAGATTATTCTTTCGAAAATGCTCCTCTGTCGGTTTACGTTTTGTTGCCGGTAGTTCGGCCAGCGCATTATGATAACGCTCGGACTTTTCCAAGATGTCTTCAAGCTTTTTTGCACCCTGCTCAGCTAGAAATCTCCGGGTATCAGCAGACAAAGTGTTCTTTATTTGTTCTGTTATAACAAATTCCTCCAGACCTTCATAGGTCGAGGGGAGCTGTGAAAGCTCAAGGAATTTTGTCAAGTATCCCTTCAAACGAGACGAGAACTGTTGAAAAGTTTCCGAGCTCTCCTTCCTGCTGTTGCGAAACAGTTGCAGAAATTTGCGAGCATTCATTTCGAAACGCTCAAGTAAAGCTTTCTTCAACACATCATAGTTGTCTTGTTGGCTACTTTCAAGTTTGGCGTAAACATCATAAGCAAAACTTTTCAAAGCCTGGGAAAGCTTCATATTCCAACGCGACCTCTCTAAACCGTACAGAGTTGCAATTTTCTCAAATTTTTCTAGATACGTGTCAATCTTCTCATTCGGACAAGGGAAAGATTCTAGCGCAAAAGACATAGCAGTGAGGTGAGTAGATTGAGTACTAGAAGGATCAGTCAAAGAAGAATGAGGAGAAGACTCTCCATTGCTGGAGGTAGAGGCGGCACCACGACTTTGGAACTCTAGAGTCTTAAGCGCTAGCTCATGCTGTCGTCGTTGCTCATTTTCTCTTTCCAAATGCTGTCTCTCCTTCTCTCTGTCCTCGTGCTGTCTATCCTTCTCTCTTTCCTCCTTCTCCTTCTCTTGCTGTCTCTCCCTGCGGATTTCCATTTCCTCATCCATCTTCCTCTGCTCTCTAGCTTCTGCTGCTTTCCTCTCCGCGTCATATCTTTCCAGTTCGTCCCTGACAAAAGCTTTCGCTTCCTCGCCTTCCAAACCCTCTTCTCTCGCTTCGTCCCTGAGGAATTGCCTAAGCTTTGCCTTCTCGGCCATAGTAAATAGCTGACTGGGACTAGTCGAGAAAGAAAAGAAGAAAAGGATACACTGTTTCCTACCACGTACAAGAAAATACCAAACAAAAGATGATATACTTATATACTGGGATTCCTCCTCCTATGATATAGTATCTAACTATCGCTGCTATTAATCGGCAATAAAGCACCTAATGCAGACGACTACGCCAAATAAATGGCAGTTAAGATTACTCACTGAAAAATAAGTTGCTACAGTCGAAACAAAATAATTAATGCAAAAAAATTTCTAGGAGAAAAAAAACCCCTAACATTTTAAGCCCACTACATTCAGAACCCTGTGATTGAGAGACAATCACAAACTTTACCAGCGTTTAGTATTACAAACTCAGTAATTAACATATATTCCGACAAAATCAACCTGTAACTCAAATGTATAATGCTCAAATATGCTGTGGAAAAACAATTATTAATTGTGTGGTCAGCACGCTCATAAACAGATCGATAGTCTAGGGGATACATTTTTTTAAAGGTATAAAAACTCACAAGACATCACACTCTTACTCTATATCAGAATACAGAATCTTACCGACGAGCTGATATTTGTCGTCTCGTCTTCCTATTCAAAGTTCAAAATCCCGAAAGACAAGACCCCATTTGTCGTAGATTTTTGATAGGAGAGTTAAGACTTGGGTTGGTCCCTTCTGAATAGATTAGAATGAGTGATAGCCTCAGTGAGAGATGATGGTAGAAATTGATTTCCACGAGTGAGATGGTAGAATGTGATAGAGGCTGTCTCTGAGATCGAGAAATCTTCTCTCTCTCTCTCACCTATCTTCTACGACAGATTTAGAATAGTCAGACAGTCTAACACCTATACATATATTAATATATATTACCACTCACGTGCACACCCACAATTGACGACATTGAGACACACAGACGGGGGGAAAACTATAACAATGATTATATAGATATTCTAGAACGAGCTGACCAACACGCTGATTAAATTTTAAGTGCAGTTTAATTATAAATATAAACTTCCACCACCACAACATGCAAAGTTACATCAAATATATATATATATATATACATAAGCATCAAGTCAATGAATTTGCTACATAAAACGATATATACCCACTGGTATGATCTCCCCTCGATGTTTAGCCCACAGTCCCGTTAGGAGAAAGATGATAGCCCAAGAGTCACAGATACATATGATTGGGTCTAATATTTTCCCTGTTAAAAAAATATGAACAGACTTTGATAGTAGTATGGTCTATCCTAAGGAAAATATAGTTAGCAACAAATCTTGCATAAGGAAAATTACAAAGGGGGTGAATCACCAAAGAACACAGGAAAAGGATAAAGAGTGATAATAAAATAGAGGACACGGGTGGAAGAAAGAAAGAATATATAGAAAATTAATTGATCATAAAACTCTATGCGACAGCCCCCTCCAGACTCTAGCATCCCGGACATATTTGAATGAGCTCCTCCTAACAATGGCATAGTCGATCACTGACTTCTCATTCTTTGTCGGTTCACATCTAGTGTATGCATGTATGCGCTTATGGGGGGAACTTTGTGTTTGTAATGATCAGATTCTGCCCATTGCAGAATCTAAGGAGTCGCTTTCCATTGTCATTGAGAGTATCTTCTCCATTTCTTCCGATAACTCCACCCCATCTAGAATGGTCATTTCCAACTCTGGTATTGAAATCTCTTAGCATGATAATTTCATCTAGGCAGTCATCCACTGTCCTTTGAAGCAGCTAGAAGAATTCCTCCTTGACCTCTGCTCTCTCATCCTTATTTTGCCCATACACTATGACCACGTTGACTATGGTTTCTCCTTCTTTTAGTTTTACAACCATAATGCGCTCCGAGACAAAATTCCATCCTTTGATACTATCTTTTTGGTTTTTGACCACAATGCAACCCACGCCCCCTTTATCTCTTTCAGATGTGGGTAGACCACTGTAGAGCAGCATGTTGCCATCGAGATCCATGACTCCTTGTCCCCTTTTCTTTGTTTCCGTTATAGCCAGGATTTCTAATTTTGCTTTCCTCATCTCTTCTTAGTTACTGACAGTTAGAACCATAGTGTCACATTCTAAAATACTTGGTTGCATCAGTTTAGTAACTGTCAATTAACCCAGTGTGATACGTTCTAAAATACTTGGTTGCCTCAGTTTAGTTACTGACAGTTAGAACCATTGTTTAACATTCTAAAATACTTGGTTGTCTCAGTTTACTTACTGACAGTTAGAACCATAGTTTAACACTCTAAAATAGTTGGTTGTCTCAGTTTAGTTACTGACAATTAGAACCATTGTTTAACACTCTAAAATACTTGGTTGTCTCAGTTAAGTTACTGACAATTAGAATCATTGTTTAACATTCCAAAATACTTGGTTGCCTCAGTTTAGTATCTGTCAATTAACCCATTGTGCTACGTTCTAAAATACTTGGTTGCCTCAGTTTAGTTACTGACATTTAGAACTTTTGTGTCATATTCTAAAATACATGGTTGCCTCAGTTTAATTACTGACAATTAAAACCATTGTGTCATATTCTAAAATACTTGGCTGCCTCGGTTGATTTACTAACAATTAGAACCATTGTTTAACTTTCTAAAATTTTTGGTTGCCTCAGTTTTGTGTCTTCTGATTCATATAGACTATCGGAAACAAGTTTATGTTCTTTTGATCTTGTATTATTATTTTATTACACATAAACTTGTTTCCGATAGTCTATATTTAGCGCTGACGTCACCCACCCTAACCGACTACAAACAGTATGACTGATTCATCGCTTACATTTGATAATTTTTTTCCTCGCGAGCGCAGACCATCGATCGAGTTTAACAACGAGTGGTAAAAAACACGTGCGTGTTGGGTTTTCTTAAAATGGTTGAAACTGGCCTCGACATTGTCCCGATTGCAACCTGTAACACTAAGGAGTATCTAGTTGGCGCCATAATCTAGTCTGCCTGTGACATATATCTCTACGGTTGTGTTCAATAAAACTGTCTATTTGACCTTGTCCAACCTGGCCTTTGATATTATTTTTTATGTTGGAAACCTCGACTGTGTACGGGTCATTTACATAACACTAGATGGACATTAGGGTGAGTAGATTTTATTGCTCGATGCTAGACCTAGTCAAGTCTCTAACACTTCATTCCCACTGCTCGCTGTTGGCTCTGGTCATGTCTCTAACACTTCACTCCCACCTCTCGATGCTAGACCTAGTATAGTTTCTAACACGCCCCTTCCACCTCTAGTTGCTGGCCCTAGTATAGTGACGTCTCTAACACTTCACTCCCACCTCTCCATGCTTTACCTGGTCATGTCTCTAACACTTCACTCCCACCTTTAGATGTTATAACTGTTTGTAAAATATATATTGTAATATGTACGTATAACTGTTGTATAAATAAACAACACATAACACAATACAATACAACACACCACAACACAACCCACACACACACACGTGCACGCACACACACACTCACAGACGCACAACCACGCACGCACGCAACTGTAAGTTTTTACCGAGGCCAGCCTTTGTTACACGTGCGAAAATACTTTGGTGAGTCATATCTTAGGTTTCTTACCAAAACCGGTGGTCACAATTCTATCACCTCACGGGCACATTTCTATCCCCCCCCCGTGTACATTTCTATCACCTCACAGACACATTTCTATCACCTCACAGACACATTTCTATCACCTCACGGGTGCATTTCTATCACCTCACCGGCACATTTCTATCACCTCACGGGCACATTTCTATCACCTCAAGGGTACATTTCTATCATCTCACAGGCATATTTCTATCATCTCACGGGTACATTTATATCACCTCACGGGCACATTTCTATCACCTCACGTTATAACCAGTGGACCATCAAAAACCGTATGAGACCAAGACCATCCTTCTGAAAATAAATCAACCGTTGAAAGCAGACCACGTCAAGCTCACCACCCAAAAAAAAACGTATGTTGTTTTTTTATATTTCTGTATTTGTGTTACTTGTTGTTTGTAACAAGACTACAACCCCTCCACATATCTCTAACACGTTACTCCCCACCTCTCGATGCTAGACCTAGTATAGTTTCTAACACTGCACATCCACCTCTAGGTGTTGGCCCTAGTATAGTGAGGTCTCTAACACTTCATTCCCACATCTCACCGCTGGACCTGGTCATGTCTCTAACACTTTGTTGAGAGTCGGTAGTTGAAGATTGGTGTTTTTTTGCAGTTAGTTTGTCCTTGCATCTTAATGTCCAAATTATTATATTCAATAAAGAGTGTTCACAATTCTGACTATGTATTGAAATTCTTCTTGATTCTCATTCATACATTGATCATCGTGCGTCAATAGTATAGTACGCGAATGCTGGGGTAGAAATGATCAACAAGTTCATGATATTGACTTGATAAGTCCAAGGGTATTCCGAGTCCACAGAATACAATTTATTATGATAAAACATCTGACGACAACATGAGCATTGGTCATAATAAGGCATACACTTGACACATGAATTCCCATTAATACATATTCTTATCCGTCAGTGTCATATCGAATTCATGTCAACAGAACATCATGGCTGTGTACGTGCGCTGTTGGGATCCAGACAGCCAGAAATGAGCGCATGAGTCTTGGCGAATATAAATCAAACAATTTATCAACTATCCTTCCGTAACTCAGGTTAATCATCAACCTTATAAATTCCTCCTGTATAATATCATCTGGACTGACCCTGAGTCCTTATATCAATTTACATAAATACGGCTATTAGCAAAGCTTAACCTTGGAAGGAGGTAAGACACGTCTTCACGGCTTGACGGACAACGTAAAAAGGGTCTGGTATCTAAGTCACGAAGCGTGACCTTATCGACGCTAACACGTCACAATTTGACCGTGTACTTTGCATTCATTAATCCGTGAAGTATCAATATCAATCTATATTAATTCTATTGACCTAAAATTGCGCACTGCCAACTATAGCAGACGATATCATTAAAAACACCGTAACAATTCTCTGCCCGACGGGGAAAAAAATCTATTACATAGATTTTTTTGAACAATCTTACTCACACATCTCAAAAATTTAACAAACACCCGACATATGGCCTACGATGTTCTGTCTAGAACAGTGTCGCGGTCATGTCGATATCATACTAATCATGTAACAGTCATGTTATACATGGATATTATATTAACCAAAGGAGTGTCAACTGTCGCTAAATAATTTAACTTAAAGTCTGTCGTGACTAAATAATGAAGTGTTATGTAAAGAAAATTATTCCAACTAATTAAAATTAAACGAATTAATCATAGTATGTATGTAGGGTATTAATTAATTAACATCTAATTAAATAAACTGAGAGATAGTGTCATATTAAAAGAATTGAGAAGTAAGGACAAATAAAGTAAAGAAAAAGATAACGTATAAATTAATTTAGTTATGTGTGTTTAAAATTAATTATGTGTATCGAGTAATTACTAACTAATTAACTTAATGAATTAATAAAGAAAACGAATATTCATACATTTTATGTAAACATCTTAACTAATTTCATCTGATATCTATACCATTCATAAATAAAATATCTAGAGTAGTCAATTGTGTGATATTACTTGGTTTGCATCTTTTCTTTCTTTTATACATTTCACTTTTTTATTATCACACTTCAACTTTATTTTATTCTTTATTAATTTAATAAATATGAAACTTAATAATGTCGGACATGAGGATCCAGCCGTCGTTATTTCCTTTGCGAATTTACGGAAAGTTCCAATGGAGAAAAAAAGTTAATACTGTTCAACTATGTTTCGTTCCTGAATGAATGTAAACTTTCATCGTGTTGAATTAGTCATTTCAATTTCTGTAGGATAACGGTATTTGTCTAACCTGGATTCAGATAACCTTCCTAACTATATCGTAACGAGTTGTAGAACGAATGGACACTAACCAAAGTCCAAACCTTAAAAACGAACCATCGAAATACGTTTCTTGTTACAAACAATTCCTTTCGGAGAGTGTACATATTGGTTGATTCCCTGCAAATTATTCGAAGTGTCGTTCCATATGTAGGTAGTTCATATCATTTTCATCGCAGAAATACATCATAGTTCCAAAGTCATTCTTGTTCAGTATTACTTTTTGAAATTATGGACAATTATTATTCGACTTTAGTAGGATGTCTCGAAGGGATATCAGCTATAACGTATTCAGTTCCTGATATTTATTCATTGACGAAGTCGAAGGAATCAGGATCAGTCAAACTCGCAAAGTATAACTCGCCTCTAGTCCGTACTTGCTGGGGTCGCATTCCGTCAGTCCATTTTTACCTTCAACGCTAGACGATATACATTAGTTTTGGCTGAGAATAATCAACCACGTTACTGTTTAACTTAGGCATGGTAAACTTACAAAGACGAAAGAACACAGTGTTATCGTAAATAAAACAACACAAGTGTCACCTAATAGCAAAGCCCACCATAACTAAGCCATGTAAGAATAATTGACCGATAAAGAAAAGAAATGATGACTGACTATGCTGACATAGAGATGTTACATGAAAAAAAAAATCACTAAATCAATCTATGTTAAGATAGATGAATATGAAAGACAAGCAATGATGACTGACCATGCTGAGTCATCAATAATGTGACGAACAGTGTTACTGTAACCTGTTATCTGCTTGACGCAGAATCAGGTACTAATTGTAACTTTAGCGAATGGTGATGAAACCATACACCATTGTCACGCTCTATAACCAAACGGGCGCCTCCATTGGTACTGAACGTAACTAACGCCTCACCATACTTGTAATTGGTAGACGGCAACAGACGCACAAACTTAACGTCTGCGGTAGAGCTAAGAAAATTGCCTAGTAACTGCCATGTAGTACATTGTGGCAGATTGCGCACTAACACAGTGCGGGAATATGCACATTTCCCAATATATGTAGGACAATTGTCACTTACATGGGAAAAAAAACTGACGTGCAACCTTAGTTGCATGAGGTACATTGCAATGTGTGTCCCTCATGTAAGTATTATTCTTTCTATATACTGGATTCTTATGTTGGGCCCGAGTATGATCACCCCTATCCTGTAAAGGTACATTTGTAGCACGTGTAGTCGTAGACGGATCAAAAGAACGACCTACATTCTTTTGTTTCAATGTGCTGGTATTAATTTTATTTGGTATCTCCCCATTATTATTAACTCCAACATTATTTTTCAACATATTACTCTTCTTCGTAACGTCTTTTTCAATGTTGACAACGGCAACAGTTTTCTAAGGATCAGTTGTAATCTGATCCTGTCGCCAACATTTCTTTTCTGAATTGGCAGTAGTATCCTGTCGAGGGAAGGTATATCTCCCTCGAAATGATTTAATAATCTTCACTGGGTGTGTAGACACCTTAGTATCACACTCGGTACTGACTGCATGTCGTAAAATAGGCTTATTATGGATGTTGTTTAGCAATATCTTCTTGCTCAACATGATGTCCAGCAGACCATTTACTCTTTTTCTTTCTTTCGTACCCTCTAAATTCAGGAGTGTAATCTCCTGTCTCTGCCTCTTATTAATGTTCTCCAAATTAGTAGTTTTCTTCCTTTCATTATTAAGTAAAGACTCAACTGCATTCAGCTTATTTGAAATTTCATTATTCTGCTGTTGCATTCTCTTTTCTAGTTCAGAATATTTATTATTCTCCTTAAGGAGCAATGTATCGAGGTTAGCAAAATTGTCATTAGTCTACTTTTGATATTGACTTAGAAGATGAATAACTTCATGATTCTCAAGTTCAATTTTTTTCATCTTATTCTCCAATTGAATGTAAGAACTCTTCATATCCCGAACCATTACCTCTTGTGTATCAACCTTTAATCTCAATAATGAAATCTCAGATTTCAGCTCCTGAATCTGAGCCACATGTGTACAATCTGCACTTAAAGCAGTATCAACCTGATCTAATTCAGCATCAAAATTCTTCTTGTCAAAATTCTCCACATCTCGTATCTTCTTATTTACATCCACTAACTCCTGTTGCATTTTCGTATCCTCCAATGCAAATATACTTTTAGTTTCTTCTAAATCCTCAATACGCCTTACTTTTGCTTCAAATTCTTCATCACTATACATCAAATTATTCCTAGCCAACTCTCCTCTTGCAACTAATTTTAACATGTTACCTTCTAAACCATGTTTCCGTCCAATCGCCATAAGTTCCTCTAAAGTAAACATGGTAAATATATATCTATGACTCCTATAGTCAATCAAACAATAATCAAATTCCTTCACGACTAGTTGTCAATTCAACAATTATTTTTACTCAATAATTTATATCATTATTACCTACTCATGCATCTAATATCATCATTTAACAATTATGGGTACCATCCATCCATAATTATGTTATTCAATTATATATATATATATATATATATATATATATATATATATATATATATATATATATATATATATATGTGTGTGTGTGTGTGTGTGTGTGTATATATGTGCCCAGTGGACAATGTAGTACTAGGTTTAAGAAAAATGTACTTATTAATCTCCAATATGCCTATTAAACTCAAGGCAAACTATAATTTTATAATATCTAATATAGTTTCCTAATTCATCACCTCTGCATGGTGTGATTACCAAGCAATCATTCGATAAAAATTATTTTACTTCAATAATTTATCATTATATTATGGCATCATGCCCTAGTCATAATGAATAAAGACTAGTGTCTTGGGTAAATAGTGCAACTTGATGACATCAGCTAAGTCATCATGCAATTTAATAAAAATTAATTAAATTAATTAACTATTTTATAGAGAGTCTATTTATAACAATATAATTATATTATCAATCTATGAAATGAATAACTACAATACGCACATTAACCAAAGATTTACAAACAGTAGTACGATACAAAAGTGACAATTTCACAGACATAAATGATTTTATGAACTATGTAAAACAATCGGAAGTACTGAAAGGTCAAGGAAAAACTAAGTCGAGATTGACCTACATACACGTAAACTGATGACGTAGACATGGACTCATATAACGGTTATTAAAATATCTATGAACTAAATGATAGAAAGATCAGAATGAACAAGATAGCTTACAAACATATGACTAGAACTGAATAAAAATGAAAATTAATACAGCAAAATACAACAGTAATATTACAAAACTTCACACCTAACACTTAAAGTCAAATACTTTCAAATACAGACAAAGGTACCCGTCGGCATAATCTTCAATGGGGTTCTCTGCAAATGAAAATATTTCACTGCCCTACAGATCGATCAAAACCAATTCGGTCGTCCTAAGAGACATAAAATTAGTTATGATTCGCCTAAAATACTAACAAACAGACGGTTGAAAACACATATAACATTTACAAAAGATAGTAATAAGACATGCCTATATAAAGGCGAAATGGACTATTGTATGCCTATTTAACCGACAAAGGTTACAATAAAACTTATCTTTTTGTGCTCAGTTATCTACTCCGGTCAATGTCAGTATGCACCAACGGCGTAGACCAATGTCGTGAACTGATATTGATTGCTTGATAGAGTTTTTCCATCTTTGGGTCTACCTTGATGCAGTATTTTCATTTGACAAAAACTGCGTTAGCGGTTGCCGACTTGACTTTCATGTACGCAGAAGTTGATGACGTGTGTTTGACCTTTAGTCGTTATGCGTATTTGGTCATACTTTCGCACATCACGTGAGTATTTTCCAATTGTAAACAGTTCTTGGCCATTGAATGAGACTTCGGTAACCTTATCGAACAAAACATTTTCGTCCCCAGACAATGGGCACCAGTTGTTGAGAGTCGGTTGTTGAAGATTGGTGTTTTTTTGCAGTTAGTTTGTCCTTGCATCTTAATGTCCAAATTATTATATTCAATAAAGAGTGTTCACACTTCTGGCCATGTATTGAAATTCTTCTTGATTCTCATTCATACATTGATCATCGTGCGTCAATAGTATAATACGCGAATGCTGGGGTAGAAATGATCAATAAGTTCATAATATTGACTTGATAAGTCCAAGGGTATTCCGAGTCCACAGAATACAATTTATTATGATAAAACATCTGATGACAACATGAGCATCGGTCATAGTAAGGCATACAATTGACACATGAATTCCAATTAATACATATTCTTATCCGTCCGTGTCATATCGAATTCATGTCAACAGAACATCATGGCTGTGCACGTGCGCTGTTGGGATCCAGACAGCCAGAAATGAGCGCATGAGTCTTGACGAATATAAATCAAACAATTTATCAACTATTCTTCCGTAACTCAGGTTAATCACCAACCTTATAAATTCCTCCTGTATAATATCATCTGGACTGACCCTGAGTCCTTATATCAATTTACATAAATACGGCTATTAGCAAAGCCTAACCTTGGAAGGAGGTAAGACACGTCTTCACGGCTTGACCGACAACGTAAAAAGGGGCCGGTATCTAAGTCACGAAGCGTGACCTTATCGACGCTAACACGTCACAATTTGACCGTGTACTTTGCGTTCATTAATCCGTGAAGTATCAACATCAATCTATATTAATTCTATTGACCTAAAATTGCGCACTGCCAATTATAGCAGACAATATCAATAAAAACACAGTAACACACTTGCTGCGCACACAAATTTTTTTTTCTTCACATCGACAACGCGTCAACGATCGATTAGTTTTTCAGCTAATCAACTGTCTGTTAGCGCACAACACCAAACACGGATACCTATCCTACTACTTGTACCAGTAACACGTTTGACCACTACATCAACTACAGTTGTTATCACACAATATCCCCAGAACCGAGTTGGTTTCCTAACACCAACCCTTGTCCCCCTACAGTCCACCCGCGCACGCCCGCACACATACACAACCACACGTACACGCACACACACACACACACATACACACACACAATGGAAATATGAAAACTGATACCAAAATTAAGAAATGGAAGTGAGTGTTGTGTTGTAAAAGTTAGGAAATGGAAATATGAAAACCGATACCAAAATTAAGAAAATGGAAGTGTGAGTGTTGTGTTGTAAAAATTAGGAAATGGAAATATGAAAACCGATACAAAAATTATGAAGTGGAAAATTGAAAAAAACTGATAACAAATGTATGAAATGTAAATGTGAAGTTTGTGCTGTAATAATTATGAAATTTAAATATGAAAACTGATACCAAAATTAAGAAATGGAAGTGTGAATGTTGTGTTGTAAAAAGTATGAAACCCGATACAAAAATTATGAAGTGGAAATTTGAAAACTGATATCAAAAGTATGAAATGGAAATGTGAAGGTTGTGCTGCAATAATTATGAAATGGAAATATGAAAACTGATACCAAAATTAAGAAATGGAAATTTGAAAACTGATACTAAAAGTATGAAATGGAAATATGAAAACCGATACAAAAATTATGAAGTGGAAATTTGAAAACTGATATCAAAAGTATGAAATGGAAATGTGAAGGTTATGCTGCAATAATTATGATTTGACGTGTGAAGTTATGCGCGCATGCGCACCCGGCTTCGTTGATCTGATAAATATACATCTAGCG
>JAMPIV010003913.1:600000-952500 GCA_024509875.1 Oreohelix idahoensis | reverse complement strand
CCGATCAACGTCCGTCTGGGGGTAGTCAGGAGTTTATTTTTTTCTGCTTATTCACGCATGAAAGGACCAATATCATCTCTCGTGACGTCAACATTTTTGAAAATGGGCGTCATTTCCGAAAAATGTTCCTTTAGGGAGTCGGGGACTCTAATGTCGCATTCGACTAACCCAAATAAGGTCTCGTCTATCACAGAACCTAGAATCTGTTGGTCTGTTAGAGGGTACCTACATTTGGTATACGACGGTTTCACGCTCGGGAATGTCTTCTTCTTCTTTGATCCTTAGATGCCGACCGTCAAAGCAGTCAGTGGTCATCACGCCTAGTGGCGTCTTGTATGGCAACAACAAATTGATTCCACTTTGCTCTGTCCTCGACCATCCTTCGTACAATGCCCCAACTCTGGTTCATTCTTTGCATCTCAGCCTCCACAGTCCTCCGCCAGGTTGTTTTTGGTCGGCCTCTCTTTTGTTTTCCTTCAGGGGTCCAAAGCATAGCTGTTCTTGTGATGGCATCGGGGTCTCTTCTAAGGACATGGCCAACCCAGCTCCAGCGTCTGCCAGCTATGATGGTGTGCATGTCCTCTTGCTTGCTCCGAGTAAGCAGATCTTGGTTGGTGATGGTATTCGGCCAAAAGATTCGGTGAATTGTTCTTAGGCATGTTGTGTGAAAAGAGGACAATTTCGACATTTCCTTCTCTGTAACTCTCCAGCATTCCGCACCATAGAGAAGCACAGGAAGCCCACAGCTCTGATATAATCTTAATTTTGTGCTTGTGCTGTATTGTGAGGACTTCCAGATGTTGTTTAGGCTAAAAAAAGCTGTTCTTGCCTTATTCATTCTGATGTTGATGTCTTTGCCTGCCCCGCCGTCTGGTGTTACTATGCATCCTAGGTATGTGAAGATGTCTGTCTGTACCAGTTGCTGATTCCTTACTGCTCCGGAATGTGCCGCTCAGAAATCGACCGATCGATCGATCGGTTCGTTTGAGGCGCTGCCACTCGCATTCCCACATTTCTGTCAGGGTGACATCGCACTCGGTCTTCAAAGACTCGTCAATTTCCCGCGTCTTTTCGTACAACTCAGTCAAGGGTTTCTTATTGAATGGATTAATGTCAAGACCGGTGGTCAGTGGGCAGTTAGCATGTCCGTGGAACAGAAAACCATGAAACTGGTAGACGGTGCGAGACTCTTTGTCCCAGCCATGTACCCTAATGCGCCTATGCCCCAAAGACATTTCACGGCCGTTGAACTGGGTTTTTAAAGACACATTTTTTTGTGCGATACCCAAGTCAACCAGTTGCGACACTGCAAGGTGTATTTATTGACCTTGTGGTACCTGAAACCATCCTCCCTGTTTCTTCTAACGGGAAAATCAATGGGCATTTTTGCATTAGCGCCAACAAATAAAGAGCGTTGGCATCATAACCTTTAAGGCCCTGAACCACTTTGCCGCCTCTAATGTGTGTTTTGTCTTTTTCATGAAACTTATGAATATTATTGATGGACCCCCAACTATGTTTTGTCTCAGAGTGTTGTGTAAATCTTGCTCCCGCTTCGAGCATAAAGAAAAATATATATTTGACGGGAGGGTTTTGATTAAGTACTTTAAGGTTACCCCGGGGACCAAAATGGCGTCTTTAAACATATCTACCCCTAGATCCGCGTAAAAAGTAACTTGTTGTTGTAAAGCTGTTAAGAATGGCACTACGTCTTTGTTATTATACCACGTCAGAAAATCGCGCAACGTGGCCATGTGGTTATCGACCCACACCTTTTGATATTCGGCGTACTCGGTACTGGAAATGTTACATTTTTTTAGGGAAGAAAGAAAGGCCGATAGGGGTGGTAGCCTTGTTTCTTTTAACTTGTCTAAATCGGTGATGTACTCATAACAGAAAAAGCCTTTAGTTTCTGTCACTTTATAGGCCACGAAACCGGGGGCTAGGTAATTGATGATATCTAAACAATTTAACTGGGGGAGGGGGGGGGGGGTTGAGCGATACACATAAAGTTATTGTTTCTTTTAACTAAATATTTAAAGTCTCGGTCTAGAAAATACTTTATAAGGTAGGGTTTTATAACGTTGACGTCATATTTCCCCGAGTTGAAACCTAAAACGGGGAGCTCTCGCAAATAATCGTCAAGTCTCTCGAGGTGGCCCTCCAAATCACCGAGTTGAGTATACACCTCATCAAAACGCTCACGTAAGATGGCGTAAGACGCCTCGGCGATTCGGGTCAGATGGTCAAGCATTCTATTGACCAAGTCTTGAGGATCTCCTGTTGTGATAAAACAAACAGACTCTTCCAACCCGGGGACATTGGAAGCGACCGAAAAAGACAGAGGCACGTGTTTGGCTGTATAGGTTGTCCCCCTGGTCCCCGTTCCTACAGAGATATCGAGAAAACATTCATAATCAAATGTTGCCCGATAGGGATACACGAATTTTGTATCATTATCTATACCCTGCGCGGCGATTGATTCCCAAATGGTGTCCGGTGGGGGTATAAACCTCACCCTTAAATATTTCTACCCGCTCACCACCGGTACACGTCTTCTCGTGTCGCGCCAGTCGATAATAAGCCTGCCATAATTTGAAGCATTTATGACACGAAAAAGAGTTTGCCGCTCTATTTATATCCACTATGTACATGAAATGCTTTTTATACATTAAAAGACGCAACGTTTATTTATAGCTATCACTACCTCTGAGTTTGGGGGAAAGGGTTTGTGTATCGTCAAATTCGAAGATGTCAATATTTACTTTAAAACATTTTTCTAAGGAGGGAATGTCGATTAAACTCACACCGGGAAAATCGAGGACGGAGGCTATACCCTGATGTATTTGCCACTGGTCTACGAGATGACGTGTGCTTTTTCTAACGTTCTTAATGGGAACCCCCCTAAACACGGCTAAACATTTAAAAAAGCAAAAGTTATTACTGTAAGGTTTTGAGTAAGAATCGTGTTGTAATGTATAAATGTGTTTGTTGTCGGTGATGTGTGGTGGGATATCTGCTAAACAACACCAAATAGGATGGTCTTGGATGTGACAGAGGTAAAAGGAGGTGGCTGGAATTGTCTCAACGAAATATTTGGTGTTGTGTCGGTTTAATTGCGCGTTTGTAAGAGTGTCGTTGTTGTGTAATTGTGAAACGAAAGAGTTGAAATCTGTAATGTTATTAACAAGATGAGGGTTTTCCAAGACACACGCATTATTGTGAGAGGTGAGGTAGAAGCGGAGCTCTTTGGCGTAAAATTGTGTGGTGACTAATTTATTTTGAAGCGTTTTGTTTGTTGGTTAAAGATAGGTCTAAGGAGGGAGGTCCAGTTTACGGGATGGTTGTTATCTGGTCTATGAAAAAATGTGAAAGTGGACAAGTATTTGTTGAGGTTGGTGTGTGTGTTGATGGCTGCCCAGTTGTCAGTGTATATCTGTCTAACGTCAGACGGTATGTCTCGTAAACTGTCATGGTCAGAGGACAGGTGAGGTTTTTTATTTGGGGATTGGTGACTGGACATTTGGCGTTTGAGTGGGTGGTATCCAGGACTGCAGCTACTATGGTGGGAATTGTTGATGATGATGATGTCTGCTGATAAGGGTGCGCCGAGGTGCCCGGCGCTCTTGATGAGTGTCTGTTGATAGTGGTGCACCGAGGTGCCCGGCGCTCCTGATGATAATGTCTGTTGATAGTGGTGCACCGATGTGAAGTGCGCTCCTGATGGTGTGGAGTCAGTTGTGAAGAGAATTGTTGCAGATGCTGGTGTTGAAAACGAGGGGATTGCATGGACTGTAGCTGATGAAGAGGATGAAGGTATCTGGTGATAGTGCTGAGCTGCTGTGGCGCCTGATGCTTGTTGAGGATTGCTTCATGTCTACAGCATGGCGCATTCCTCAAACGAATATAGCTCCGTGACTGATGTCGATGATTGTTTCATGCTTACAGACATTTGGATTTAATCTCGGTCCGAATGACTGTATCATGGAACACCTCAAACGAATAGAGATGTATCTCATCGACCGATGTCGATGATTGTTGCATGTGTGCATGCATTTGAGTTTTGATCACACTCGGATTGCTACACCATGGAACATCGCAATTGAATATAGTAACGACGTAGTATGCATATCGCTATGCATGACGCGTATGTCTTTGTAAGGTCATTCGACTTGTGGGTTTTGACCCGAACGGCAGTGTGTTCAGAAGTGTGGCCATTGCCACTTATATTGTGTGGTATAACCACTTATTTATGGATGTGTGGCTGGGAAGCCAATTGAGCAGTGTATTTCTGGAGTCAAACGTAAGTCGTCGTCTGAATAACGCAGTTTGCATAATTATGGCAATTTAGCCTGGCGTGGTATGCCAAAGGAACATTATGTTACTAGCAATAGTGTAAGACTAGTATAGATGGAGATTATACAGCTAGCGGCAAGCGTAAGCCTAGTGTAATGGATATTAAACGACTAGCAGTAGACGTAAGACTAGCATAATAAGTGTATTGCAGAACTAGCAGGATAGTTAAGTCTAGTGCAAAAGGCTATTGTATAAACTAGCGACGGGAGTAAGTCTAGTTAGCCTCTGAATTTATGCCAAAGGACATTGGCCGTTAAAAGGAACTGACCTTGAACCAGAACTCTAGGTAGAGATTATGAACATGTGTTTATGAAATAATGAGAACTCTTACAGATCGTACATGAATGTGATGTGACTTTTGTTCCCATGTAGTTGGTGTCTGCTCATGGTATGAAATTACTAATTAAATATTTTGAGTCGTCAAAATCACGGTCTTGTCAACTAGCGTATTCGGAGTTGAGTTAAATGCTATTAACATTCAACTGATCATGACCAGTGATGATTAATGTCTTAACACACTGCATCTCACACTGCCAATATAATCAATAAGACAAGAGACTAATACAGGTCAGTCAAGGGTCGAATATTTAATATGAAACATGTTCAGCACATAATGTATCACAAGGGTTAAAGCAGACATTATCGATACCAACGAACAGTATTACGGAATCCTACAAAAGTGAAAAGAACCCGAGGGACTTTGACTCTATAAACTGAATACGCATTTAATAACTTGGTCATCCTCAAATACTAGAAGTCATCGAAGCACCCAGAACATACTGGGGTCCCGATGCCCATAACATACTGGTGTCAGAAAGTGTCTGGATTTCGTGAATACTGATTTCCCCCCTTCAAGTATCGAAGAAAGTTAAACTGACGATGAACGTTTTGAAGGTAAAATTATTCATTCACGCCTAACTGGCAACGGAAATGCGCATGTCAGTAAGTGACGTCACTACATCGATGCCGTCAACTCTAGCAGACAACATTGCCTGAAAGAATATTATTTTCGTCCACCACAAGAGACTGATTCACGCAGATAGAACGGTAATTTTCCACTCGAGAACCTGAACCAGTGGAGAATGCATCTCTTCATCAAATTCATCTGAGGCTGCGACGCAGATCGATCGAAGAAACTACTTTCGAAAACCGAAGCAATACTTTCAAACGGTTCCCTTACTGCGAAGGTCAAGGTCTTCAATCAATGGACTACAGCTGTTGAAGACACGGGTCGGAACTAGCATTAGAATTACATGCACTCATATTTCTCAGAGGGACAGCTAAACAGATAAGTTCTTGATTTTTACTTGGGCGCTTGAACATTATCATACTGTCCTTGCATTAGCTTTGGTCTACAGTTCATCGTCACTTTGCTTACTTTTCTACTCATCATCTGTGTTCCCCATTCATGTTTATCCGTATATTTGTATATTCGTCTTGTTTAATATTGACTGGAATTCTCCCAGGAAAACTTCAGTGAATGTTAACTTCTATTAGATTTACATGCTTATTTTGCTGACTGAGGATCTGACTGATTATATTTTTTCTTTTGAGTCAGGAAATAAATGTTTCTTCAGTTCGCATTATAACCATATTTTGTGTACTTAGCAGTTTCGTCAAGTGAATTACGTCCTCTTTATTTACGTAACCTAATTTCAGTACTGTTGACAATTGTTGTCGTGTGTGATCTAAAACTTCTTTGTCTATACGTTCGTTTAAGACGACTTGTCTTGTTATATTTTTGTGATGTAAATTCTTTTCTTTCTTTTACTGATTACTGAGTATAAGTCTCCTTTATTTACTTTATAAGTGTAAAGTGTTGTCGTATAATTGATAAATCATTTCATTGTAACTCATTTGATTGTTTTCACTGTCTTTGTCACATGTTCTTGGAACTTGTTTGTTATTGATTAATATCTTCTTCTTCTTCTTCCGTCCTTAGCCAAAGACCGACCAAGCAGTCAGAGGCCATCACGCCTTGTGGCGTCTTAAGGGCAACAGCAGATTGATTTTCTCTGTTGTAGTTTCCCATCACGCCTAGCGGCGTCTTTAGGGCAACAACAAATAGATCCATCTGCCGTTGTTTCCGTAATCGGTGTGACAAGCCAACGGGTGATCAGCCCATTGGGCATTGATTAATATATTCATGTACATATTATAGTGAGTTCTATAAACCTAGTGTATATTATAGACTATTCAAGGTACTTAGAAACCTATTATCATGTCTACACTACAGTAATTCATTGATATTGGAAAAAGTTATGGAAAATCAGGAGCGGAACTACAAAGTTTTGCAGATACGAAATATGATGAATATTTATCGCGTCTGGAAAGGATGGAACAGCGCGAAGCAACTAAACGAGCTGATGAGCTTAGGAGGTTTGAATTAACCCAAGAGAGGGAAATAAAAGAAAAAGAGTTGGCTCAGAAGGAAAAAGAAATATCCATGAAATTGGAATTAGAACGACTGACCATAGCTCAACAAGAAAAAGACAGAGAGCAGAAAGATAAAGAATTAGCTCAACAAGAAAAAGACAGAGAATTTGAGAAGGAAAGAATGGCTCAACGAGATAAAGAAATGGAATTAAGGAGAATGGAACTTATGCAACTGGATCAAGCACATAAAAATGCCATGGAAATGGAAGCTTTAAAACTTCATGCAGAAAAAGAAAAAGCTTTGGAATTAGCTAAAGTGCAGTCTGAACAGACTAAGACTGCGGCTGGAACTAATATTTTCTATCCTAAGTTAAAAATGCCACATTTTGACCAAACTCGCGATTGTGTTGACTCTTTCATATCTAGATTCATCATCAAGGTCACAGCTCTGAACATACCCAAGGAAAGATGGAGCAGTCTTTTACTTGATTTTTTGACTGGTGACTCACTTAAATGTTTCATGAGTCTTGATGAAAAGAGCAGAAGCAATTTTGATGTCGTAAAAGAGATATTACTAAGACGTTTCCAGTTAACTGAGTCTGGATTCAGAGATAGCTTTCATGCGGCTAAGCCAAGCAAGGATGCAGATTTTGGTGAATTCATTGCATCTATTAAACATTTCCTTAGCAGATGGATTGATATGTCTGGTATAAATAAAACATATGAAGGTGTTATAGATCTCATGCTGCGAGATAAAGTTTTATCCGCATGCAACACTGAATTAGAAGCATTTTTACAGGAAAGACATCCTAATTCTATCGATGAGTATGAAAAACTCGGAAGACAGTATCAGACCGCACATCAGAATAAAGATCTTCATAGATCGACTATTCGAGATCCTATGCCTGTGTGCGCGGCACACCATTATCACAGACCTCGATCGAAGAGCTTTGATGGACGTTGTCGTTCAGATTATTATCAATCCGAACGAGGTTTTTATAACTTCCGTCGTCATCGCTCTCCTTCGAATTCATATCGACGAGGTTATAGAGGATATTCACCTCATGATCGTGGGTATCACAGAGGCAGGGATTATGATGGTTCACATCAAAAAGGATACTATAACCAGAGATCATCTTATGGTAGAGATGCCAGGAAGGATGACTCTACTGATTTTTATTATAGCAATAAAAAGTCAGTCAATAATAACAAAGTTAATGCCAGATCTCCGTCGAGAGACAAAAATAAACATAGACATGCAAATAATTGCAGTGTCAAAAAGGAGAAAGGTAATGATGATAATGATCATGCGAACGCATGTATGGTAATGAATGATACATGTTATGAGTGTCAGTCTAAAAACAGATTAAAGTCTAAAATTACACTTGATTGTGGCCATTGTATGCCTACAATGTCGGCATGTGTAGATGTTGGTTATCTTACATTTCATCCCGGAATATTGGATGGTAAGGTAGTGAGAGTCTTGCGTGACACTGGGTCCTCAACGATAGGCATAAAGCACTCGCTTATCGAGCCCTCAGCTTTTACCGTCAAATCAGTTAAGTGTGTCACATTTGGTGGGAATATAGAAACTTTCCCTGTGGCACGAGTATACATTGATACTCCTTTTTACACAGGCACTGTCTATGCCTGCGGCTTGAGAGCACCCATAACTGAGATTATAATAGGAAACATACCAGGAGTTAAAGATTGCACTCCTGAGGAGATTGCAATGTGGGTTGAATCTCACCCACAGGTGGCAAATGCTGTTGTAACGAGAGCACAACAGTTAGCTACGGACATGGCTACACCACCTCTTCCTATAATAGATACGATTATGTCTCAAGTTGGCACTGTTACACCTTCTGTTTTTGCAGAAAAACAGAAGAGTGACCCAACATAACAAGGATTGTTTAGCCGAGCAGAACAAAAAACGATTAAATACACAATAGGTGCTAAACAATGGTTCAAGATAAAGAAATCAATACTCACTAGATATTATGATGATGGCAAAACAATTATACATCAAGTGATAGTACCTAAAGAATACAGACCATTGATCCTACAAACAGGTCATGACTCCCCTATGGCAGGGCATATGGGGATCAAAAGAACATTGTTTCGTGTTACGTCACAATTTTATTGGCCTGGGGTTAATAGAGATACAAAGTTATACTGTAAATCATGTACAACATGCCAAGGTATAGCACGTAAGGGCAGGTTCCATACGGCACCCTTACAGATTACTGACGTGCCTGAGAGACCTTTCAAAAAGATTGCAGTAGATATAGTGGGTCCGTTATCAATTGTTTCAAATAATGGATTTCGTTATATTTTAACTTGCGTAGATCTTTGCACGCGTTGGCCAGAGGCCATACCATTGAAAACCATCACAACTGCATCCGTGTCTGATGCATTATTTTCGATATTTTGTCGAATCGGTTTTCCGGAAGATATATTGTCAGATCAAGGATCACAATTTACTTCCAACATCATGAGGGATTTAGAATCCATGTTATCCATTCACCACTCGTTTTGTAGTGCGTATAGGCCCCAATCAAACGGTGTGTGTGAGCGCTACAATAGCACTCTAAAACAGATGTTATCTAAGATAACTGAAGAATGCCGTCGTGAATGGGACAGGCTTCTGCCGGCGGCCCTCTTCGCTTTTCGTGAAGTGCCCCACGAGAGCACGGGATGGTCTCCATTCGAATTGGTTTATGGTTCGAATCCTCGCGGACCAATGATGATACTCAAGGATTTGTTGATTGGAGCATCAATTGATACAGCAACTCGAAACAGCTACGTGTTAGTTATCGATCTCCGACAACGAATCATTGATGCGTGCACTTATGCATCCCAGAGTATAAAATCAGCCACTCAACGATCAAGATTATTACACAATCAAAACAGAATATTAAGATCCTTCAAACCAGGGGAAAAAGTTTGGTTGTTGCTACCTCATAACGATAACAAATTACTGATATCATGGCAAGGTCCATTTGATGTTATCAAACAAGTCACAGATGTTGACTACTCGGTAAACGTTAGAGGTAAAATCAAAACCTTCCATGTCAACATGCTAAAATTAGCGGTTGAAAGACCACAGGAATTAATTCCTGTCATTAACTCTATTGATGATTCTTCACATCATACTGCTTCTTTGGCAGTTGTTCATGAAGAAGATACCACTTCGTCTATCCCTTTACAATTCCAATTACCTTCTTTGCAATCATCGGAATCTTGGAAAGACGTAACTATTTCTTCTTCACTATCTTCGTCACAACAAGATCAAGTTCGGGATATTCTTATTTCTTTCAATGATGTTCTCACCGACCTTCCAGGTCAGACATCGCTTATATCCCATGATATTACTCTTACTGATTATAAAGCTATCAAACTTAGACCCTATCCTATATCTTTACACCACAAAGATAGGGTGGAAAAAGAGTTAAAAGAGATGATACGTTTAGGTGTGATATCTCCTTCGGAATCACCATATGCATTCCCAATGGTGATAGTTAAAAAGAAGGATGATTCTTTACGTATTTGTATTGATTTTAGGCGATTGAACAAAATCACAATCACAGACGGTGAGCCTATGCCTCTTTTAGATGATCTTTTGTCAGAATTATCGGATGCTACTTTCTTTAGCAAACTAGATCTCTCTAAAGGCTACTGGCAAATTCCTCTTGCCGAAAATGCCAAACCTTACACAGCTTTCACAACTCCATTTGGGCTCTACCAATGGAATTATATGTGTTTTGGATTGGTCAATGCGCCAGCGACGTTTGTGCGCATGATGCGCCGCCTTCTTGGCGATCGTAAAGATGTCATCACGTACATCGATGACATCTGCCTATTTCATGACTCGTGGGAGGACCATATTGATGGTTTAACTTCCCTTCTACATACGTTACGTATGCATGGTTTGACTGTGCGACCTTCAAAGGTCCAAATAGGGTGTCAGGAAATTTCTTTTCTTTGTCACCGAATAGGTAACCACAAACTGTATCCTGACGACAATACAGTCAAAAGAATTCTAGAGATTTCTACCCCTTCAACTAAGAAACAAGTTAGAAGCCTTTTAGGCCTGATAAACTATTACCATAAGTTCATCCCGCATTTCGCTCAACTATCTACACCTTTGTCCGCACTGTTGACCAAAGGTAGTCCTAATAAGGTACGTTGGGACAAAGATTGCGAAAGCGCTTTGGTAACAATTAAGAAATTATTTAGTAATGCACCTTTTTTGTTATTACCGAATATACGTATTCCATTCATACTTCAATCAGATGCCTCGAGTTACTCCATGGGTGGTTGTTTGCTGCAATGTTACAAGGAAACACTCCATCCATGTTTCTATGTGTCGAGGAAACTGACTCCTGTTGAACAGAAGTATGCGACAGGTGAACGTGAGCTCCTGTCGATGGTCTGGTGCCTAGAGAAGCTGTCAAGATATCTCATCGGCACGCATTTTTACATTATGACAGACCATAGTCCTCTTACTTACATAACAGCTAGAACTATGCGTAACGCTAGAATACATCGATGGTATTTGTTGATCCAAGAATTTTCATTTACTATTCTGCCGATTGCTGGATCAGACAATAATTTGGCAGAACTTTTATCGCGCAACTTCTCTGAGAAGAAATTGAATTAACTCTTTAGTGACCATGTTGACAAGTGCTATTTGATAATGTTGTTATAATGTTGGATTTTTATTCCCGTTAATGATATCCACCAAAAGATAGATATAAGTGGATGGAAGCAGACATCATCATCATCATCAGTTGATAAGATCTCTATGGTGTTGTTTGCTCCACTGTAGTGTATGGAATGTCAACTTGACCTACGCAGTGGTGTGTAGACATGGATTGAGTGTACAATGTGCGAATGATGATAAGGGTTCGTGTTGTTGACAAATGTTCTTTTCTCACACTCATGTATGACTGGAAGTCATCGACACCAACGACTGTGTACCTTTTCTAAAGTTTAATTGGACGTACACACTCGACAGCACAGATAGTGACAAATCACAGGTTGGCATAATACATCATAGTACAGTGGATAAATGGTCTTGCAATGTTATGTTACATGGGCACTCATGTAGATTAATATTATAATGGACTGTCAGTAGCCAAGCCCTCAGCATCGCCCATACATATAAATCATCTGACTTCACTGACTGAGCACGTCAGCTTATAAACAATATTTCAGATGGCTTCTAAACCTAATCTCGTTTAGCGACGATTCTCCCACATAATGTTCAGCACATATTTTTTTTCATATAATAATATTGAACCGCTAATAACGGGTTCTCATGTGTAGCAGTGATCTCTGGACTAAACAAGCGATAATACGGGCATCCCCTTTCTCTTCTTGAAAGTCGCTACATGTTTTGGTTCCAAGATGGCTTCACTCGTGAACTGTCACTCACGTTTGGATGCAGATAATGAATCTGTCCTAAAGTTAGTCATTCATAAAACATTGCATTGCTCTGTAGATTTGATCATGAACAATTGACTGCATTCTACAGAATATAGTGCTGCTAGGAATCGAAGTCGTTTTCATCGAGTCAAATATATTCTCTTAGACATTCAAATCGTAACTATCGAAAATGGTGGCTTCGATCGAGAGTTCATAAGAGTGTCTTTGATTACCTTGGTAGAGGAAATATAAAACTGCCATTCCTTGGCAATATGAATAAACACTGGGGTAAAGCATACACGATAGGTTTAGACGACTATCACTTTCCCCACAAATACTGAGATCACTTTTTCCCGGCGACAGGCCGACATAGGAAAACACACACAGTCCCTATCAGGACGAAGCCAAATCACCCCACCCTCTAGCGACACATCCGCCGAATAGCCTTTGACCTCTCTAGAGACAACAGAACATATAGTTCGACTTAGATATGTAAAGATATACAGATATAAGACAGACTCGTCCTACTCAGACAAACAATACACATAAATTCAGGCCATAGATATTCTGAAGCAAGAACAATCTATTATTACCCAAACAACGAATAAATCGCAGTAAAATGGATTTATCCGCGGAGTTTGATCGAAGAGATGGCACAACTTTCAAGGGAAGTAACTCAATAATGACTTTCCCTTAAGCACTAAAAAATTACCTATGTATAATATTGTAAGATATCAAAGACTGCACGTAACACTATTATTAATGTTATAAAATTTAATATGTGTGTACTTAATAAATGTGATGCTTATAGGTAGATAGTACTAATACTAATATAATCGGGAGACGGGCGTCTTCTCCACCACTATCATCCGTGCCACAAGTGTCACGTTTGGAAGTGAGGGGGATGATGTTGAGGATTGCTTCATGTCTACAGCATGGCGCATTCCTCAAACGAATATAGCTCCGCGACTGATGTCGATGATTGTTTCATGCTTACAGACATTTGGATTTGAGCTCGGTCCGAATGACTGTATCATGGAACACCTCAAACGAATAGAGATGTATCTCATCGACCGATGTCGATGACTGTTGCATGTGTGCATGCATTTGAGTTTTGATCACACTCGGATTGCTACACCATGGAACATCGCAATTGAATATAGTAACGACGTAGTATGCATATCGCTATGCATGACGCGTATGTCTTTGTAAGGTCATTCGACTTGTGGGTTTTGACCCGAACGGCAGTGTGTTCAGAAGTGTGGCCATTGCCACTTATATTGTGTGGTATAACCACTTATTTATGGATGTGTGGCTGGGAAGCCAATTGAGCAGTGTATTTCTGGAGTCAAACGTAAGTCGTCGTCTGAATAACGCAGTTTGCATAATTATGGCAATTTAGCCTGGCGTGGTATGCCAAAGGAACATTATGTTACTAGCAATAGTGTAAGACTAGTATAGATGGAGATTATACAGCTAGCGGCAAGCGTAAGCCTAGTGTAATGGATATTAAACGACTAGCAGTAGACGTAAGCCTAGCATAATAAGTGTATTGCAGAACTAGCAGGATAGTTAAGTCTAGTGCAAAAGGCTATTGTATAAACTAGCGACGGGAGTAAGTCTAGTTAGTCTCTGAATTTATGCCAAAGGACATTGGCCGTTAAAAGGAACTGACCTTGAACCAGAACTCTAGGTAGAGATTATGAACATGTGTTTATGAAATAATGAGAACTCTTACAGATCGTACATGAATGTGATGTGACTTTTGTTCCCATGTAGTTGGTGTCTGCTCATGGTATGAAATTACTAATTAAATATTTTGAGTCGTCAAAATCACGGTCTTGTCAACTAGCGTATTCGGAGTTGAGTTAAATGCTATTAACATTCAACTGATCATGACCAGTGATGATTAATGTCTTAACACACTGCATCTCACACTGCCAATATAATAAATAAGACAAGAGACTAATACAGGTCAGTCAAGGGTCGAATATTTAATATGAAACATGTTCAGCACATAATGTATCACAAAGGTTAAAGCAGACATTATCGATACCAACGAACAGCATTACGGAATCCTACAAAAGTGAAAAGAACCCGAGGGACTTTGACTCTATAAACTGAATACGCATTTAATAACTTGGTCATCCTCAAATACTAGAAGTCATCGAAGCACCCAGAACATACTGGGGTCCCGAGGCCCATAACAATGCTGATGCTGGAATCTGAGTTGTAGCTGGCGTGGGGCCAGTTGGATTCTGCATAGGAACAGAGGGTTGTTGTTGCTGTAGGTTGTACCGTAATCTGGTGCCTCGAGTAAAGAGGTTGCCGCTGATCTCACAACTAAATCGAGGTAGTGAGTGCGCTGTATTGATGGGTTGTAAGTAGTTGTCATGCCGGGTAAAAGTCTTCCCACACCGTGTACACATCAGGCTATTTAGTGTCACTGTGTCTGTTTGTGGTGATTGTTCCGTAGTTGAAACAGAATCGTGTTTATTCTCTGTGTGGGTTTCAGGTTAGCCGCTAGTGTGAAGACTGCACCTCACAGAGAGCACGCATGTCTTTGCTCCCCATGCACAGTTTCCATATGTCGCTTGAGATCAGGGCCCCGCTTGAAAATGCGCTCACACTCCGAGCATGCATAGCGGCGTCTGTCGTATTAAGACATCTGCGAAATAGAAAAAAAAGTAGATATAAAAATAAAATAAATAAACAAATAAAAATTTAGACATAAAAATAAATAAAAAAGAAATAAAATAAAAAAAATAAATAAAACAAAATAAATAAATACATGTAACAAACTAATCAGTTAAATAAAAACCCAGACTTATAGACAGATAGGTAGGCAGACACGCGCGCGCACACACACACACGCACACACGCGCACTCACACACACACTCACGCGCACACACACACCCACGCATACACAAAAAAACAAAGGCACACACTCGCGCACACACACACGCACACACACACGCACACACACACACGCGCGCGCACACATACACGAACGCACACACACAGACACGCACACACATACGCACACACACACGCGTACGCACACACGCGAACACACAAACATACAGACGCACGCACACACAGACACACAGAAATACCTAGGCAGGTATATACAAATGCGCACTTTTATAATAAGTGTACATCTCTTTCTGTTATCAAGTGAAAGACAGTTTTTTTTATTCTGCGATGTAAAAATACCATAAATATAAAACTGGAAGCAGACAATTTATGATATTGATTTGGACCTATAACCCAGCTTGTAATTATTTTCACGCCCGCAGACAGCGACAAGTGATGAGTCATATTGATTTGGACTTCTCTCTTTTTTTGTTATAACGGAAATATACGCCAAGTATTTTTTTTTCACAAGTTGTAATTTTCAGCGCAATTATGTTCGCAAGACCAAATGATATTTATCTGCCCTCACGTCTTTTTTTCTCGGGTAAAGTTATAAGTACCACACCCCGACCAAATAGTAATCACACGTAATTATTTCAAAACCCAACCAATTATTTTAAACAGTCGAGATTGGTTTTCTTTCTGTCACGTACAAGTTTAGACTATGGCAGAAATGATTGCGCCCTGGTGGTGCAATATCGATCCAAAGATGACTCATACTGTTGTCTGAGATGCGACAAGTCGCTTTTGTGTACAAGGCGTGGCTCTAATAACATTTTACATTTGTTTTTCTTAACAATACGCGAGAAACTCAGATACATTTTTAAAACTAATGAAATTTTTAAGAATTACATTTTAACGAAACTTCCTAGTGAAAATAAAAAACAGACAATAACAGACATATACAAATATATATTATTTAGTTTAATAGAGAAATAAAACGGGATAAAAAAAATAATTTAGGATATATTTTTTTCTTTTTTAAATAGAGAAATAAAAACGGGATAAAATAATTTAAAAATGATTAAATTTTAACTTTTAACTTCCTAACGACAATACAAACAGACAAACACGAATACCGAAAAAAAAATGAAAATAAAAAACACAAATACAGACCCAAAAAAATTTATATTTTTTAGTTTAATAGAGAAATAAAAACTTTGCGTAGGATTTTTTTTAAAATTACATTTTAAGAATTACGCCTATCGAAAAAATAAAAAACACAAACAAACAAACAGATAAAAAGCCAAGTTTATATTTTTTAAAAATAGAGAAATAAAACTAGGAAAAAATAATTTTTTTTAAATTACTGCGAGTTTTAGTGTATCTTGCTTGCAAAATAAAAAAAATTAGGGTATGTTTTGACTTTTAACTTCCTAACAAATAAAAAAAAAAGACACAAACACAAGCACAGATTTAAAAAAAGAATAAACATACCATATAGTTGTGAGCTTGAAGTGGTCTCAGAAGACTGTTTCTAAAGACGGGCGTCTTTGTCTTCAACGGCTGGTCTTTGTCTCGAGGTCTTTCACAGAAGACTTTTTGTCTTCAACGACTGGTCTTTGTTGCTGGACGGAGACTGAATGTGATGTCTAAAGAATTTTCTGATTTTATAAAACAAAGAATTCTCTGTAATAGACGTACTGCACATGCGCGCAATCTTTTGCGCGGCATTGTAACAATATTTGTCACTCTTCTTGGCTTTGTCACAATGGTCGAAAAGTATGGAACACCGTTAGTATCGATTATGTAATTACATTCAGGTTTTCATACATTGTCACAAAAAACTCCGAAGTTTCATTACGCTAATTATTTTGTCGATGTGTCTCAGGTGGTGGAAATTAATTGCGTTTTAAGAAGACGATCGAACGGTAAAAAGGAGACATTCACAAAACCAGATTTTAAAATAGATATTTTATGTGTCCGTGACAGTGTTTGTTAGTGTGATAGTATATAAAAATATATATTCACTGAAAAACGGGTAACATTTTATTGTAAAAATTGATATTGTATATTAAAAGCAATCTTTAAAAAACAAATCTTTGAAAAGCAAATGAGGTACTACACACATTGTTATATATGGTAATATTATTATGGTCTGTTGCCTTTATCCCCAAAAAATGGAGACAGATTAATGTTGCAAACAGCCGAGTCTAAGTAATATTTGTTGTGAATTAACATTTCACTCGAGTAACGATTTTTAGAACGGGGCAGTGGTTCTCGTGATGTTGAATGTATTTGAGTGTTTTTTTGTTCGTGGTTGGGTTCTCATATTGGGTGGTTCAAAACAACAAGACTTGCTTGTTTTGCTCGAGTTTAGGGTTCTCACGTTGTTGAATACAATAAAATAACTTCATATGAGTGTAATTTATCATTACTAGCCATGGGTCCCAGGTGGCAACATCGCTTCACGGCGCTGACAGCTGGACCGACAGGTAGTGGGAAAACTGTCTTTGTGCAACGGTTTTTGCAACATATCCGCGAAATGGTGGACCCTATCCCTGACGAAATTATATGGTGTTATGGGGAATGGAAGTCCATGTATAATTCGATGACCGGAGTCCAGTTTATTGAAGGACTGCCGGACATGGACCAGTTGTCAGGTGATAAGAAACGACTGCTCGTTACAGATGATCTGATGAGTGAGACGGATGATAGAATAACTAAACTATTCACGAAGGGCAGCCACCATCGCAATATTAGCGTGATCTACATTGTGCAAAATCTATTTGGCAAGAACAAAGAACAAAGAACCATTAGCTTGAATTCTCATTATATAGTGCTTTTCAAAAAACCCCGAGACGGTTCGCAGATTACGAATCTAGCCAAGCAAATGTATCCAGGTCGTACTGCCTATGGCCAAGAAAGTTTTAAAGACGCGACGGCGGCCCCACACGGTTATTTGCTAATCGACCTGCGCCAGGCAACACCGGATGATTTGAGATTGCGCAGTCACATATTTTCCCACGAACAACAAATCGTTTACGTCTTCAAATAACGAGATGGGGAAAAGTTGAAACGCCACGCTTAAATGTTGAAATTTTTAGGCAGTGCCAAACCCCCAGCCATCAAGGCTGTTATGAAAACAGCGTCATCCGATCTCGTAGGAACACTCTGCGAATGTTGTCATAACGTATTAAAAGGTAACGTTCCACTGACACCTCATCAGAAGAGGCGTATGCGTCGTTACAAAAACACCATGAGAGCTCTCCCCAAAAAGAGATAGTCGCTCAAAAGGCGGAAACAATTTTTACAAACTGGTGGTTTCATAGGCGCGTTGTTAACCCCAATACTAGCTGTGTTAAAAGGTGTCTTAGGTGTGTAAAAAGATGGCCAAGAAAATGATTTAGATGGACACTCGTTTGTTAGAGTCTCAAAAACCATATAGAAACCCCGATGCTCTAAGAGATAACCTAGAAGAATTGGACAGTCAAATGCAACTAGTCTTGGATCGAGAAGATTTACCGGTGAGGGACAAAGCTAGATTATATCAGCGGACACTGCAGCGCTATTTGACTCGACTAGAGTAGTACAGTCACGTGCCTCTAGGCATCGTGGACATTAAACAACCAACAACATTACAAGCTACTGACCAGCCAGGTTCACCAACTGTTCTTAAAGACGAGGTCATGGACAAAACTCTTCAGCCGCCGACCGAACAAGTCACATCCGCTAATCGAAAGAAGGTGGTTGACAGTAAATTGCGAGAAACCTCGTCGTATTTGCTCAGAAGAAGGAAAAAGACTGAAAACGCAAAGTGGGAAGCATGGCCAAAGAAGTGAATAAGATTTTAAAACAACATTACTACGAGCCGAAGATACTAGGTTCCTATGGCGGCGTGGGTGCCTTGCAACGTAGTTCCAAACTTACTCGTAAAAAAAATCGAAGATTGGTTAAGCCATCAGGATACGTACACCTTACACAAACCGGTGCGTAGAACACTTAAAAGACGCGCGACCATCGCTGGTGGTATCGATCAACAGTTCCAGGCTGATCTAATAGACTTGCGTAGTATACAAAAATTCAACGATGGGTTTTTCTATCTATTGACTTGTATCGATGTGTTTAGTAAATTTGCGTGGGCTGTTCTTCTGAAAACCAAAACTGGGAAAGCCTTAGTAGAAGCGGTGAAGACAATTTTTAATAGTCGCAAACCGATAAATTTTCAAACAGACAAAGGCAGTGAGTTCGTCAACAAAACATTCTTAAAGTTTCTTAAAGAAGAGGGTATGCATTTCTTCCCTACGGAGAATGAGGATACCAAGGCAGCTATAGTGGAAAGATTTAATCGGACCTTAAAAGAAAAAAATGTGGCACTACTTTACCAAAACCAACAGTCTTCGATACGTCGACGTGATAAAGCAACTGATCCACAACTACAATTATTCGTATAATCGGAGTATTAAGTTGGCCCCGTCGGAGGTTAACCCGAGCAATCAAGAAGAGGGGTGGCAAACGTTGTATTCGACCCCTGACGTCACCGGAAGAAAGTCTATTTTAAAGCAGGTGATCGTGTGCGGATCGCGCAAGCCAGACAGACTTTTAAAAATGGTTATACGCCTTCGTGGACAGAAGAACTGTTTACGGTCAGTCGACTAAACCAGACAAGACCGGTCACGTACGGGCTTAAAGACGATGGTGGGGAGGAATTGAAAGGTTCTTTTTACCAAGAAGAGCTGCAGCGGGTCGGTGACAAAATAGTTTATCGAATCGAGTCCATTTTGCAAGAACGGCGAGGTGTAAGAGGTGTTAAAGAGTATTTAGTCAAATGGTTCGGTCATAACTCGTCATTCAACAGCTGTATTTCCTCCAAACAACTAGCGAGATATCGAGACTGGTGGAGATAGAAGACATGAGCACCCCAGTTTTGCGGTCACCCCCTCCCAAGGCCACGAGAACCTCGTTCTGGCCTTTTTTTGGGGAAACTAGTCCCGCGGCTAGAGATCGTTTTCATCTGTCAGATGATCGTTATATATGTCGTCATCGGGGTCTTGTTATTCTATCTGAGTCGGAGCTACGCCGAGGGGCGTGACGGCAAGTTTTGGATCGCCTTAATGAGCAGTTGTCTGGGTTATATGTTACCTAACCCTAAGATAGGATGAGTTTTTACATGACTTTACCGAGCAATGCCTCGATGAAAATATACCCGAACAATAACGCCGGTCACTTTTTCGTCAAATTGCCACTGACTATAGAATTGACTTCCCGTTACGAGGTTGGCGTGGTTGAGATTCAATTCTCCAAAAGTTATTATAACGTGCTAGAGGACGAAGTATGGATACATTAATTCACAAACAAAGACGACGGAAAAACGCCTATAATACTCACGTTACCCGCCGGTCTATACACTTCACCCGACACGCTTATCGATGAGTTGAATCGGTTGCTTTTAGGCACGGATGTGAATGAAAAAGCGCAAATTAGAATCCATTTTAACAATAATAAGGCCACCTTGAACCTGTATGAAACGGGGGCAAAAGTTAGAATTAGCGAGATGTTGAAACACATGTTAAGCTTGCCCGCCTCGATCGCAACAGACGTCGACCCAATACTACGAGGAGAGACTGAAGTACAAATGGATAGCGACATGAAAAATGTGTAGGTGTACTGCGACCTCGTAGCGGCGAGACCGGTTGGGGATGCCTCTGTCCCTTTGTTACGGATTGTCCCTATTTTGGACAGGACTACCGCTTCGGTTTTTAGGATTTACGACAAACCGCACTACGTACCCCTGAGTCGTTTTTCGTTTGACACCGTGGAAATACTTTTAACTAATGACCAGGATAAGACTATCCCATTCACTAGCGGAGCTTCGGTGTTGACGCTACATTTCCGAACGCACAGACGGTTTGATTTTGAATAGAAGAAAAATGGTTAGACACGTGCCAATACGACGAAAACCCAAAATGTATGAGGGGTTTTACTGCAACCAAGCTGGACACGGGATACCAGTGTTTATCGGAGGCAGAAGTCAAAGAGGGCATGGCTTAGGGAGTTTTTTCAGCGGGCTCGGTCGCATGGTTCTCCCGTTGTTAAAAACTGGAGGTAAAGCTTTACTCAGAGAAGGAGTTGGCACCGGTCTACAGGTCTCGAGCGACGCGTTAGCCGGAAGAAACGTTGGAGAAGCATTTCGTGAGCGAGCCAAAGAATCGGGTCAGCGTTTATTACAGGGAGCTGTTGACCACCTCACCACTAACCAATCGGGTAGCGGTATTAGAAGAAAAAGAACGAGAAAAGCGAGGGCTGCCCCACCTGGCGAACCGAAAAGAATAAAACGAACTACCCGAGCTCGCCCTTCTCTTTCCCAGAAGAACAAGCGCCGGTACTCTGATATATTTGCATGATGTCGCTTATTCACCCCAGCTCGTGCGATTGTCTTCACAGTGGTCTAGATTTGTTTAGCGTGCCACCAACGCAGACAGCCGTAGAAGATGGTCAGTTTGTGGAGATACACCCGATGGCTGCCTTAGCGCCCGGAGCCCCAGTGGAATTTGTAATATCGGGGAACGGGGAAGAATATCTAGATTTGTTCAATACTTTTCTGCACGTGCGCGCCAAAATCACGTTAGCCAATGGCGACAAATTACCAACTGATGCGGATGTGTCAACGGCCAACTATTACCTGCACAGTTTATTCTCCCAAGTCGACGTTTCCCTGAACGACACGCTGATTACACCCAGTGAGAACACCTACCCTTATAGAGCTTACATGGAAGCCACGTTGAATTACGGGGAGGAAGCCAAGCGAGGTCATATGACAGCGGCTCTGTTTTACAAAGACACGCCAAACTCTGTTGAGGAAACAAGTGGTGATAATAACAACGGACTAAGGTTGCGTCGAAATATAGCGGCTGTTTCTCATGACATCGATATGATGGGTCGGTTACATTCAGATATTTTCGCGCAAGATCGCTATATGTTAAACGGTGTGACCATTAAAGTGAAACTCACTCCGTCTAAAGATGCGTTCAATGTGATGGGAGACGCCCACGCTGGTGGATGTAAATCGAATATAATTTATGCGGCCTTGGTTGTATGGAAAGCTAAATTAAATCCGACCACCTCTCTAGCGCACGAGAAAGCCTTGTTGCGAGGTAATGTCAAGTACCCTTTGAAAAGAGTTGTGCTAAAACTTTCTCTATTTCTAAAGGGATGTTATCGCACATGCAGGATAATCTATTTCTCAGTCAAACCCCGACACGGATAGTGATTGGCCTAATCACTTCGACCGCTTTTATCGGGTCGTACACGGTTAACCCGTTCAACTTCGCTACTTTTGGTCTGATATATTTAAATGTCAGCGCGGATGGAAGAACAGTTAGTGGCAAGCCTTTGTCAATGGATTATGAGCACAACCAGTACGTGAGAGCCTTCTTCGGCACGAATCTAGCCATGGGGCTGATTGGCAAAGACGCCGGCAACGATCTTGAGTATAGACATTTTAAGAATGAGTACGCCTTATACGCATTTGACCTCACCCCCAGTCTACTGGACGGTGACCAGTTCGAGATGGCCAAGTCGGGCCCTCTCTCAATAGAACTTAAATTCTCCGAGATTACACCCGAACCATTACAGGTCATCGTCTACGCCAAGCAAGACTCGATCTTAGAGATCTCGAAATCGCGCCAAGTTTTGACAGACTACACAACTTAAACGATGAATACAGACGAGATACGGACCATACTCCTGTCGGATATATTTGTTAAACGAACTGGGGTCGTTAAAGTTTTAGCTCGTGACTAATTACCTCTGCGTATCGATCCAAGCAAGACGGCTGCTTTCGTCATCAACACTGACCCTAGCTATCGACCCGGTGACCATTGGGTCGCTCAATATTATAATGGCTGCGGAACTTTTGACTATTTTGATTCTTTCGGACTACCACCTAGACACCCGGACCTGGTTAATTTTATAGCGAGAAACTCTAACAGACCTTTTAACAACAATGCTAGACACTTACAAGATGTGGTTACCAACGTTTGTGGCCTCTACGCCATTTATTTCGTTTTGATCAAAGCTCGTTGTGGAACTATGCAACGCGTCCTGCTGCCCTTTTCACATAGACAACACGTCAACGACCGGTTAGTTTTTCGACTAATTAATCCCTGGTTAGCGCGCAACAAGTCTGGACACGTTTTTCCTTCATAGACACTTGTGTGACCAACACCCCGCTCCCACCAGTCACCTATAACATTATTATAGTTACAGACTCGCCAAGTAATCCGAAACTACTGTGCTCGGACTCTGAGAGCTCCTAGTCGTATGACCGGCACGACCGTAGTAGTGAGGTTAGATGTCATCCTACATTCCATAGACAATCACCCCGGCCGCTAACGCGGTGTTTCTCTTTGTCAATAAAAATATAAAATATCACTAGTGTTTTTTCGTTATCTTTTATATGTATATATATACGTATAACTATCTGTTTGTAAAAATATTGTATACCTGTTTGTAAAATATATATATATGTATAAATATTGTAACACATGTTGTAATATAAATAAACAACACAATACACACAACAGCACAACAAATAAAATACCTACTTATCTCCCCTTAGTTACCTACACACCCGCCATTACCGAGCGGAGTATTTCCTTATATAAAAAGTCATGTGCATCCTGCACAATCGATCGGAGTATTTTGTTATATAAAAGTCATGTGCATCCTGCACAATTATACCCGTTTTCTCTCTATTATACTACTTATATATCGTATGTTCATAGAACAGTAGATAACACATATTGTATTTGTTCATATGGTGTATTGCTACCACATGTATCATTTGTACATATGGCGTAAAGCTATCACATGTATCATTTGTTCACAAATCGTGTAGCTACCACATGTATCTATTATTCATAGGGCGTATAGCTACCACATGTATCATTTGTTGATAGGACGTATAGCTACCACATGTATCATTTGTTCAAATCACGTATAGTTACCACATGTATCATTTGTACATAGGGCGTATAGCTACCACATGTATCATGTGTTCATAGGGCGTAAAGCTATCACATTTATCATTTGTTCATAGGGCGTATAGAATCCACCTTATCATAATTCTTCTTGTCATAGTGCTTGGAACTACTACAGCAGCTGACATCATTCAGAAAGAGTGCGCCACACCATTTGATTTTGCAGTTGTGACTTCTATAGTAATGTATTTGACAAGATTACACTGCAAACCGATGCACTAACTTACCTTGGTATCCTCTTTTAACATAGTTTCATCAAAGAGTGGTAATTTTGGTTTCTTAGTCTCTTCAGGACTAAAAACAAAAATAGGCATTGACAGGGAGCAAGGGAGTAATTAAAAGGATTGCTGACTCCACAAATTTTCTATGAACAGAACTCTTTATATTGCGTATGTGACGCGTACATTGTCACATAAATTAATAATCGTACTGTAGATATGTACACTCTTTTCATGGTTCTGAAGATTACAGTGGCAAGAAATTATATTGGCAAACTATTTCTAATGTAAGTGGTTTGGTTTTTAGGAATATCTTCATTGCATACAGACTACTCCATCAGTGCTCCGATGTCCTCATTTAGATCACAGAAGGAGGATCTCAACACAGTGCACGAACTCCGTAGCACCGGCGAGAATCCCAATGTGTGTATATAGGAATCACACATTCTATAATTATTTTTGCGGTGGATAGGTTTCTAATTTTTAAATTGTTTGTCAGGGCAGCGGCCTGATTGGCCTATTCTTTACGATTTCCAACTGCCGCTGGATTTTTAACGTGCGCAACTTACACACTGGACCTCCTATTCTTTCGTCCTTATCCGAGAAGTCTAGGCATCCGATCTCACTACCCAGGAGAGCAGGGAGAGTATGGCATCACTGGTTCTGAAAAATAATTTTCATAAATTACATTCCCTCAACTGGGAATCGAACCCGGTACCTCTAGAACTCGAGGCGGACGCCATAATCTTATAGCCACACTGACCCCCTTCTAATGTAATTATAAAAGTTTGAACAAAAGGTTAGAAATAAAATATGCCTTTTGACGATGGTGTATATGTATTTAAAGTTTTTTTTTTAAAAGCTCGTTTGAAACAAAGCAGCTTTCTTCTCAAAATTATCGTTTAAACCTGCAGTCTTACAGACACAGGTGGTATAAGTGGATATGCTTGTCGTCCGATTACGCTAGCAAACACTTGCAGGCGATCTTTGTCATATCGAGACTGTACGTGGTCCCGGCTGCCCAGTCTTCGCAGTTCAGAAGGGGCAGCGCTATGTGTCCGTCTAGATGACGCTCTTGGGCAGTGGTAGAGGCTCGGTTGTAGCTGCGCCATTACCAAACATGCAAATAAACATTCCGTGTTCCATCGAGCCTGTGCGTGGTCCCGGTTGCCGGGTATTCCCAGTTCAGGTGGAGCAGAGCTATGTGTCCGTTTGATGTCGTACTTCGGCAGTGGTGGTGTCTCGGCTGTGGCTGCGCCTACGCCTCGATACGTCCGCTACGGTGACTGATTGCTGCCGGATACCGCATACTTGTCTCGGAGATATAACCCCCTTTGCAGGGTAGAGAGCCATCAAACCTCGGAACATGGCTCACACTCCAATGTGAGACTGGTGCATTATGCTTCTGAGTCTAGGATGCTCCCTGGGGTTGCAAGAAAGCCCACCTTTGGCAGACATGTGGAGGAGGGGGCGTCGCCACCGCGCCACTATGCTGTCTGGCTGCTCGTACCACAGCCAGTGACTGATAGTTCGTGTCAGTCTTGTCTCGGAGATATAACTCCACTGCACCGGGTAGAGAGCTATCTAACCTCTTGGTAACGCACACACGCCAAAGTGGGCCTGGTACAACATGCTGCTGAGTCTAGGATGCTCCTTTGGGGTTGAAACAAAGCCCACAAATCCCTCCCATAACTGGCTCAAGGGTATGAGTACATAGCTCGTCCCCTAAAGGGCAAAAGAGTACAAAACTCACGCCCAGGGATTCACATCAATCAATCAATCAAACGCTAGCAAACATCGTGCAAAGTGTGGCAGGTTTTAAGTGTAGTAAACACAGCCTGACTTAGCTACTGTAAAATTAATAAAGAGATAACATTCTTTTAGGCAGACCCTCTGAAGATTTAACAATGACTAAGTTAATGTATCGTTATGTACCGTAGTTTATGACAACTAAATTAACGTGGGCTATTACAAGATCATTGAGTCATGTGATCGGTAGTAGGCAGAAAGTTCTACTTTTTCAAGTACCATGCCTGGTGGCGTAGGCGATTCATCATCATCAGCTGCCATCTCCTCAACGAAGGTTGGCTGCAATGGATCTCCAACGTCTTCTGTCTCTTGTCTTGGTGGTGCACTCTGATAGACTCTTTCCTGTCCATCTCTTGATGTTATCTTCCCACTTATAGCGCTGTCTTCCTCTTGCACGTTTGCCTTCACCTCTCCCTTCTATTGTGGTCTTCTGCAAGGTGTTATGCCTTTTTATGTGGCCAACGTATTTTAGCTGCCAAACTTTGAACTCCCTCATTAGTTCTCTTTTCATACCAAGATCTTGTAGGCGATTATGTCCCTCCAAATCTTTCTTTCTGCGGTGCTATTAATTAGTTCTGTTGTTGACTTCGTTCTAAGCCATCAAAGCTATTCAATATCTCCTATCTTTGCTGTACACTATCCATTATCTCTCAATCGTTTCTGTTGTCACGTTATATTTCAGCTTTTTTCTTCTCTGAACATGCCCAAAGAAAGTCGACTGACTCTTTTTAATATGAAGAATAAGTTTCTTTTCCATTCCTTTCTTTCAGATCATCGTCATTATTCATTGTTGCTATCTATGGTATTTTTAGCACTGCCGTAAAACCACATCTTTGTGAGCTCTATGTTCTTCTTCCTAATTGCCAAAGTCTCAATAACCGCATGTTCTATAGTTCTATAGAACACTAAGCTTTCTACATTGACAAAGTCTCAATAGCCGCATGTTACCATTAGTTCTATAGAACACTAAGCTTTCTACATTGACAAAGTCTCAGTAGCCGCATGTTACCATTAGTTGTATAGAACACTAAGATTTCTACATTGACAAAGAATTGTTGCACATAATACTTGTTATTTTATAGAACGCTGCCTTAGCCTGGGTTATTCTACTCTTCAGTTCTGAAGTGCATCTTCCATCTGATGCTATAAACATGTCTAGGTAATTGAATCTATTGATTTTTTAAAAGCTGTTTCACCTACTTAATGCATTCTGGTGAACTCATTTTCATCCAGATAACCATTACTTTTGTCTTTTTTGCTATAAAGGCTAGGGCTTTTATATTTAATTTCTGTCACTTTTGTATCAATCATTTCCTGTACCTCCTTTTCACTGTTTTCTATTAAGAATGTTTCATCAGCGTATCTCAAGCTAATTATATTAAACCCACCAATTGCTATTTCTGACATGTCTTCTATGGATCTCATTATATTTGTAGTAAAGTACTCCGTGTGACACCCCGCTCAAATTTCCCCGATTCACAAATCTTGTAACGTAAATTTCCAACCTATAACTCTACTACTATATTTGAAAAATTGCCAAGGACAAGGTCAAAACGTACCGCTAAAACTTGGACAAAATAGTTTGAATTTTCCACTATTACAGTTAAAAATCTATAAATAAATTCCATGTTTGCCCTTGGTCTGAAGGCCAAAGGCAAATTTACCGCTTGAAAAGTAACTAACGTACTCCTAAAATCTATTAATAACTACAGTATTTTGAAATTATCTCAAGGCAATCATAAAATCAAACCGCCAACAAAAATAAAGAATTTGAATTTGCTAACGCCAAGCAAAAAAAATATCCCCCCCCCCCCTTTCCCCCAAACACACACGCACAAGCTCGACCCTTCCCAATATTTATGACGAAAGCCGTACAGTTGGCAGCGAACCAATTTTTTGCTTCGTTTAGAGGGGAGAGGGAGGAGGTGGATTATAATGGAAATAAAACCTAACTTAGGCGTTTGAAAAGAAGCTTAGCTTGTGAAACTGCTCAATTTGTCTTGAGACAAGTTGAAATTTCTTGATCGGTTCATTGTGGGCGTAGAACCCGTTTAAAAACTGCCAAAAATAAAAGCTTATGATATGTGATATTCTTGTTTGAGGGTAAGGCACATTAAATATTTGTATTGCTTTAATTAACATGCAGGCCACAATTTGTGTTACGATAGCCAAATAGGAATGCAGTCTTTCGGAGTGAAAGAAGGGCAGAAAATATTTGCTAGTGGCTTACAAATTGTGCGCATGCCAATGCAGTAACCCAGAAGGGATATTAGCTTTTGCTGTGCCATAAATATATAAATATTATGTAAAATCATGTAGAGAATGTTAGAAAGAATTTATCCACAGGTTCAGTGCTAGAGTAAGCACACCCTATTTATTGTATGAACGAAAAGCACTGTATAAGATGTTGTAAGAGATATTAAGGGATCACAAGCCATGTATTGTACACCCCTATCTATTATATGGAAGAGACTTCTTGGAGGAGGAAACAAGAGCTTTGTACTATCACTGTAGAAGAATGTTTACACAGCAGTGGTGTTAAACAATGGAGAATACAGATTAGTGCAATGATCAGCACACATAGCTGATCAGGGTGAGTTGTTACCGTGTTTGTGTGTGGAATTTGATATTAGATGAGATCTATATGGGGAGGGCATTTTCCTCTCATTTACAGGTCCTATCTACCAGCATACTTATTGGTGGCAGGAAACCTGGTGAGGGAAGAAGTTGGGAGGAACGCTCAGCCTTATTGCCGCAGCTACCCCTTTTCTTCAGTTGAAGCCAATTGAATGTATTTGAGAACAAAAGGGCCAACAGTTGTCACCAAATTTTGAGATAAGTCCGTTATACCGGCACTGATAGTGTAACATCAAATATTCCACCACAACCATAATAATAATAATAAATATTAAACTCACCGTGAAATGATGAATAAGACAATCTGTCCAACATATGAACAGTGATACGTGCAAGCAGATAGATAGAGCAGGGGGTGAAATTCTTACAGTGATCTTTAGTCATAGAAACAAGATACTTGGACAGAGTTCCAGTTATTTATTTTGAATAGTGTATGTATATAAATTTATTGAGTTTGACAATCCCTGTCCAAAAGAAATTGAGGTACAGGGAGATTAAATTGTAAGATAATTACCTAAACTTTACCCAAAGTCTTCCTCACTTTAATATTATTGAGTTACAGTTCTGTTTACATGTTATTACATCTTTATATTAAATACATTACCCTAGACACATTCAGCCACACAACGACACAGAACTTATTTTACACAGATTGAGATCTGAGAGGTGGCGGATAGGGACTCTGAGACTCAGCATCAACAATTAGACTCAGGGAACTTACACAGCTTTACCTCAATCTGTTACTTCTAATTAATAACACCAGTAACCTCATTTACCACAATATTGTCACTGTACAGAATGAGAAGACCCAGTGACAGCACACTAATCTAACACACGTTTTATTACCTGCTGCAACGAAGGTAATACAAAAAATATGTCACGAGACCCAGCCATTTAGAACTCAAACAAGATGAGGTTCACGCCAGGTTCTACCTTGATGTATGATAAAAAAAAAGTTAGTTGCTTATCCTTTACTGGATGTGGCAATCAACCCCAGCTTTTATTGGTTGTTTGTGATTTTTCTAAGCAATTTTTTTCATTCAGTAGTTTGCCATTTCTTTCTGAACGGTACGGCGCTTATACCATTGTTAAAAATCCACACAAAGCGATCTGCTACCAAACCGCCTGCAGCAGGTTTCGAACCTGGTATATCTGGATTATGAAAGCAAACTTAAATATGCGTTTCAAATATTTTCGCAAATTGACAAAAGAGCATACAGTTAGCAGAAATAGAGAATTTAATGAAAAGTAAGCTGCGAAGTATGAAACAGCACATGATATCAATAAAAGAAAATACCAGAGATGATTCCTACATAGGGGAAACCGAGATGAGTAAATTTTGTGTAATTCTTTCCATTTTTCTTAATTTTCTCAAAACCGCATTTTGCACACACATGTGGGCACGTCGCCTATGATTTTTCAAAAACTATTAGTGATACAGTAATGAATTTTGGGCCACATGCTGTACATATAGTGCTCATAAAAAATAAATTAAAATAAAGAATATATGTTAACAAATTACAAAACTGTTAAGAAATGTCTAAGATACCCCCCTAAAAAGTTACAACTATTTGTCGATTGGTATGTTAAAATTAAAAAAAATCAGATATAAAACCAATCAAAATTATTTTAGTGTAAAATCATTATCATATATGAACAAATGAAACAGTCACATTTCATAACTCTCACATTTGAGATATCTTGGGCAACAAAATACCCCACAAAAACCAAAATTTGCCTTTTTGTACTGTTTTCCCCCATAGGCTGCCAGTTTTCAGTACATACCTTGATGTTTTGTATTTTGTTCAGTCATTTTGATTGTAGAAATGACCAGATGTAGCTATTATCTTATAATTCTGTGTTTTTCATTTTGGGGGTTTAACCTCCCCTTAATTAACAGTTTTGTAGTTTGTTAACGTATATCCTTTATCTTAGTTTATGTTTATGAGCACTAAGTGTACAGCATGTGGCCCAAAATTCACTGCTATATAACAACTAGTGTTTGAAAGATCATGGTGTACTTACGCACATGTGTGTGAAAAATGTGGTTTTGAGAAAATTAAGAAAAAAGGGAAGAATTACACTTGTACACAAAATTTACTCACCCCAGTATCCCCCTACTATACAGGAGTCATCTCTGGTATTTTCCTTTATGATACCATGGGAACTCCACCTAGGCCGGTCCCAAGCCCGGCTGAAAAAGGAGGAGGGCGGCTTGCATGGACGCTGTAAGGAGGCAGCCCCTCCACCATGCAAAGGCATAACAGGCCAATCACCTGTTTGCTTTAAACTATGATTACGAGTAATATAAGAGAGAAAACCGGACTGAGTCTAAAGGCGACGAACTGGAACGGACTACGGACTACGACTTATGGAACTTGGAACACAGGGAGTATAAATGGGAAAGAAGAGGAGCTGGTGAAAGAGATGAGGAAAGCAAAACTAGAAATCCTGGCTATTACCGAAACGAAGAAAAACAGACAAGGAGTCATGGATCTCGATGGCAACACGCTGCTATACAGTGGTGTACCCACATCTGAAAGAGCTAAAGGGGGCGTGGGTTGCATTGTGGCCAAAAACCAGAAAGATAGTATCAAGGGATGGAACTTTGTCTCGGAGCGCATTACGGTTGTAACACTAAAAGAAGGAGAAACCATGGTCAACCTGGTCATAGTGTATGGGCCAAATGAGGATGAGAGAGCAGAGGTCAAGGAGGAATTCTTCGAGCTGCTTCAAAGGACAGTGGATGACTGCCTAGATGAAATTATGATGCATGGAGATTTCAATGCCAGAGTTGGAAATGAAGACATGCTGGATGGTGTGGAGTTATTGGAAGATATGGAGAAGATACTCTCAATGACAATGGAAAGCGACTCCTTAGATTCTGCAGTGAGCAGAATCTGATCATTACGAACACAAAGTTCCCCCATAAGCGCATACATGCATACACTAGATGTTAACCAACAAAGAATGAGAAGTCAGTGATGGACTATATCACTGTTAGGAGGAGCTCATTCTAATATGTCCGGGATGCTACCGTCTGAAGGGGGCCAGAGATTGGAAGTGATCACTACCTGCTTACAATCAAAAGAACAACTGAAAGAGTTGCTCAGCCTAGGAACTGCCCAAAACCACGCAAGAAACCAAGTAAACAAACGGGAGAAATGAGCATTAAGAGCTACAAGCTGAGAGAGCCAGAAATTAAGACCAGATATCTGGGGCTTATTGCTACAGCGGTGAGAAACACAGAAGAACAACCTGATGACTTGGAAACCCTCTGGCTTAAATTCAATTACATCATAAAGACAGCTAATCCAGAAGCATGTGGTGAAGTCCAACTTGGGAACAAGAGAAAAAAAACACCTTGGTGGACAGAGAAAATAAGAGAGAAGAAAATGGCATGGAAACAATACTTAGGAGCTAAAACCACAGCAGGACAAATAAAGAAATATAGTAAATATGTGATACTCAGAACAGAAGCAAAGAACAAGGTGCTAGCAGCAAAACAGAAGTCCTGGGAAGAACTTGGAGAAAAGTTAGAAAAAAGATGCGCAGGAAAACCAGAAATTGTTCTATACGACCCTAAAGAACATGAGGAAGGAAGAACAATGCCTTCTCAAATTTATAAAGGATAAGCAAGGCAAATTGCTTACTGCCCCGAAGGAAGTAATGGAAAGATGAAAAGAGTATTTCTCAGAATTCCTTTATGGTGAGCAAGGTCAAGCATCAGAAATGATAACCACTAGCACAGAAGAGGAAAACAATGGTGATGAAGATGCCATAAAGATGGAAGAACTGAAGGCAGCACTGGAGAAAATCAAGATGGGCAAAGCAGCAGGTCATGATGGTATAACACCAGAAATGGTTAAGTACATGGGAGCATCAGACGATATATTACTCTTAAGGGTCCAACAGGCAGCGTGGTGCAACAAGACCATACCAAAGGACTGGGAGATTGCCATCATAACACCAATTTTCAAAAAGGGTGACAATCGACAATGTGGAAACTATAGAGGCATACCCCTTCTCAGTGTCCCTGGTAAAATTTACTCTAGAATCCTAGAGCAGAGACTCCGACGATTAGCTGGGCCACAATTGCATGAGGTCCAGTGCGGATTCTGTTCTAACCGAAGTACTAAAGACCTAATCTTCACACTCAGACAGCTGAGTGAAAAGGCCCTTGAGTATAACAGTGACATCCAACTTTGCTTCACAGATCTGGAAAAGGCGTTTGACAGGGTCCCCTGGAGCAAACTTTGGGACTGTTTGGCAAGGAAGAAAATTCCTGCACCTCTGATTCATGCTGTACAGAGCTTCTAAAAGTCTTGCAGAAATTATGTGAGGACAGCATACAATAAGTCAGAAGAATTCAGGACCACCACTGGTGTAATACAAGATGATATCCTGCCACCTTATCTTTTCATACTCTTCATGGACGATGTTATCAAGGCATGTAAGGAGAGAACAAGAAAGTATTCAATTGGGTACTGGAAGATGAGACAGGTCTGTATTTCATAGCTGGCATTTACTGATAATGTTGCCCTGATTGCTAAATCAGAGGCACATCTCCAATCATACCTGCACGACTGGAAGGAAGAGCTGGAGAAGAAAGGAATAGTCATAAGCAGCTCAAAAACAAAATCCATGGTGTAATCACGAGAAGAAAGAAGACATCAGATTAAGCTGGAAGAACAGGTCCTGGAGTAGGTCGACCACTTTAAATATCTCGGAACTATTATAGACCGAAAGGGAAGCATCACAGAAGAATTGGCCACTCAAAAAGCAGCAGCTGGGAGACTTTTTCAGGCCATAAATCGAGGATTCCTCAGCAAAAGAGAGGTTGGTAAGAAAACGAACATGGCTGTATACTGCTCCACCTATGTCCCAGTCTTGACATATGGATGGGAGTAATAGGCAATGACTACAACCCACAAAAGCCAGATCCAAACCTCAGAAATGAGGTATCTGAGGAAGGTGGTTGAAGTAACAAGAAGAGACGTGGTCCGCAACCAGACGATTCGTCAAAGCCTAAAATCCCACACCCTGCAGACCCAAGTAGAACAGTCCCAACTAATATGGTTTGGTCATGTCTGCAGAATGGGAGAAAATCGGCTACCACGACAAGCATGGGAAACAAAGAGCTTTCATTAAATTCTTCATTTCAGCAGACTATATGCGCTTTTTGTCAATTTCAGAAAAAACATGAAAAGCATATTTACCAAATCTCCTATACCATATTAGGTTATGAAATGATTCATTTGAATTCTGAATCCCACCATGAGCACACTTTTCCAGAAGGGTATCCGCTGAAAGTTCTTCTAAAACTTCATTCAGCGGGGTCTTTTTTCACAGGGCACCATCTATCACAGTCTTCATGTATTCCTTGTCTGTGTTTCAAGATTGCCCATATGCTCTTCTTCATTGCTGGAACATCTCCTAGATTTCTGCGTATGGCTGCTCCATAGTGTCCATGAATCCGTTTTATGGCCAACTTGGTTAATCTGCCTATTCCACCTATGCCTGTATAAGTTTCCCCATTCTCTGTGAACTTCTTGCATGTGTTTTCTGATGCATCTGCATCTTTATCCAGACGTCTCTTCCCCATTTGCTTTTGAACATGTCCGCAACATTTAAGCTTTCTAATAGTTTTGCCATGGTAAATGAGTGGCTGATGTTCCGCTATTGTCTTGTAACTTTTAGTATCCCAATCTACCAGATATCCTATGTAACACAAATCATACTGTTTATCTGAACGATTACAGATTTTTAATATTCTGTATGGCTCCATCAAACCTGCAGTACCATTATGATTTTTCTCACATTCTCCTGATTCTGAATGATTCTGACTCCAGAATTTGAATTCATGGTCTGACATTCTGCTCTTTGCTTTCATACAACTATCAAAATAATTGCTGCTTACTTCTACATCCAACACCTTTGCTGTTCCCTTTTTGCAAACAGAAATAACTGGCCACACCAATTTTGCTTGTAAAGCCTCGCCGCTGCCAAGTACCATCACATGAAACTGTTACATCTTCACCTTCTAACAGTTTTATTTCTGCTGCTGCTTCTGTTTTGCACTCATCTGCAACTATAGAGGTGACTTCCATTATCTTTGTTCTGTAGATGGTACTTCTTATGTTACTTACTGGTGGTGGCATATTCAATTTTCCCAAAAAGCGCCTTCCTTTTTCCATGTGACACCCAACGCTATAAATTGCAAAGGGGAATCTCAAGTTCACATTTTCTGGGTTCTTTTTCACGGTAATAACATGTTTATATTGTAAGCACATTATATAAAGCTAACTCTCTAGACCTAGAAGCTTCTCTGAAATTATAAAATTATCTCCAGTGTCTGATATTTCATGACAAGATGGACATGGAAATTGTTGAATGAGCTCAGATACCTGTCTTACATTATACAGCTTTTATCCACTCATTCCTTCTACATTTGAATCAGCATATTCATGATCTAGGATATTTGTGTGTAGCTTTTGATAAGATGATGATAATCTAGAAGTGCTCACAGGCTCACATTCAGAATTATAGCATTATGTGCTACAGTAAACTCCGTTACTTCCTCTATTAGTGGTTTACAGAACAAATGCAGTACTCATATCTTAATTTATCTTTTTTCACACACTTATTTCCTTGAAACTTTCTTTTCTCTGAACGAACCTTTCTCTTTCGTGAATTGTTATCTATTATTATAAATAATAAAGAATTATGTCACACACAGCAATTGTCACAAATTTACACACGTGTTGATACAGCCAACTGCTTTGTTTACACGAAATTGAAAGGTCCCTTTTGAGAGCTCATTTCTGATTGGCTGGAAAGTCTCAAGCTATGACCATGGTTTACAAAAGTTAGCCAATGAAAACTATTTTTACACATGAAATGATGTTTAAAATCTTTAATTCTGTTTGCTTCAGAGAAATGAATACCGAAACATTTATTTAAACTCCATGCATTAGAAAGGAAGATACATGTTACGTTCTTTTGCGCGTGTAATTTTAAATGTTTAGCACAGCTTAGAATATATATATTATTAATTAGTTACGCTCTATTTTACACGTTGTTGAACACAGAAGCGCGACGGGTGCGCTCAGGGTTGAGGCCAAAGACGTTACATTATGAAAGGGGATGCCTAATGCCTATGGCCTGAGACGGTTGTCTCTAGACGGAGCCGATTTGTAAGTCTTGCCGGATTGAGGGAAGCAGTCATGTAGAGATTATAAACCTCCTGGTAGGGAGTATCTATGTTAGCCAGTGCAGGGCTCGTTGTATATTCTTATTATGCTAATTTCGTCATTTATTAAAATCTGGCTGTACTTTAACACATATGCCATGTTGTGTTGCTGGCGGGATCCAGATCCTTCTCGAATATTATTGGGATTATTCTTCGTACATATTTGAGGTTTATTCAATAAAACCCTTGACGTTGTAGGCAAGCTCCGTATTGAAAGTCATGATAGAATTACTGGCCGTGAAGTTCATCGCCGTTCTTGAGAGGTCGGCCGTTATAAAATGTCAATCAAGTTCATGATTAAAATGCAATGAATTGTAATGCCCCGATGCTGTAACCTATACTATTGATGTTGACGCCTACTTCTACATGATTGATCAGAATACGTAACGTTTATACCATGCCATTATAGTGATGCTACGTCGTCTGACTTTGTGATTTCAATGTACCTGTCAGTGCACAATAAACTATGTCGTCAACTTAAATACTTGGCTCCAATCTAATTGACGTGCCAGTCGTCACTGTACCGTGTTGACATTGTCTTCGTTGGTCATCCAGTTACATGGCCCAATATATATATATAGATATTCGCGTTGAACATTGTAAGTCGGCAATAGAGACTTTAAGCCCGACATTTTCTTGCATCGCCCTTGCCAGTAGTGCCAGTCAAGAACACCAACATATCTATATTCATCACCCCGCAAAGGAGGTTGCAACAATACACTAATTTGTATATTTTGCATGTATAATTAGGTAAACAATACACTAACCTGACATACTTTGAATATGTATGTATATATATAGATATATATATATATATATATATATATATATATATATATATATATATATATATATATATATATACATATATATATATATATATGTATATATAAAATCATCCACAACGGTTTTAGTGAAAATATACATAAAGAAATGTGGGCAGATGAATGTACTTTCCGGTGCAATATATATATTTAAAATTTGATATTTTCAATGAAATTCTTCATTTTGGGGGCGTTAAGCTCGCTAGACTGATGAGTCCGATAATGGTAAAAACAGATTTTTATTTAATATATAATGTAGGATGGGACGTGCAAAACACGCCCCATCCTTAAGTTATAGCAAATTAACAGTCTTAAATATTGGGACACGAGGAAATGATATAATTGCTTCCGGCAGTTGGCTGGTTTTATCAAACAACTATAGTGTTATAACAATCTTGAAAGCGATTTATCAGAGGTAACAATCAAAGTCTGGCCAGTGATATAATGATTTTGGTAAAATAACATGCAGAGGGGCAATATCTTTGTTACGCACAGATTTTTCTGACTATATATATATATATATATATATATATATATATATATATATATATATATATATATATATATATATATATATATATATATATATATATATATATATATATACTATATATATATATATATATATATATTTATATATATTTATATATTTATATATTTATATATTTATATATTTATATATATTTACCTGTCTTGTTTGTACACTTTAATTTTTTGTAATCAAAGGTACATAACTCTTGGATATCTGAGGTTACATTTTTACAATGGTTGTTACCCGCTCTTGTGTCTTAACCTGGGGATCTATTATTAGATCGATGCCTGGTTGTTATCCTTTTATGGCTCGTATAGGTCAGTTTTTCTTGGAATGTTTGCAACCAGAGTTGATGTTTATTCCTTGACCATATAAGGCTCGATTTGGTCAGTAGCTTTGCTTGGTATGTGTCCAACATCGACCCGTTTGTGTTTAGCTCAGGGGTCAAGCACTACTGCGCATATGTCGAGTTTAAGGTGGTTTGAAAAAGACTTCTGTTCCAGGAGTCTAACAGTGGTTTTTTGATCAGAGCGAGACGCGTTTCAGCGTCCATGATCATTTCTTGGATTTTCTGTTCTGTTTTTCCGGACTTGTGTTTAGCCTTAGCTTTAGCTTAGGCTAGCCTTGTGACTTTGTTTTTTGTTTTGTTTATTCCATATTTGGTTTTGTAAACCAAAAGGTAAAATATATAAAATGGCAGTACCAAATGTCCCTATCTTCCATGTCAATATGGATGACGATTTTGAAGGTGGATCTTTCCACAAACCTGGAACCTTGATTATTACTGTCTCAGGCCACAGGCCAACCGAGTATCATACTCGTTAATAGCTAGTATATTAGCAGGACCCGCATGTGTGGGCACAGGTGGGATTGCTACCCTGTATCGCTTTGCAGGACCTTTTAAACGGTTTGCCACATTGACAGCAGCGGCCCAGCTCAAGCACTATCAGGGCCTTCATGGGAAGAGATTGAAATGGACCAACCCACAAATGTCGGTGTACATTGAGCACCAAGATAAGGAAAAGGCCAAGGGGATCCTGAATTGGATTCCACCAACCATGAAGGTTGAGACGGTGCAACGAGTGGCGGCTGCAGCTACTGGAGATAAAGACGCCGAGGTAACCAGAATAAAAACGGCCTCTGATAAATGGAATATCATGTATAAACCATCGACATGCCGATATCGCAGACGCTCTTTGGCGGATATTTTCTCGCCTGGGATTCCCCAGAGAAATATTGTCAGACCATGTCACTCACCTTATATCTGACACTATGTAACAGGTCATGTCTATCTTACATATTAAAAGGTCTCTCAGCAGTATCAATCAACCAATGTCTAATGGGTTAGTTGAGCGTTTGAATAGAATACTCAAGACTTTACTTGGGAAGATAATTGAGGATCATCCTCAGGATTGGGACAGGGTTTTACCCGCGGCTCTCTTTGCTTATAGAGAGGTCCCCAATGAACACACAGGATTTTCTCCTTTTGAACTTGTCTTTGGCGCGCGACCGCGCGGCCCTATGTCTTTACTTCACGATCTTATCACTGCCGATAATATTAGCGATGACACTCAGTCGTCTTATGAGTATGTCATTGCTCTTAGGCAAAAGATCATCGAGGCATGCAAACTAGCAACTTCTTCATCCGAATTTGCTAAAGAAAAGGCAAGGCTATTTGCAAAAAAGAACAGATGTCTACGACAACTTTGTCCAGGTGACAAAGCACTCGTCCTACTTCCTTCAAGGGAGAACAGACTTCTTATTGCATGGAAAGGTCCGTATGCAATAGTCTCTAAAATTTCCGACGTCGACTATGTTGTCGATATTGATGGAAAGCATAAAACTTTCCACATAAATATGCTCTCGGAATTTCATGAACGACCTGATTATTTGCAGCCTATTTTCCAGGCGACGGACGATTCTCCGGTACCTCAAGGTCATTACTCATCCCTGTCACTCATACAGGATGAGGAAACTACTTTTCCTGATGTCCATCTCCCTCTTCCTGTTATCCCACTTCATTCTACGGAATCTTGGAAAAACGTTACCGTTTCTCCTAATCTTTCCACTAAGGAGGCCAGCTCCTTGACGTGGAGATGGGGCTCAAATACAGCCATCAGCGGCTGAAAAACCAAGACTGGCCAGGCCCTCCTACACTCGAGCAAGACCACAGTCTGCCCTAGCAAGTCAAGGTGCTGAAGACGGAGGCAACCAGCCAAGAGGCGCACCGCAGCAATCAGGATGCCACGCACATGCGCTATGGAAGTATGCCTATATCTGCAAAACGTTATGGCACTCGCCCTGTGACGGACTCCCAGGCAGGTTGGTGCAGTGCCGGGCCGTCTGCCTCGGAAGGGCCCAACCCCTACTACTGGGGGTCCTTCTCAATTGCCCCGTGGAGCCAGGAGGCATGAGAATAGAATATGGACCTCTGTATGAACTACAAAAGACAGTGAAGTTTATACAAGAAACAACATTGCAGATATAGACAATATAGTTCAAGCGAACGAAAGAAGAAGAAGAAGACACTAAGGAACATCGACAAGTCTATTCGATGTTGCAAACATTTCAGGATGTCCTTACAGACATACCGGGACACACACATGTCATCGAACATGGCATAGTACTTACTGACCATAATCCTATCAGAGTCAGACTCTATCCAATACCTATCCATTTTCAGTCACAAGTCGAGAAAGAATTGGATGAGATGATACGATTAGAAATAATCGAACCATCCACTTCAGCATACTCTTCGTCTATGGTGATTGTTCGAAAGAAAGACATTAACATTCGCATTTGCGTTGATTATCGCAAATTGAACCAAGTTACAAAGTTTGATGCTGAACCTATGCCTTCACTAGATTAGCTACTAAACAAACTTTCTAATTCTAGATTCTTTACCAAACTAGACTTGTCTAAAGGTTATTGGCAAGTTCCTTTAACTGAACGTGCCAAACCTCTTACCGCTTTTTCTACACCTAGGGGTTTATTTCAATGGAATTTCATGCCTTTCGGCCTTATGAACGCCCCTGCTACATTCGTACGCATGATGCGTCGAATTCTTTCATATCGTACTGATGTCATAGCATACTTAGACGATATCTGTCTGTTCAGTGATTCCTGGGAAGATCATTATCTGGGTTTATACGAATTGCTGTCTACTCTTCGCGAGTATAATTTAACTGCAAAACCATCTAAAGCCTTTATAGGATTTAGCGAGATTTCTTTCCTGGGTCATCGTGTTGGTCATGGTCTTTTAAAGACAGAGGACCACAATGTTTCAAAAATACTAAACATTTCTGTCCCTAAGACGAAGAAACAAGTACGGAGTCTCTTAGGTTTGATACGATTTTACGGGCGATTCATTCCGAATCTGTCCTCCATTATGGCACCGCTTTGTACTTTACTGAAGAAAGGATCGCCTAATCTGATCCGCTGGTCTCAAGAATGTCAATCCTCATTGGACCAGATTAAAACTTTATTTTCATCTCCACCTATCCTTAGGTTACCTACTATTGAGAAGACTTTTGTTCTTCGAAGTGACGCCTCGTCTAATGGGATTGGGGCAGCACTTATGCAGGAGTATTCTGATACTCTGCATCCGGTGATGTATATCTCTAGGAAATTAAATGCTGCAGAAAGGAATTACTCGGTTTTAGACCGTGAATTATTGGCTATGGTATGGTCAATTCTCAAGTTGCAAAGATTCCTTCTAGGCGCACATTTCATTGTGGAAACCGACCAGAAAGCTCTTACTGCTATTCAGAGCAAAAACTTGAAGAGCTCGAGGTCCACTCGATATGCCATAGCTCTTCAACCATTTCATTTTACGGTGCGAGCTATCCGTGGTTCGGATAATGTGATGGCAGACATTCTGTCCAGATGCCCACACGATTCCACTTAATTCTTCTGTCATATATATTTCCTGATATACAGTCCACTACTATAATGACATATCAGCACATATGTTCTCACTTTTTGGGAATTTATAACATTGTACCATATAATTTTCCTTTTTCTGTTACCGATTTGATCATAACGGAAGAAGGCTTAGTTAGCAATATATGGGCCAGAAGTTCGTATGGCCACATTTATATATTGTATTTTGATGACTGTATTAAGAGATTTAACATTTGTCATAAAGATTTGTGTTATTGATATTTTCGCAGCACATCATTGACGTCTGCGAGATTATGTACATTGTGGAACCATGAAGTATATCAAGTCCTAACCTAATTTTTTAGCGGATTATGTCCACATCTTCTAGGAACGATTATATCCATGTCTACGAGGAACAGCTGATTTATTAGTATTGATTAGTAATGCATTGTATAATGTACTTTTTGTTTTAAGATGTGTAATTCTATGGTGCGGTATATTAGTATATGACACTGCTGTTTGCACAACACTTCATTGTGTAATACTATAATAATATATTAATTTCATAGATTTGTATGAGTATGATTTGGCTTGCATTATGATGTTGCCATCACTGTGGCGTCTGTTGGTGGCACCTCCCTGGAATATACGTGTACTCTTAGGGAAATATTTTCTCTAAGGATCTGAGATATAATCTCAGTTTCGCACCATGCGTCGAGCTAGCCTCATATTAGGCATTATATCCGCGCATCATACGTGCGTTAGGAGCCTGTTTTTTCTGGCTCTAGGATTAAAAAAAATAAATGTTCCTTTTTTCCCCGGGGGGTGCGGTAATCTGTTACGCACAGAATTTTTTCCGAAGACATTATATAATTATTTTCTAAAGACATTGTATAATTAGCTTGTCTGAATTGTACACTTTAATTTTTTTTCGGTCAAAGCTAGATAACCCTTGTTTGACTGTGATTACCATTTTCAATGATGGTTACCTTCTCTTGTGACGGGACGCGTCGGTCCATTTTTTGAACGATGTGTGGTCATTCTTCTTATATGGTAGTATCGGTCAACTGTTTCTTGGAATGATTGAAACCAGTGTTGAGGTTTTTATTACTGTCCATATAAGGCGCGATTTTTACAAATCTTTATCTGGAATGTTCCCTACATCGTCTCGTTTTGATTCTTACTCAGGTGCATGCGTTCTGCGCATGTCCGGACGTTAGGTGTGCTTGAGAAGCCTTCCTGTCGGGGAGTCTATGAAAGTTGTGAAGCAGAGAGGACGCTTCTTGCGTCTCTGTGATTCTTTGATAGGGAGTTAGGAGTCCTATTATGAGTTAGTTTAGCTTACAAGGTCCTTCCCTTGATGATTCAAAACGCCTGGAGGCGTGTGTTTTGTTGTGTTGATTTCGAAGCAAGGTAATACCTCATTTATGTTTCAAATCTGTAATCTAACTTTATGTTGACAGTGGTCGATCTCTGCTCACTTACAAATTACAGAAAGAGAGGTTCTTCTACTAGAAGTCACGCCCCAGGTATCTTCATACCTGAGATTAATATGTACACGGGTCATACTTAGCCCGAAGGACAGTTCTATGTTCTATGAACGTCGCTATGTCAGCGATTGCACCTACGTCGAGATTAGACTTAGGAATGCCTGTAAAGGTTAGCTTGACCTATACTCCTGGAACACCATCCTCGTGCGACTTATGATTAGACTCATTTAGCACATCTGATCAGTGAGAGGAGTATTGATGCACTTTTGTAATATTGGAGCCAACAGTATAATCCCCTTGGCGCCATATCATTTTTTGAGTATATGCCAGATGCATTGATGAACATAACGTATGCTGAATTTCGTGAACTGTCATGACTATGGTTTATTGTGAAATGGATGTACAGTTACCTGTCTTGTGGCGTCACTAAATAAACGATGGAAAAACGTCAAAAGCAGTTCACACCTTTATATGACTTTCCATGTCATACCACATATGTTGTGAGCTTGTAATACACATCCCCTACACTCACAGCAAGCAACAACAGACCAGACAAGACACCTCACACTTCAACCTATTACATCCCTGGTGTCTATAGGGGTGGTACTCTACTGGGCTGCTGATTATCAACGACTTCGGACTGATACCTGTAACGTCCATAGTGGCCAGAGTTGTGGTCTATCATCTTTAGTGGCCAGTAGTCAGCCTAAATCCACCCTTATCACAGACCTGTCCAGTTCCCAAGTATAGGAGAGCCTTGGTTGCACCTACAACAAGATCAGACAGTGAGCTGCCGGTGTGCAGAGAAATGAACTTTTTTCATTTATTTCACAGTGATGTAGTTTTAAAAGTAAACTGTGTAAACACCTATAGTTTAGGGAGTGTATATTATCATTTAAGAGTTGTGTTTAATGTAAGTAGTTCCTTTGATGTTTTTGTTCTTACACACAAACACACACTGCACACACCCTTAAATGCGCACAGTTGTAATTAAGCAGTCAACTCTCTCCACTACTGGGGTGGGAGTGTTAGGCGGCGCGGTTTCATCTGCGCTTAGCCAAAATTATCAGTGCAGAACGGATAGTCAGCCCTCAGTCACTATTTCGTCAAGCAGTCACGTAATTAGGTCAACCGGTCTGCCCTTAAGCACCGCCTTGTCAAGTAATGTAAACATGAATTTGTCGAGTGGCATAGCAATGACAAAAAACGGTCAGCCTACAGTCACCGCTCTGTTGTGTAAGCCATGTGTAACAAGTGACCAGCCTATCACTTTGCCTGGTACAATCATTACAACATATGATAAACCATCATCTAGCGCTTTGTTGAGTAATTCACCTGTGGCAGGTAGCCAGCCCCAGATCACTACTTTGCCTTGCAACTCAAGAAGGACGGGCGGTCTGCACTCAGTCCCCGCTTCGTCAGATAGTTTAGATATGGCAAGTGACCACCCTGCCACTTCTCCAGGTAGACAGTTTACAACGAGTGGCCAACCTCTGTTTACCACTTCATCATGCAGTCTAGTGATAATATCCCTCAATATCAATGGTTTGAGGGATAAACTAGAGCACATTATCAAACTGATTAAAAAAAATTAACCGGACTTTCTGTTCTTGCAGCAAACCGGTGTTACTTCTGACTTTCATGCCGTTCAAATAGTAACTAAATTAGGACTTGAACATGGCTGGTTCGCCCTAGGGCTCAGACATAGTAGTGTTGCCATCCTACAAATTAATGAAGATTGGGAAGCAATACACTATAGAACTGACAGTTATGGCAGAACTGTCATAATCCAAATACAAAACAAAAACAACAAACAAGACACGCACACACTCATCAATATATACGCACCAGCGATGAGAGACGACCGACCTAGTTTTTATGACAGATTACACGACACTCTAACGAAACATTATAAAGGGACTAGGAAAATTTTGGGCGGAGACTTTAATTGTGTCCTGTCTGACCTAGATTTGTCTAGGAGCTCCGTGGAAGGAGCACAGGCATGAGAAAAGTCTTCGCTCTTAAGACAAATACGTACTATGCTAGACGAACACGACCTCTCGGACGCATACAGAAAAATAGAGCCTCACAAACAAACCTTTACATACTACGACAACATAAACCCATACTTCAGACGAGCCTCAAGACTGGATAGAATCTATGCTTCTAGTGACTATAATATAAACAAAGCATCCCATATAAAAAACACTCTTAAATTTACAGACTATCACGCAGTTTACACATCTTTAAGTACGGGACACACGCACAAACAAGTAATGAGATCCCCACATTGGAAATTTAACAACAATCTACTTAAAAACAATTACTACACAGAACAAATAACACTATTATTACAAGGTTACGCACAAGACATTCCCAATAATAACATCGCACAATATTGGGATATGTTAAAAAACACAATAAGGGATAGAACACAGATTTTGGCAACACTTATACACAGAAAGTTTAAAGAAGAAGAGGGGATTTTAGAAGAAGCAATTAGTTTAGCCAAAAGTTTAGACAACACGAACCCTCCCATCCATACCTTAGAGGAACAGTTAGACCAATATAGACAGTATACCTACCAGGGAGCACTACTTAGGACAAAACTAAACACTATAACACAGGAAATCCCTAGTAGGCAATATTTAGCAATTGAACAGAATGTACAACGCAGTAGACAAATTCATGAGATAACAGATATGAATGGGCAGCATCAAACAGACAACACCAACATTAGTCACGCTTTCTTCCAATATTATAAACAACTATATACTGAACAGGAAACTGACGCAAACATACAAGATAAATTTCTACAATACACAAAACATTTAAGTGATGAGGAAAGTGAGAAGCTAGACCAACCTTTAACTTTAGGCAATTTACAACAGGCCCTTAGTACCTTCCAAACAGATAAAGCACCCGGGCCAGATGGGCTAACGGCAGAATTCTACAGGTTTTTCTTCCCATGTTTAGGCCCCATCCTAATTAAAACATTTGAAGAAGCATTTCTAAAAGGGGAACTCCCGGAAAGTTTAAATCAGTCATATATTACCCTAATCCCCAAGGATAGTAATGACAAAAAGTCAATTAAGAATTTTAGACCCATCTCTCTTTTAAATACTGATTACAAAATTCTAGCTAAAGCACTTACTCTGAAGCTTAAACCACACATGCACAAGATAATTCATGAAGATCAACAGTGTAGTGTACAAGGTAGGAACATTTGTAGACACACTCACTTCATTAGAGACTTGATTACATACACACATGATAGACAGTGCCAGAGCGCTATATTATCCCTAGACCAGGAAAAGGCATTTGATAGAGTATCACATGCCTTCCTACGTAAGAGTCTTAAAGCAAATAACATAGGGGAATATTTTAGAACATGGATTAAAATTCTATATAACAAACCTGAAAGTAGAATATTGGTTAACCACAGTTTAACCAACCCCTTCAAATTAACGAGAAGTGTCAGGCAGGGGTGTCCATTATCGCCCCTGCTATATGTAATAACTTTAGAACCAGTTTTGGAAAGAATAAGACAAGATACTAACATCACGGGAACTTTCGTTCCCGGTACAGGGGAAAAGAAGCTGTTGGCCTACGCCGACGATACTATATTCTTTCCAACAACAAAGGATTCTATAACAAATATATTACAGGTTTTTACAGAGTTTGGATGCGCTAGCGAATCCAAACTAAATATTCAAAAATCTAGTATAATGGGAATAGGTAGATGGGGTAATAGATCAGATTTCCCATTCCAATTAACACAAGTAAATAAAATCAAAATTCATGGGATTAACTATTCTTTCAATCCGCAAGACCCCAACAAAGAAACATGGACAAAATTGTTAGGGAAAATCCAAAATATGCTAGAAATTTACAAATACAAAACGGCCACCATTTTTGGAAGAAGCGTTATAGTTAATTGTTTTATTATGCCAAAAATAATTTATACAGCAAACATACAGATAGTACCTAAAAAGATTATAACGGAAATAAATAAACTAATTAGGTCCTTCATTTTTAGGAACACTTGGTACAGTGTTAAACACGCTACTCTAATACAACCAAAAAATAAAGGATAGCCTTACAAGATATTAACACTAAAATTAAAGCTTTAAGAATTAAATATATAGGGAAGTTACAAAAAGCCCTGGTCTATACCCGCTGGCACATTACTATATTGGGTTAAGACTATCAAATTTTTGTAAAGTAAATAATAATCAACCCCATTGTTTTGGTACACCACCACCCTTTTACGCAATATGTCTACACAATTAAGAAGGGAATAAACATTTAATAAAACAAGACACTAAACTTATATACAAACTCCTAGTCGCAGCACAAGAAACACCTCTGAACACACGGAGAGGGTATAACCTTTTCATAACCGACTACACACAGAGCTTCACAAACATTCACACAGTAGATGTCAGACCACAAGCAAAAGAAGTCACTTTCAGACTACTACACAGTTTAACACCAATTTTTAATAAATCGTCAAAAAAAGCAAACAGACCAGCACCAAAATGTAATCTATGCAGTGACAACATTATAGAGACAGAAGACCACTTGTTTTACACATGTAAAACAGTGGTACCTACTCTAAACAAACTAAGAACACTAATAATATCCAAGACACAACGTCCACTTAACATGTACCGAGCGGTAATGTTGAATACATTACCACAGATGTCGAGACTGACAGAACTTAAACTACTGACTTTACTAGCTGACTTTAGATATCTTGTTTGGACGTGTAGAAATAGGGCCGTATATGACGGTAGACATTACGACAGTACAATATTTACACAAATATATGAACGCATGACGCAAGACATAACAGAACAACTTTAAAATTTCTTAGTGTTATACACCTAGCTTTAAATACTTTGTTGTTCAACTATATAATGTAAATAATTACAAAGCAAGTAGTACTTCTTCTGTAAATATCAAACACCTTTATCACATATGTCTTCATCATTAATCTCATGGTAGGGTGTCGATGTACTTAGAACCTTCATGGCCTCATATACATTCTGTTTCATCATCCAAATAATTTTACACTTTGATTGTTACTGATAGTTGTTTGGGATATTGTTGGGACCTTTGGATTTGATAGGGCTTTGTTGCGTAATATGTTCTGCGTCCTTTTGTTTTTGATTTGTTTAAATATTGTTTGCTTGTTGTTATTACTTACTTGGGGATTAGAGGGGAGGGGGGTGGGGGGTTAGAGAGGGGGAGAGTAGGTCAGACTATATATCTTATATTATTTAGAACTTGTACAAATTTTATCTCTTGTAAATAACATTGATGTTGTAATCATGACCGAATAAAGGTTTTTTTTTTTTTTTTTTTTTTTTTTTTTATTTAAAATTCAGCGTCCGTGATCATTTTGACGGGGGAAATGGAAGTCCTCTTGTGTTGTTAGTTTATCTACATATGATTTCCTCCATGTGATTCTAAACGCCTGGAGGCGTGTGAGTTGTGGTGTTTATTTCTGAAGAAAGGTAATTGCTCTTATATGATTATTATTTGTCGCCAGCTTTTATGATTGACATTTTGTAGTCTGCTTGCTAACTTTCCCACTGGGCGGGAAAGAGTCTACTGTCATGAGAAGTTTCAGCTCACGAATCACCATGTCTTTTTATGCATCGGGTTGGTGCATGCCCGAAGGGCTATCTGTTTGTTGAACTCTGTTGCTCCGGCGGTATCACGTCGGTCAAGGTTTGACACCTTTGCTACTAAAGGAACTTAGAGGATATTGTCTGTTGTACTCCAGAAGATATGTCTGTCTTGCTGGGGGTCAGAAAGGGAGAGTTGAATTAATCTCCTACATCTAGATATCTTGGCTGTAGCTAGAAAATGATGATGGTTTCAGCACCTGAATATATCTACAGTCGTCTATGATGCATTGATGCCAATTTATATTATTCACCATTGCTATGCTGTATGTCGTCAAGTATCGTACTGACTATTTATATGATGATGAACGTCCATTGTCTTGTATCGTGAATAAATCAATGAAACGTCAGCTGTTGTCCACAATTACTGACTTCTACATGTGGCTGTGTGGATGGACTGTGAATTGTCAGAACCTATACACGCATTCGCATCCATCCATTGATGATTAATTATCAACCTATCACACCAACCACCCCCTCTTGAAGCAATCTATAGATATCAAGCGTATACGCACTTGAGAGTGCGTTTGTGTGACATCCCTGTCAGCACCTCTATGCCTGGTGACCTATATCCAGTCAAAACATTGTCTCCAGGTCAACTTGACACTCACTCACCTACGCAGCACTTACATCTTCGATACCTGAGCAAGATCTGTGTGTTATTTATGGTGGCCTATATTGATACGACGCAACATCTAGCGTGAGTCTACACATCTACGATGGCTCAGACAAGAACCCCCGTTCTAACATTTAATAAGGGCCAGTAAAAAGATCTTTAACAATCTTATATGGTGAGGTAATAATGTTGAGATGACGGGATGGGGGTAACGTTTACTTTGGGCGTTAATTTAAAATTTGAAATTTAACTAAATTAAAAATTATGATTGGTTGTGCCCCAACAGAACCTCACTAGGTGATATTTGAGCGCGGGCAGAAATTCAACTTAAAACCTAACGCGGTTCGAAGCTTTACACACTACATCCCTTATCCTCGTCAGAATATCACAGACAGCCAGTAATAAGTAGTAATACTTAGGATATCATTATAGGACAGGCCATAACACTAGGAAGGAATTCTGAAATTTGAAAGGAGACTACTTTCAATATAGTACTAAGAGCCACATGTCTGAGGAACCTTCCTCCAGTGTTAACAGTTAGGATTACATACGTAATCTCATTAAACCTATCCACTTGAGGGACAACTGCACCTTAAACTGGTGCACGGGATACTACAGCCTTCTCTGTGCATCAAATTTGGATAATTCTTAATCCATTAAGAGTAATTTGTAACTTGGAATTTGGCCCAAGGAGTGGAAAAGATCAATTGACATACCCATGCCAAAAAGGGCATCCTGAAACTGTGTACAACTATAGATATACAACTCTTTTAAGCCATACCAGCAAAATATTATTACATATCATAATGAAAAAAATGCAACAAAAGCTAGAAACAGAAATTAACGAAGTACAAGCAGGTTTTCGACCAGACAGAGGCACCAGAGACCATATCCAATTTGAGCCTCATCATAGAAAAGTAGAGAATTCAACGTTTCATTGATTACACCAAAGCTGTGGACTGTGTACAACATCAGCAGTTATGGATTATTATGGACAATATGGGATTTTCAAACCACTTTATACAACTCATCGCACTGCTGTACCAAGAAAAACAGGTAGCCGTAAGAATAGAGGGAGAAAAACATCAAAATGGTTTGAAGTACAGAAAGGAGTAAGACATGGCTGTACCCTTTCCACTTATCTGTTTAACATTTATGCCGAGATTTTTATGAGAAATGTAAGAGATGACTAAGGTAACACAGAGTTTGACCCATTTAACATCGGCGGGTACCAGATCCTAGAAATCAGATATGCTGACGACATAGTTGATATGAGTACTTTTTGAGGCCATCACATTGATAATGCGTTTTCTTTGTTGTGATGTTACTGCTTTCATAAGGTCATACTGGACACGTAGATGGAAGGTCAACTCGTTCCGACACAGTGCTAACATCGAGTGAGAATGTAGATGTAAAGGACGCCAATGTGTGTGTAGTTCTGTTGAGTTGACAAGTCACTCACTCAATCATAAGCAGAAGTCAATAAAGGGCAGACTACTGATGACGTTTCATACATTTATTAATGGACGTACACTTCGACATCACGAGTACAGTCACTTGAACAGGTTGGCACAAAATCATCGTATACTTGAAAATGGGTGAAATATCAGATGTACATTCATGCAGTGGCAAATATAATGGAACGATAGTAGACAAGTACTCAATACTCTGGTTGTCTATAGTCTCATGCTTCAACTGACTAATCGCGTCAGTAAAGGTGGATACATAAACATCAACAATGGTTCACTGACAGAACCTTCTCTTGGCTAAGCTTCTAAAGCCGTACATTCATCAAATGTTTATAGCAACAATGTTAAACCACAGTAGTGGGTTTTCATAATATGTAGATCTCTGTACCATCATCAGATAATAAGACCTTTTCTGTTCTCCGACAATGATTCGCTTACAATGGCGGGAATCCAAAATGGCTCTCCTCCGTGAGCTTCGCTCATCCAGGATGAGAAAATATAGGCAGATTTACTACAATATACATACGTTAATGTCCTCATTGGGCTTCTATACATATCTGCGATCAATAGGCTGGTTACATCAAGTGATCTAGTGCTGCTAAATAACACGACATCTTTATCTGTAGTCAACAATCCTAGATGTACAATAATACGTCTCTTATCTAGGCTTAGCAAAAAAGTTCAGCAAAAAATGTTCTGGTTTTACCTGGCTTCAGGAAAACACACACAAGCGAATAACGCACGCCATTCCTAGGCGTTAATAATGGACATTAGGAGAATCTCTGATAATACGATCATACAGAGAAACAATCTCCTTCCTAGAATAATTCACAGAGATCAATTTACAAACTTTCTAATCAACCAGCCCATAGCAGCCACGACATGACGGCCTTCTCTGATCACACCCAAAATCGACGCCCGCGCAGAAAACCTTTCACCCCAGAGTTCAGCTCACAAAATAGTCCGACATAGAAATACAAAGATACAAAGGTATAAGACCGAATCACCTTAAATAGTCAAGGAATAAATATATATTCGGGCCATAAACATTTTAAGCAAGACCAATCTGTTTCTGGCCATACCAGACGAAAAATGACGTAAAACTAGTATTCATCCGCCAGATTGTGACACAAGAACAGATAACCCATAGAACCGAATACAACATCGAACAATCAGGGTTCTGTCCCTTAGACTGAGAATCATTGATTCTCAAATAAATACTTTTCATCAGACAAATAGTCATACTGTACACTTGTATGCCTACCAACAGTAATCTGTGCGTCACATAAAAGAATATGTGCGCAACAATAGTCCTCCTATAGACCAACCCAGAAGGACTTGAACAATTGATTCTGTCAACCAACAACACAGCGAGGCCCAACATTTATACCTAAACATTATGAAGACCAAAGCATTGACAACAGACAAAGTAACGATCAAACCAGAAACTGAAATTGATAACAAAGAACTCGAAGGTGTTAATGAATTCGAATATTTAGGATCAATCATCAACAGCGCTAGCAAATGTGCAGTAGAAATTAAAAGAAGACTTGCAATTGCCTCACATAAACTAATACAGATGAAAAACCTTTGGCAAGGCACAAGCAAAGAAACAAAGTTACAACTGATCGGAGCTTGTATATTGCCAGTAGCAACATACGGCTACGAGACTTGGACACTCAATAAAACAGTTGCAAGAAAGATTACATCACTCGAAATGAAGTGCTACAGAAGGATGTTGAGAATACCCCCTGGACATTCGTGTCCGTCATTCATTCATCGTTGAGTTTGGTGTCCTATTTTCTTTCAAAACCATTTGTAGACTGGTAGAACTGACTTATGTTAATTAACTTCAGAGGGGTATACACTTCTTCATTTGGAAAATCACCATTGATATAGTCTTTCGTCCATCTACCTGCAACCAGTCTAGCTTGCGTGAAATAATGCCAGGGATAAGAATTTCCCTTGCGTTACTACTGTTGATTTAATTATGGTATGGGTATCTTAACACAATAAAAAAATTAATCAAATTGACATTTATACGTATGTTGCGCTAATATGGTTCTAATGGTATTTGCAGCCAAGACTTTACACTTCCATTTGCCTTTTCCTCGAGGCTTCTGGTAAAACGTGGCTACAGTGTGACTTAAGGACGTCATTATTATATATCCAAATAGTAAACCTAGAAGACCAGTCTAAACTGACTGTGGAAAAAATTGGGCTGGGTCAAGTATAATACGCAACCTGTATGCGGTGAAGATGCAACGTGTGATCTATAACAGGCAGTGCAAAGGATAATGAACTCTGAAATTGTGTGATCATAGTGTTGCGTTTCGCCTTCAAGTTGTAGCACTTGAGTTATATGTTGAAGGTGTACTTCGGAGAGGTCTCTTCTTTACCAAATATATTTTTGTAGTTAATTGATAAGGCATCCACATATGCCGGTAACAGTTTTACATTCAGCCTTCTTGCACAAACCTGATCTTCAACAATAAAGAAGCTGTAAAAGCCAGGTTGGACGTTAAGACGACATAAATTTAATCATGGTACAAGCTCCAGTAAATTCATCCAATAGATATATGTAAGACGATGGCATAACCTAGCCAGTCTTGAGCGTCGCTATTCAGTCTGCTAATGACAAGATGTCCTCGACATTTTGTTGCAGAATTTATTTTAAAAGTGCCAACTCACGTACATCAGAATACAGCATACACTTCTCTCAATATAAATCTTTAGTATCGACCCAACGAAGCATGTGGGCGATCTAAATGTTGAAACACTTTAGGACTCAGTAGAATTAACACATTCTAGGAGCTGGACAAATATGCGTCCGTCCACTTTGAAGAACACACAGAAAAGGCCTCGAAGGCTACTTGACTTTTTCCAAGCTGAGACCGGTTTGACTTCTGCCAAACTGCACCAAATGTCAATAACGTACTTCCGGGTAACACGTGGATACAGTACATCAACAACATGGTATCTTCAATCGATACCTATATGATAACGACCGATATGTTATGAGTTTTAATCACAACACATAGGTAGAATGATGTATTCAGGAAATCAAAACCCAAGCTGGGGTTCCAGGAAGGGCATGCAAGAAAATTGGTATCCAACAAACAAACTGCTATCCACTAAGACTGATGTCCTACATGGGGAGCGAATACAAGGATTTCAGTTTGTTCCAAGTCTCTTAGATATGGCTCTGCTAAAATAAAGCATAATTATCCTGTTAGTAACACATATAGTTATATTTTTTCACACGCTGCTATACAGACAACCCCACAATACGCCAACTATTTCCCGTCCCTTCAAAATGTGGTTGACCTAAATGCGCCTGACCTTCATCATTGGCTCCATCCTTTATCGATTAAAGTTGTTCGCGCTAAGGTGCTTGTCCTTCAAATTAGGCCAGGCTAGGCTATCCCAACACCGAGGTCGAGAAATAGCATATTCATGCATTGTTTTGAGGTTTATCTGCCTGTGCACTCAGACATTTAATTGTCCAAGACTAACATAGGAAAGTCTATTTCAGGCGCAGCAGGGTTAACACTGTGTGGGGGAGCTCTTTATTCTATGAGTAGAAATCATTCGGAAGAATGCAGTGCTTTTTCTCAATTTAGAGTTACCCAAAAATTACAGAAAAAAACATACTTATCCCCTTTAAAGCTTTAAAGTTTATAACACAAACCGGGCTGAAACAATACTCGTGTATATATATATATATATATATATATATATATATATATATATATATAGACACAGGGCAATCGGATGTTTACAGCCCATTTTCAGAAAAGTGATGTTTGAAATTTTGCACTAGATGAGTCAAGCACTAGATGAGTCATGTAAAATATTCAGATCAGATTGGCTGATCAGTTGTGCGCCATAACAACAAATGCGTGGAAATGCAGTGAATATAAACTGACGCTTCAGTCAGTCAAAACTACTGTGAAATATCGCTTGCCAAGACTACAGACTTTGCCAGAGTGAAACCTAGAATTCAAAACTCCTTTTTAACATACCGGACAATTTTTATTTGAGAATTTATAAGGGCTTACAAAAAATAGCTCGGGAAATTTCTATCATTTTAAACAAGGAAACCGGGACTGAGGGAACTAAAGGACCACACATAGAGTCAGAGAGGGAATCTATTGTTCAAACAACGACCTCCCTGACGCGTGCAAGAGGCTGATTCAAGTCTTATTTATTCATCTGAGCAAAATGTCTCTGAGCCAGAATTGGCTTATTGTGGGATGGTACCAGCTGACGGGTACTATCTCTGGAGCAATAAAGGAACAGTGGCCTGCGCTTAAGACGAAGGACCAACTTTGCCGTTAACTCCTTGGCGTTCTGAGAACGTGTGGCACCTTTAACATTGCCCATCGACGAACGTAAACAGCAAGACAGTCTACCAAGAACCAAACCAGCGGGAAAAGAAACTACTATTGGCAGCGAAGTGTAAAATATTCACTGCCAAAAGTGATCTCCTTTATTCAGTAACTACCATCACAACAGTGATGAAAACCTTTACCTAAAATATTATTCAATTCTTTAAACTTGTTAAAACCTAAAGTGATTATCAAATTTTGTTATTTGTAATGTTACAAATTTAACTTCGATTTAATCCTTTTACGTGTACTGCATGTTTTTCTCAGTCAGTTTACTAAACACACTCTAAACAGGGCTTTACCAGAATAATAGAATTTCACTGAGTAAATCAGGGGTGGGGGCTTGAACAAGCTGAAATTAATAAGTGCTTATTTCTTCACAAAATTTGCCGGCAGAGTCTAGAATTAACATGCTCAGGAGAAGCAGCATTGTTTTCGCTTATTTAAATATCTTGTGAAGATTCCCTGGAGATAGAAGCGTTTTTTGCCCTTCTATTTACATCTCTGCCAATAGTAATCTGGTGCAAAGGTAGACGCTTTTCAAGCCCATATTAGATACTCTTGAGTTTTGGCCACTGTTGGACCACTACTGCAAAGCAGGGGAGGCAATACCGTCACAGATGGCACCCAAAAACTGACAGTAGCTCGCTCAAGTAAGAAGGATTCAGCCTGTCTAAATTAAGATTGACATGGTGTTGCGTCCTTTTTGGGTACCGTAACAGTATCATAGTTGAAAAAAGCTTACACCTTTTTAAAAGGGTACGCAGCATCTAATATGTTAGGAAGATAATTGTTATTAAATTGATCGCGCACGAAAGCGCACATTTTTTGGTGCGTGAGTTTGGTTGCGTTTTGTTACCAAACGATAGATGACGTAGTGACCTCGAAGAGAGAGGTTATGGCTGTGATTCAAGTCAGACGATTGTCTGCATTATGTTTAACTACTGTGTACTTCGACCTTATGCGGCCTTCCTGATGGAAGTCATTGCCGTACAGATTTACCAGTAAGTTGTTTGTAAGCTCTTGAAGTTATTTTATAACATTTTAACTAAATATCGTATCTAGTCCGTACATCCTTATGGGTCATCGTTATCTTCCATGTACCGAAATGGATTTTTACGATTGAAAGGGAACATTAGTATCCAGCCAAATGAAATTATGCAATTATGTGCTGATTTGCAGCGCATAAAGGATTATTATATATAAAGAATATATTTACGTCCGTTTGGAATACGGAGGATAAAAATCAGAGGTCAATCAAGATAATTACTTGGACATTTATATGCACTAGCTAGTATGAGTCCTACACTATGTTGCACAGTTGCTTTGGACTTTATTATATATGAGGTCAATTCAGAATGCAGCATTTTCATAGTAATTATCTTTTTTTCGATTATGACCTTTGACTGCCCCTTGAGGGGGTGTTACGAGTTGTTTTAACGATGTCGTCTGCTACAGTTGTGAGCACTTTTGATGTTGCACATTGGATGCTTGAAATGGGTTTTTAATATAGAATGTTGTTTTCACGCTTCACAGTATTATAGTGAACGCGAAGTGTATAGTAACTTTATGACGTGTCACGGTTGACATAGTTCTGCTTGACGACGTTTTACGTTTACCCTTTCAATTCTGACCGTCGAACCAGTAAGACGTAATTTTGATTCCTTCCAGTGATAGGCTTCATATTGCCGAATTTATTATTGAGATGAGGCCAGAGGGTCAGGCCATGATATTGTAAAATGAATTAAATGGAAGTTTTTATGGTTGTGGATAACCATTGTTACGGAAGGATTATCGATCATTCTTTATGATCCGTATTCGTAAAACTACTGGGTATCATTACCGGTTGACTGCACAGCGGCAACGCGAGTATACAGCCCATGATGTTCTGACGACAATTAAGTAACTGGAACGGACGGCAATATTTTAAATGAAACTAGTGATGAAATGTCTGCCATGCTATGTATTGTGATGTCTTGCTATGGAGTATTAAATATGTCTCTGTTTGGACTCAAAAGCAAGGAGTTATCCGCTAAATCAAGTTCAAGTTGGCTCGTCTATTAAGCCATTCATTCATAATTATAGTTTGCACGATTTGCTCTCTTTGTAAAGGACAGTAACCTTATCAAGCAAATAGTGACGGTCCGTAAGGAAAAGAAGTTGATTACACGCACTACTCTCATAGAATGAAATGACAGCCTAATCGTTGATCCTCAGTAATAATATATAAGAACCCGCTTCAACAGATGGTGTCCAAGTGTGGTTGTGAAATAACTATTTCACTTTGAAGAGATTAATCAACGATCAAGAATATCGTGTTGTCAAACTTTCTTTTCGATCGACATGGAAATTTCATACGCATTGTGTATTAATGACGTAACTGACGTCACAACCTTGATGACAAAGGACAACCGTTGTTAACTTTTGCTCAACAAGACAGCGAGATTGAAAGCATTCAAAATGACTCAAACGATTGAACAACTCCTATCAAGCAATAATTATTACTGCATACCATCTCCATAGTTCTTTGGTGCATGCTTACACTGGCGGAGTTTATCGCTATCCAAAAGTTAAGTACTTTTTTGTGCCGTAAGCAAAAGTCAGTCCAGGTCGCCATTCACAGGCATGTTTTATCATGTCATTTTTAAAATGTTCAATGTTTTTAATATGCATGTATGTCGTCTTGTACACCTCAGCGGGTTTGGTTGGCGGGAATCAGAACTGATGTTACGTCGCTTCGGCTGACCGCAACAGTTCTGATCGTTCCTAGGGTTTATTGAATATTTGCAATTTTTGATACAAGAGATCCCCAAATAAATTACCTGGGAACTATCTGCTTGTAATTGCAAAAATTCAATATTAGGTGTTAGTTGTAAAGTTTTGTCATATTTAGTGTATTTTTCGGTACTAAGTTTCATTTTTATTCATTTTTTGTCCCTTGTTTGTAAACTATCTCGTTCAGTCTAAATCTAACTATCGTTTAGTTCATAATCATAACATGTTTTGCCAGTTACAGAGTTCATTTGTGACGTCATAGTTTCTAGTGGTTGTGCTTCGACCTACTTCCTTCGTTCCGTATAGTTCATCACTTCCTGTAATTTTACTCATTTGCTATAATCATTTTAACGTTGGTAAATTGTCAATTGTGGCGTTATTTCTTGTGGTAACACCTTGGTTTATTGTGTCTTTGGTATTTATTCATTTATAACTGATACTGTAATTATAATAAGATAAATTAATAATAATATAATAATAATTTAAAACATTTGACTAATTTTTACAAAATAAAACTTGATGACTGAATGACTGCATCAATTTGCACTAGTAGTCCAAAGTTACTATCAGTTGTTCATCATGACTATGACATGATGGTATGATATATTGATAAATAAGTATAAATTTATATCTTACCTTTAGTTTGGTAAGAATATTGAGGGGAAATAAGGAGATTGGTCTAGTCATAGTACTATTGTGACCATTCGACATGTATAATTGATTAATTAAGTATAGTATTGAGTTAAGATGGAAAAAGGATTTGATACAAAGGGAAGCACTTAGACAAGTTGCGTGTTATTTGGCTGACTAAGGGAGTCACATACATATTTACCATGTCTACTTTAGAGGATATTGTGAGGATTGGACGGGAATGTGGTTTAGAAGGTGAAATATTAAAATCATTTGCCATGAAACAGATAGATATATTACAATTTCAGATAATAGAAAAAATGCCTAGTGATGAAGAATTAGAAATTGAGGTAAGAGGTATTGAGGAATTAGAAGAAAATAAAATGATGGTTGCATTAGAGGAGAAAATAGTGCAACAGGATTTAGTGGATGTAAAGATGGAGATACGAGATGTGAAGAATTTTGAAGAAAAGAGTATTAATATTGAATTAAATAAGAGTGATACTGTTTTAAATGCAGATTGTACACATATGGCTCAGATTCAGGAGCTGAAATCTGAGGTGTTGAGTTTGAGATTAAAGGTTGATACACAAGAAGTGGTAATTGAGGATATGAAGAGTTCTTACATTCAATTGGAGAATAAGATGAAAAACATTGAACTTGAGAATCATGAATTTATACATCTTCTAAGTCAATATCAAAAACTGACTAATGAAAATTTTGCTAACCTCGATACATTGCTCCTTAAGGAGAATAATCGATATTCTGAACTAGAAAAGAGAATGCAACAGCGCATCGATGAACTGTCAACTAAATTGAATACAGTTGATTCCATACTTGTTAGTGAAAGAAAGATAGCTACTAACTTAAGTAAAATAAATAAGAAGCAGAGAAGGAGATTACACTCCTAAATTTAGAGGGTACGAAGGCAAGAAAAAGAGCAAATGGTCTACTGGATGTCGTGTTGGACAAGAAGATATTGTCTAATAACAGGAATGATAAACCTATTGTACGACATACCAAAGGTGCTCCATGCGCTAAGACAAGCTCAGTACAACCCAACAAAATAAAAATATCATTCCGAGGGAGATATACCTTTCCTCGGCAGAATAATACTGCCAATTCAGAAAATAAATGTTGGCGACAGGATCAGATTACAACTGACCTTAAGAAATCTGTTGACGTTGTCAACAGGGGAAAGGACTGTACTAAGAAGAGTAATGTGTTGAAAAATAATGTTGGGGTTACGATTAACTCGGATAAGAAAGTTAAGACAAATAAGTCTAACGGCAAAGTTTTTGCTTTGCCCAGCCAGGAGATGTCTACGACATGTATGAAACCTACTACCTTGGGTACTGATAGGTATCATCCTAATTTCAGTCAGGATGATAATTCATCTAATAAAATTATTACGTCTATGGACAAAGGAAAATTTAATTCGTCTTATATGCCAAGAAATACATATCGTCATTGTTCACAGTTTCGTGACAATGATATTACCTATATTGGGAAAAGTGCATATTATCGCACTGTGTTAGTGCGCAATCTGCCACAAGATACTACATGGCAGGCACTTAGCAATTTTTTCAGTATACAGCAAACGTTAAGTTTGTTCGTATTCTGCCATCATTCAATGGTCAGAATAGGGAGGCGTTGGTTACCTTCTGTAACAATAGAGACGCTCGTTTGGTTATGGAGCGTGACAATGGTGTTTACTTTCATCACCATACTCTTAAGTTACAATTGGTACCTGATTCTGCTTCACGCAGATATTAGCCTATAGATATTAGGATTAGTTATCACATTCTTTGATGACTCAGCATACGCAGTCATCAGTTATTTTCTGTCATGGTCATCGATTCTCATCTATATAGATTGGTTAGTGACTTCTCTTGTAGAAAACATTATTTGTGACATCTCTATTTTGTACACATGTTTTCTTTCTTTATGTAGCTTTACCATGCCTACGATAGACAGTAACGTGGTTGACTATTCTAACTATGCTCAGCCAATGCAGCATAAGCTTGTATAGCGTCTATTTGTCTTGATAAAAGACATGCCTATGAAATTGACAGGGACTGCATAAGCTAACATTGCGTCCACTAAATTTCTAGGGAATCTTTTTATTAAATACCTTCTAAAATTTGAGGTAACCATGTACTACTAAATTTTACGCAAATATATATCCGACAGATGCGGGCAATTTCTACTTCAGCGACGTTCGCATCCAAGGACTAGTAATCATTTGATAGAATTCAGGTTCTACTAACGTGACAGTTCCGCTTCACACGTAGAACGAAGTTTCGAGTTTCATCAACTGTCCTATCAAATATACTTTACGAGCGTACTGAATTGTTAATCAAGCACGTCAATATTGTATGACTACATGAATGTCTACAATAGAAGCAATACCAGGAACGGAGAACGTAGAGGCTGACGCACTCTCTCGAAATCCTGCTGAGTCAAATGAAAATAAATTCTAATTCATGCGTTAAAGGACGACGAACGTTTACTCAATCAAAGACAGTTGGCCATGTTCGTGTCCATGAATATCTACTATCAAATTGAGATTGAACTATACGTCATGTTACACGGCAGATGTGTTATGAACTCGAGGCATCCGAATAACCCGTTAAAAAACTTGCAATAGACTAACTTATGTTTACATTCTACACATGAAAGTTACGATGTTCCACGAGACTTATTTCAAGTTGTCAATTATCAACGTTTGGACTTTGGTTTGTGTCCATCCGTTTCTTACTCGTCACGATACGCTCGAAAATGAATATTCGCATCATCTTTGGACTTATCGTTTGTTGAATATGAATCATATTGACTGAATAAACTCTGTCAAGGTATATATATTCATCATTGCATGGAATACAGATGGGAACTATTAACCCAGTCTTCATTATGAACAATTTATATCAAGATTATCGCTTATGGAATGAATTTCCTCGTCACATGGAACAAACCCGTAAATTCTCACATGGAAATGACAACGTTTGGATCTTCCTAACGAACATTATTAATTTCAATACTTATTGATTTAATAAAATTAAAATATAATGTGAAAAAATAAAGAAAAAATAAAACAAAAGAGAAAAACAAAACACTCTCACATAATTGGAAAAATTTAATCATTATATTTATAAATATGATAATTATTATATGAAGTTAGCGACTAATGTTTACATAATTATTACATAACAGGATATGTGTTATTATTTTGTTAATTCATACATTAAGTAAATTAGATAGTAGTTAGTGTACACATATATTTCATTTTAATCTATTCACTTCTCACTATTTAATTCTTATGCATTATACATTATTCTTTTCTTTACTTTTCTTTACTTTTCTTTACTGTTCTCTACTCTGGTCACAATGATACGATACTTTAGTTTAGATTTTAATTCTATAATATCCTACACCTATTACACTGATTATTTAGTTAATTTCTATTTAGTTAGTATATTTTAGTACACAACACATTATGTGTTAGTTAATACATAATTTTAGTTAAGTAAATAGTCACTAACTATCCTTCTTGACTGTTGACGTTTTCCTTAGTTAACATATATTATAGTTGATGAATATAAGATTCATGTTTTATATGACTGGTATTATATCGACATGACTTACGACACTGTTCTAGACAGAACATCGTAGGCCATATTTTTTTTTTTTTGTTAAATTTTTTATATGATTAACCAAGTTATTTCAAAAAAAAATCTGCAGAATAGATTTTTCCCCCCGTCGGGCAGGGAATTGTTACGACATGTTTTAACGATGTCGTCTGCTAAAGTTGTGAGCACTTTTGATGTTGCACATTGGATGCTTGAAATGGGTTTTAAATATAGAATGTTGTTTTCACGCTTCACGGTATTGTAGTGAACGCGAAGAGTATAGTAACTTTATGACGTGTCACGGTTGACATAGTTCCGCTTGACGACGTTTTACGTTTACCCTTTCAATTCTGACCGTCGAACCAGTAAGACGTATTTTTGATTCCTTCCAGTGATAGGCTTCATATTGCCGAATTTATTATTAAGATGAGGCCAGAGGGTCAGGCAATGATATTGTAAAATGAATTAAATGGAAGTTTTTATGGTTGTGGATAACCATTGTTACGGAAGGATTATCTATCATTCTTTATGATCCGTATTCGTAAAACTACTGGGTATCATTACCGGTTGACTACACGGCAGCAACGCGAGTATACAGCCCATGATGTTCTGACGACAATTAAGAAACTGGAACGGACGGTAATATTTTAAATGAAACTAGTGATGAAATGTCTGCCATGCTATGTATTGTGATGTCTTGCTATGGAGTATTAAATATGTGTCTGTTTTGACTCAAAAGCAAGGAGTTATCCGTTAAATCAAGTTCAAGTTGGCTCGTCTATTAAGCCATTCATTCATAATTATAGTTTGCACGATTTGCTCTCTTTGTAAAGGACAGTAACCTTATCAAGCAAATAGTGACGGTCCGTAAGGAAAAGAAGTTGATTACACGCACTACTCTCATAGAATGAAATGACAGCCTAATTGTTGACCCTCAGTAATAATATATAAGAAACCGCTTCAACAGGGGGTCAACAGTCATTGAGAACAGTAGTTGTTACGACAAGCTGCTCTTATATTGCTAACAGAGCACTGTTATAAAATACATTGTGCCTTCATAATGATGCACTGATATGTCTCCATGTTGAGTACTATGAACTAACCGTTGATTGTCTGTGAAAATATATACAAGTATATGCCGTCCGTATTACGTACGTCCACCATTGTCATTTGCAAGAATAAACTGTGAAAGTTTACCTACGAGTTCCAGGATGCTTCATTCAGCACTATTCTTATTTGACGTCCCCTGTTCTTGTTACTGTTGCCTGATCGCCACCCCAGTATACTAACATTCGCGTATCAGCATAAGGTAATAGTCAGTCAAACAACTACGTGAAGAAAACGACTATTACAGTTTGGCGGCCATTCAGCGAGGAATCAAAGCGAATCCAATGCAGGGATCAATTGAAATGTCGGGTACTTTCAAGGCGACAACATCCTGGACTTTGAATCGATACTAACGGTGCTCTGAGGTCAAGGTCAACCCAGGGACTTCAACGGTCTAAGTTAACGTTGGATACTACCACCACTGTACCTTTAGATTGTTCATTATGGCTCATTCATGCAGCGCCCGGATGCGGGGAAATTTTTTTTGTAAAGATAAGTAAAACGCTGTGGTTTCTTTTGTCATCGTATTACGTGTAGCTGAGCCTTTTCTTGAATATGTCCACTTCAATATTATTTGTATTGCATGTTTTATGTTCAATGTTTTTCGTGGGCGGTTGGGTTGGTGACTTACGTTAGGAAACATCCCAGTTCATCCAGGGCCTACTTAAGCGTTCCGTTTTATTAGTTTATAAACTTATATTCACAATACCGTTTTATTAGTTTATAAACTTATATTCCCAATACCGTTTTATTAGTTTATAAACTTATATTCTCAATACCGTTTTATTAGTTTATAAACTTATATTCCTCAATACCGTTTTATTAGTTTATAAACTTATATTCCTTACCAGTTTTACAGCAGCCCTTAATTTATTTACTTATATTAAGCGTTCTGTAGGGACACTTTTAAAGACTTCCCACAGTGGAATGTTCCAACACATGAGTGTTGAAGGATTTCTTAAGTCCACTGTGTTTGGTTCTCTGCGAACTAATTGTTTAGCTGTGACGTCAAGTCTTTATTATTGTTTTCGTAGTAATTTCTTACATGTATCTTATTTTCATGATGTATATTGTTTGTAACCGTCGTTCACCTCAATCTTACTTTTACTTAGTTTTTTACACCTTAGTGTTTATACATTGTGCTGTCACTTGTCTTGTTATTTTTCCTTCGCAGTTTTCATTGCATTCTTTGCAACATTCTCTTTTTAGTTTTATTTTCTGCTTTATTTGATTTCTGCGAAAGTTTTCATTCGTCTTTTACATCTTGTCCTGTCGCTATTGTCTACATTGGTTCTTCTATTGTTGTTAAGGATAGATTTGGGATGCAGATAAAATAGTGTGGCATGTTACTACACGCTAGCACATTTCCATTTTTATCTGAGTAACTGTGTTCACCTGTAGACAAACTACGGTTTGCACGAAGCGTCCACCCGTGGTGAGCGAGGCGTTTACCCGTGTTTAGCGACAGTCAACTAGTGACGTTTCTGTCACATGTCGTGGGGTTCAGTGTGTTAATTAATTAGCCTTCCGTCTTTGTGTTTGCGTCCGAGAGAGAGATGTAGTTTTTCGAGCTCCGGGATAATGGAGAATGATATATAAATATACCTTGCGGCATTGTTGATTTTTGGAGGCCGCCACGTTAGGTGCAAGATGGTTCACGAACTTATCTAGAAGTTCATACCATAATTTACTACAAGTGTAACTTTGAGATATGAGGCAACTAACATTTTGTTTGCCCTGATTTGTGTCTGCCGCATTACTTTGGTTTTCGTGGATTGTCCGAACCTTTAGTACAACGGCCAAGATTGAGTGCAGATGAGAGGAGTGTATTATTATTATAATATTGCCACTTAAAGATGCCTAACGATTGAAACTTATTGACGGACCAGAGATAATCTGCTACGCTTATCCATTGCCATGTACTTTTGATGTTTTGATGGACGTTATTGTGAAGTGACTTTATTTATTAAATATCAACCATGTTTCCGTGGACCTGTTCACCTACCGGCTTTTGTTATGTATACTGACCATAATGTACTGAAAGAACACCTGCTATCATTCGCGTATCCATGCATGATCCTCTAATTTATCCCACCGTAACACCATATAATTTGGTGGCCAGTATGGGGATCGAACCCACGACATTCGCGTTATCAGCACGAATCCGTTGATAATGACTGGGTTCACGAAATGGTGTACAAGATTGATGTATTTCATGACTGGTGAATCCTTAACTTCTCTGTGCCAATTGGACGGGCCGAATAGACGCAGTTATGATGCTGCTAAAACATTGTTATTAAAACTTCATCAGTTAGACGCTGAAGGTTATCGTATGAAGTTCAAACATACGATTCCTGAAACTGGTAAAGATTTTACACAGTTTGTAGCTGCAACTCGACTAACATTTAATAGATGGATACAACTTTCGGGAATTGAAGAGAATTATGAGGGCCTTAAGGACTTATTATTGCGAGACAAAATTGTGTCTTCTGTAAGCAGACCACTGCGAGAATATCTACAGGAAAGGAAGCCGTCGAGTTTGAGTTCAATAGAGGAATTATATAAACAATATTGTAATGCACATCCGGGAGTTTGTGTTAGTTAAAACACTATTAAGGAAGCTTTACCTGTTGCCGCAGCTACAACTTGGAACCACAACAATTATAGACAAAGATCTTACAGTTTTGATGGGAATTTCAAACCAAGCAAATTTAATAACTCACAACCATATAGAGGTAGACCACCATATAGAAACCATTCACCCCAAAATAGAGGTAATTTCCAACAAAACGCAGGTGAGAGAAGGAATGATAATTTTGGTAACTATAATAAGAGTTGGAATAACTGGGGACCAAATAACCAAAATTTTTCACATCGGAATAGGTCACAAGACTATAGAAATCAAGGAAACAACAATAGAAACCAAAGAAATAATGACAGGAATCAAAATAACTCTTTTGACAATCAGAGACATAGATCACGCTCTAGAAATAATTCATATTCGAACTACCATGCCAACTCAGCACACACTCCTGCTACACCTGAGAACGCACAGGAACACAATGTTGTTAATCAAGCAGCTTCATGTTGTTCGTTTGACTTTGATACTGCTTCACAGTGTCCAGATTGCCAAAGTGTATTCCAGTCTAATGTGACTTCCTTGTTAAAATGTGGTCATCCGCTCTCAGCAGTTACTGCTTCATCAGCACATGATGGCACAGGGGTACTACAGCTTCATAGAGGCTTATTGAATGGCACTCAAGTTACAGTACTCCGTGATTCTGGTTGCACGACTGTCGGAGTGAGACAGTCATTAGTAAATCCGTCTCATGCAACGGGTGACTTTGTTAAATGTGTAACTTTTGGCGGGACAGTTGAATTTTATCCCACAGCCGTGGTGGATATTCACTCACCATTTTTCACAGGCAATGTTAAAGTGTGTTTGTTAAGAAGCCCAATAGCGGATGTCACACTTGGCCGGATACACGGTAGCAATGATTGCTCACCCGAAGAAATTGTTCAATGGGAACGTCAAAATGTATCAACTGCTGCTGCAGTTACTACGCGTACCCAGGCTAAGTCACCAAAGGAAAATGATGATACCGATCCTGGAACTCAGGACAATTTTCATGTTCACTCTGATATAGACAAACAATCATTTATCAAACTTCAAAGAGAAGACAAGTCTTTGAAGAAATTCTTTAGATTAGTCAAAGATAATTTTTACGTTGATGATAGTTTGTCACCAAAACAGTAGTACACACTTAAAAATGATGTATTGGTTAGGAATTTTAAAGATTCATCTTTAATCAGACATCAGGTGATGGTTCCCCAAAAACTTCGTACGTACATTCTACAACATGCACACGATTCTCACTGTGCTGGCCATATGGGCTACTCTAGGACGCGTTCCAGAGTTTTGTCCTCTTTCTTTTGGCTGGGAATTTCCAGAGACACCTCCATATATTGTCGCTCTTGCGTTATTTGTCATACGGCCCCGATTCAGGCGTGTGATATACCTGTACGTCCCTTTGAGAAAATGGCCGTAGATATTATCGGTCCTGTACCTGTTATGTCCGCTAGAGGACACAGGTATGTGCTCACATGTATTGACATGTGCACTCGATGGCCCGAGGCCATACCTCTTAAGAACATCACAACTAATGACGTCGCTGATGCCCTTTTGTTAATTTTTTCTAGACTTGGTTTTCCTCGAAAACTTCTTTCAGATCGAGGTACCCAATTTGTATCTGACACTATGACTGCTGTTATGAAACGCCTCAATATCGACAGGTCTCTCTAGTGTTTACCATGCAATGAGCAATGGCATGGTGGAACGTCTTAACCGGACGTTAAAGCAATTATTGGGCAAGGTTACAGTGAAATATCCTCAAGATTGGGACAGGGTTTTACCCGCCGTACTGTTCACATACCGTGAGGTAGTAAATGGACAAACTGGTTTCTCGCCTTTTGAGCTTGTGTTCGGAGCTCAACCTCGAGGTCCCATGTCTCTTATTAAGGACCTAATCTTAGACTCAGAGATGACTCAGGACATCCAGTCATCATATGAATACGTCGTTAACCTCCGGCGTAACAATATAAATGCCTGCCAACTGGCTACAGCTTCTTCCGAGGCTGCGAAAGCAAGATCACGCCAGTTCCAAAATCGTAATAGACGATTACGTCAACTATTACCTGGCGATGAAGCTTTTGTATTGCTTCCAAGGAAAGAAAATAGACTTTAAATTGCTTGGAATGGCCCATATAAAGTGTTGTCACGCATTTCTGATGTTGACTACATCTTAGATATAAAAGGGAAAAGGAAGACCTTTCACATAAACATGCTTAGGGAATTCCACACTAGACCGGAACATCTTCAAGCCTTCTTTCAAGCAGTTGATGACCACCCTAGGCCTGGTACTCACTACTCTGCACTATCAGTAATTCAGGAGGAAGAATCGGCTTTTCCTGATGTTCCCATGAACTTACCTGTCTTTCCTCTTCAATCGACTGAGACATGGAAGGATATCGCTATTTGTCCAGCTTTATCTTCTGAACAACATTCCCAAGTCTCTACTCTTATAGAATCTTTTCCAGATGTCCTCACAGACATCCCAGGGCGTACATCAGTCATTTCGCATGACATCATCCTTACAGATGATCGACCAATTCGTCTACGCCCCTATCCTGTCCCTATTCACTACCAGCACCAGGTTGAAGAAGAATTAAAACAAATTATTAATTTAGGAATTATAGAACCTTCCAACGCCCTTACTCATCACCTATGGTCATCGTTCGTAAGAAAGACAAGAATATCAGATTATGTGTAGATTACCGGAAGCTGAATAACATCACAGTCTTCGATGCCGAACCCTTACCTCTACTCGAAAATCTTTTGTCTCGTCTCGCCAAGGCCCTTTTCTTTACTAAAATTGACCTTACCAAGGGATACCGGCAAGTTCCCTTGACTGACAGACCTAAACCACTCACTGCCTTTGCTACACAATGAGGTCTTTATCAGTGGAATGTGATGCCTTTCGGACTTATGAACGCCCCGGCTACGTTTGTCCGTATGATGAGAAAAATTCTCGCTCATCGGTCCGATATAATCACATACATAGATGACATCTGTCTATTTAGTACCACTTGGGAGGAACACTTCTTAGGTTTACATTCTCTTCTGGACACTTTACGTCTCCATCACCTAACACCCATACTCTCAAAGATATTTCTTGCCTTTGAGGAAATTTCATTCTTGGGACATAAGGTGGGACACGGTTGTCTTCAGACCATGCCACAGAATGTTTCCAAAATTCTAAAATTGTCCGTGCCCACTACTAAGAAGCAAGTTCGTAGTCTTCTCGGCTTAATTCAGTATTACAGTATATTTATACCCAACTTGTCTTCCATCACTGCAGACCTCTCTGCCTTGCTAAAAAAAAGGCTTACCGAACCACATGCGCTGGACACCAGAGTGCCAGGCTGCGTTAAATTATATTTAAAAAAAATTTTCTATGCCACCAATTTTGAGGTTACCAGATACAAATCTGACTTATTATCTCCGCACAGATGCTAGTTCAAAAGGTATCGGCGCATCACTGATGCAAGAGTACGAGGGAAGATTGCATCCAACCCTCTATATATCCAGAAAGCTCACTGATGCAGAAAGGAGGTACCCAGTTATAGAAAGGGAGCTGCTGGCTGTTATCTGGGCGGTAGTCAAGCTGGAGCGGTATTTGTTGGGCGCCCCATTTATTATCCAGTCAGACCAAAAATCCCTTTCCTCATTGAAGAAGGCGAATCACAAGAACCCGAAACTTGCCCGTTTCGCCATCCTACTCCAACCGTTTTCAGTATGAAATTGAGGCAATACCAGGGTCTGCAAATGTGGTCGCATATGCTTTATCGAGATGCCCACAGCTCGAACTTGAAGATTCATATTGACTTAGTTAGTTGACTTTATATTACACATGTGTGAAGCCATGATGTTTATCCACTACTAGTCACTATGACAAAGAACGGTGAATATATGAACACTAAGTTGATTTCCAAACCATTCATATTAACATTTGTGATTTACATGACTTTGAGATAATCATTATTCACTTTAACTAGTGGTACAATGAACAGTATTGTACTACTTGCAGACACGAACTATTTCCAACTACAACATCATGTTATTATTCTGGATTGCACGTTCACATTAATTAAGATTGCTATCTTAATGCTAGAAATCTAGTCCTGACACAGATAGTTTGGAGTATAATTAAATTATTGCAAGGTTGTTTTGGACATTACTTGTCTTGCCACAACGTACAAAAGGTACTTAGAGCAGAATAATTAAGTATTGGGATAATTGTGTTAATTAGCTATACTTGCGTTCTTGTACTAATTTTTTTTTCTTACCTTCATTTTGTGAGATATTCATGTACTTTATCTACATTAATGTCATATCGCATTGCTTAATATCTTATCTGATTCATGTCATGTTAAAATTACATTTAAGATAACCTTCTATTTTTTGTTATATTTTATTATTCATGCATTTTGAATTTTTGATTTTGATTTTTGTTTTTATTTTATTTTATATATCTCATAACATTTTCATATATGCATGCTATTTCTTTGATAGGTTTATTGTAAACTCACAGTGATCATACGTTTATGTATTCTTTTGTTACATCATTGGAATATCGACTGTGTATGACTTGTTACTTATTGACAAGTAGTAGCCAGTCATCAACCACAAAACCACTACTACAAATTAAGTTATTACATGAAGGCCTATGCTTCTTGAGGAGCTAAAGGGTATTGATTGATCAAACCCAGTCAATGTTTTAATGATTCATGCAGTAGAAATCTTTTGTGAGCATGTTTACGTTATTCCAAGCTATAAATGACCCGGTGAACATATTCCCCACTGTTTAGATTTAATTTTTTTTTTTAAATTTGTAACCGTCTTTAGCCGAGTACATCGTAAGTCGATGACTATCTGTATTCTTTCAAAAGAAAAAGAAAGATCTAAATAAATGATAATCTATTAATTGGAACAAAAAACTAGTTCAATTTACGACGTTATATTGTTTTACATGTCTCCTCTCGTGGAGATAAGAATACACAGGGAAAAGACAAAAAATAATGAGAATAAATGCAGGTAATGACAACAAGTAATGAACTTGAAGAAACACTAATACAAGATGTAGAATCGTACACGTATCTTGGCAGCAATATAGACAAATTTGGAGGGACAGACAGTGATATCAAACTAAGAATACAAAAAGCAAGAAGAGCTTTCATTGCATTGGGAAATATATGGAGATCAAGAAAAATCGGATCCAACACGAAAATAAGAATCTTCAACTCAAATGTGAAGTCAGTCCTATTGTATGGCTCTGAGACATGGAGAACAACAAAGACAACAACCAAAAAGTTACAGACTTTCATAAATGGGTGCTTGCGTAGAATAGAGGGATTAAAATGGTATGACAAGGTTACCAACGTGGAACTGAGGACAAGAACTGGACAAGTGCCAGTGGAACAAGAGATGAGAAGAAGACGATGGCGATGGATAGGACACACACTGAGGAAACCTGTTGATAGCATTACAAGGCAGTCCTTATTCTGGAACCCCCAGGGCAAGAGAGGCTGAGGTAGACCAAGAAGCACATGGAGAAGAGAGCTGGAAACAGAAGGTGAAAATGAGGAGGAGAACGTGGAAAGAACTTGAGATGATGGCACGTGACAGGAGGACTTGACAGGTGTTTGTTGAAGGCCTATGCCCCTTTGGGAGTGGAGGGTTATGAATGAATGAATGAATGTCTACTCTCAGATGTTTTGCCTTGCAAATTCCCAGTCCTCATTTCGGTAACTGTACACGACAGTTATATTGTTTACATGTGATATTATCTCTCTCACGTCTTCGTCCGGCCCAATTAACTAGAAATCAGGGAAGCTGGGATTACCCTTGCACGATCATATTAAAAAAAAAAAAAAAACAAGTAGGTGGAGGGCGTGCGGAAGGCGGAGTTTCAATACTAGCCACACCCAAAGTGTAGACATAGGACCAACAACGTTCCACTTCAATTTATGTCGTAGGTGACACAGAAGAAACATAAATATTTAGTGTTTTACATCAGATAGTTGAAGTATAACATAAAATAAACAAATAATCAAGCATTTAGTTTTCATGTGTATAGAGCTAGGTCAGTGGTCTATAGAATGGCTTATCTTGGCACCGAAAACCACCTTGTTATCAAAGTGATGCTTACTGTAGGTAAGACCATAAATTATAGACATTCGCTGTTGTCCAGTGCTGCCAACACAAGAAAGTGATTTGAAGCTAGAAGAAGTTTAGAAAGTAGTTGAATTTAACATAAATAGGTAAAGATTCTCTTTAGACTAGTATATTATGTTTTCACTGAAAAGGATTCTCAATAACCTCCCTTGGAGTTCTAACATTATAAGGGGATGTCACTCTATAATCCACCAGTCTAAAGAGAACCTTTACACCTAAATGAATCTAGACTGGTAGGAATCGTTCTTATGGGCAAAAAATAGAATTAAAAAGAGGTCCCACCTTAATTTTACTCACGCGTTTGCTCTCATGACGCTCACTCACACACACAATCATCACAATTCTAAGGGAAATTAAGAACTGAAGTCAAATGTTCAAACACTGCACTTTATTGCAACAACCTATTTGATGTAATGCTATTATTTACAATAGAGTTTTTGAAGTATAACTTTCCTTTATACAGAAAGCCAGTACTAGCTTTAAGTACGCGACGTTGATTGGATTTCCAAAAAACCAGTTTAAAGAAGCTTAGAGTTTTACGATTTCTGAAAATGTAAAAATCAAACTGCGATATTTTAATTAACTCATAAATAATAATAATAATACATTCTTTAAGCACCAAACACGGCGCATAAGGCAGAAACCAGTGCTCTCCAGGTTGTACGTTGTGACGCCACTCCTCTTAGCTCTTGCACATTGTTTAATCCCAACGTTCTTCCTTCTCTTATTATTGTTCTTCTGAGTGTTTCTTTTGGTCTTCCTTTTTTCCTCTTACCCTCAGGAACCCAAGTGAGTGCCTGCAATGGTATTCTGTTGTTTTGCATTCGTAGGACATGACCGATATATGACCATCGTCTTTTCCTTATATAGTTGGAGACATATTTCTGCCTAGAGTCTTCTCTTATTTGTCGATTAGTCTTGAATTCTTTCCAACTGATGTTCATGAGTTTTCTAAGACATTTGTTCTCGAATGTATTCAGCTTGTTCTCCAATGATTTTGTTATTTTCCAACTTTCACAGCCGTATGTTAACACTGAGATAACATTTGAATTAAACAGACGAAGCTTGGTATGTATTTTCAATGATCGTAATTTCCAAATGTTAGATAATCTACAGGCGCTAGCTGCCAAAGCAATTCTAGTATGAATTTCTCTTGTTGTGTCACCATCCTGAGTCATTTTACTGCCTAAATAATTGAAACTTTCAACTTTCTGTAGTTTTTCCCCGGTCAGGATGATATTAAAGGTCTCGTTAGAAAAGTTCATAACTTTAGTTTTAGAGGCATTTATTTGGAGACCTATTTTAACCGAAAGATAACACAAATTATTTACTGCTTCTTGTGATTGTCTGGGTGTTGAACTTAAGAATGCTAAATCATCTGCGAAATCCAGGTCCCCCTGGAATTTTCCATTTGTCCATTTTATACCTAATTGTTCATTGTGGGTATAGTTTCTCATAACCCAATCAATAGCTATTCCAAAAAGTAGTGGTGACATAATACAGCCTTGTTTCACCCCTGTTTCTACTGTAAACCATTCTGTATTCCCTTTATTTGTTCTAACACATCTTGCATTGTCATATAGCGCTTTGATTATATTCACATATTTTGTTGGAAAACCATAGATTGTAAGTATCTTCCACAATGATGGGCGGTGTAGACTATCAAAGGCTTTTTGAAAATCGACGAAGTGATAATAAGTGGCGATTGCATTTCCACTGATTCTTCTATAATTGTTCTTAGTGTGAATATTTGATCAATACATGATCATTTCGGCCTGAAACCTGCTTGTTCTTCTCTGATCTTTTCGTCAGCATGCAATTTAAGTCTTTCTAACATCATGCAACATAATAATTTTCCAGGTACTGATAATAGAGATATACCACGCCAGTTATTACAGTCTGATAGATCACCTTTCTTCGGTAACTTTACAATAATACTGTCTTTCCATTGTTGTGGTGGTTGTTCTTCTCTCCATACTTCATTTATAATATCTAAAATTCTCAAGAGGTTGTTGTCATTAACTGCTTTAATCATTTCCCCTGAAATTTCGTCAACTCCAGCAGCTTTAAAATTTTTAAATCTTTTAACGGCTTGTTTGATCTCGTCCAGCGTGAATTCATCGCAAGTTATTGGCAAGGTGGTTGTGGGTGTTTCATTATTAAAATCAGGTGTTACTGTCGGTGGTGGTCTGTTTAGCACCTCCATGAAGTGCTCAGCCCATCTCTTCATTTGTTCTTTTTCTGTTGGTATTGGATTCCCTAATTTATCTTTAACAGGTGTTTCCATATCTGTAGGCTGGTGACATAGTTGTTTTGTAATTTGATAAAGGCACCTACTATTACCAGTTCTTGCAGCATTTTTAGCTTCTACGGCCAGTTCATTGATGAAATGTCTTTTATCTCTTCGAGTTCTTCACTTCTTTATTTAACAAGTTATAAGTTAGTTTGCAAGATTCAACTGCATTATGTGTACTTGCCGCTAGTAGTTTAAGTTTTGCTGTTTTCCTTTCTTGTATTTTATCCCAAGTATCTTCTCTCATCCATTTTTTCTTTTTATGTACTAGGTATCCGGTGGTCGCTACAGCTGCTTCTGTCATTGCTGTTCTCAGTTGTTCCCATTTAGTATCGATTGTCTTGGTGGTGACATCGTTGTACTTTATTTCGCACACAATCTCTCTTTCAAGTGTCAACTAGTTCTTATAAGCCGGGGTGAGCGACTTTTGAATTTTACTTTGCTATTTCACTTTAAAAAAATAAACCTCCCAACGTGAGCCTAAATGCACAACTCCTCCATCCTTTAGGAATGTTTAGCATTTGATGCTCACTGGCCAAGACTAGCCAAAGAATGATGAAAAAAAAAACTACTGCTAGGCTCACCAACAATCACAAATATTCTTTACAGTACCAATCAGCAGCACCAGAACTCTGCTAATTATCGAGCTTGGCGTTTGAAGCAAAAGATTGACGAGCTCAGTAGCCCTCGTTAAACATCCTCATCATCAGTTGCCATCTCCACAACGAAGGTTGGCTGTAATGAATCTCCAACGTCTTCTGTCTCTTGTCTTCATGGTGCACTCTGATGGATTCTTTTTCTGTCCGTATCTTGATGTAACTTCCCACTTACAGCGCTGTCTTCACCTTGCACGTTTGCCCTCAGCTCTCTCTTCCATTGTGGTCTTTTGCAAGGTATTATGTCGTTTAATGTAGCCAACATAGCGTAGCAGCCTAATTTTGATCTTCTTCAATAGTTCTCTTTTCATATCTAGGTTTTCTAGGACCTCCATATTTGTTTTCTTCTCTTTCCATTTTTCTATATATCCACATCTCAAGAGCCTCGGTTCTTTCTTCCCATTGCTTATTCATTGTCCAAGTTTATATACCATACAATAATGAAGAATATACATAACTCTTTTTTGCATTTGTGAGTTAACTGTTTAGATTTCAGTATGTGTCTCATGTTGTTGAATGTAGCTTTGGCCATTCCTATTCTCTTCTCGATTTCTGTTTCACATCTGCCATCTTCTGTTATAATATGACCAAGATATGAGAAGCTCTTGACTTGTTCCAGGATTTTCTCATTTATGCTTATTTTAATGTGGGCTTATCGTCTATTTTGCGAATTATCATAGTTTTTGTTTTCTCGATATTAATGTCCAATCCATTTTCGTGACGTATGCCGTGTACTTGCTTCACATAGTTCTTGTAACTTCTGTTCACTTTCAGCTAACAACATGGTGTCATCTGCATATCTAAGGCTGTTTATTGACCTTCCACTGATGTTCAGTCCTGGAATTTCCTAAATCTGTGCGAAAATATTTTTTTTCTATCTGTGTATTGATTAAATAGGAAGGCAGACAGCAAACAACCTTGCCTGAATCTTCTCTTTATGTCTTTATATTTTTAGTAATTCCTGCCTGATCTTACTGGAGCACTTTGCTCCCAATAAAGGTTACAGAGTATTCTTATATCTTTTCCATCAATAATGTCACGCGTGGTTTTTACGTGTCTCCCTAGACAAGACAAAAAGTTTGTGTGAAGTCTGAGACAAGACAAACTTCTGAGTGAAGTCTGAGAAGATAGATGACTTATGGTGTTGAATGTGGATAGAGTTACTTATAGTTATCAGGAGTAAAGAACAGATACTGACCTTCCTCCTGCCACGCAATGACTATATTTTAACTACTGTCACACTGCCTCTCTCTCTTCGTAGAGATAAGGTTTAGTACTTATTTGTGACTCCACAAACAATCAGGTATAGTAAGGATAGAAAGTAAAGTCTGACCCGTTAATAAATTGTCTAGTTTATTAACAACCAAAAAAGAAGAACATGTGGTAAAGCAAAATTATCAATCACAAAAAACATAATTAATGTATCAATGCAAGATGCCGTCAAGGCTAATAATTGAAATGGTAAATAATAAAATTAATCCAGATATAAGCTCCCAAGATATTGGATGAATGTGCTGCTAATTCCTTCAGTAGGGAACCCTGAAATAATGAAGTTCCTACCTACACAAATTAAGCCGCCGACTTCGTATTGTCAGCACACAACTATAAAATTCACTAACTGTCACTGTGCACCGTTTATTAAGAGCTCTTTCTTTCTCAGCTACTTTTTCTGAGTGCACTCTCACAATTAATCCTACTACGTTGGAGCACGTGCGCTTATACTCCACTTAAATCACAGCTGATTGGCCGATAGCCGTTGGAGAAATGGTGACCCTCTCTTCTCCGGGTTTTTCTCTGACAAATCCGTGAGAATTACAACCACGTTGTATCCAAAACTGGAAGAAATCTTTGGCCCAAAGCTATGCCTCTACCCAGACATTGTGCTGTAGATATAAGATAAAACCCCGAGATAATCAATGCGTGCACTTCAGTTGTTAATGAGACGCTGAAGGTAATCCCTCTACAAAGGCCCGCCACTCTTGGAAAAGCACGGGGAATTATTTAGAAGGTGAATGCATATGACGCATGAGGAGCAGGGCGCTCCGCTTGCTTTGCGAGTAGCGTTAGCAGTTGTTCCCAACAAGGGGGGAAATGACAAACTGGACCCGTAATAAGGAGTCGCACTGAAGAAATACAACTGCAGTACGTTTTACTGCCCCGATGTAAAGGGGTCGATGGTTTATTCGGCCTTATAGGAAGACAGGAAGGCAATTCCAAGCTTATGACTCAGAACTCTGTCGGAAGTGACCAGTTGTTACTGTAATAAAACAGATTAATAAAACACATATCATTTAGTCAAAATAAATCATAACATGTTTCAACATTAAACAAAGTCAGTGCATACACAGATACAGTTTAACTTATATACAATATTATATGCTGTCCAGGGCTGACCTGGTTTTGCAGTTTGTCTTTTCTCTCCCCTGCTCACCGATCGGTCAGCAAACGAACAAGCAAGTAAGACCCGAGCGGGCTTACCGCTAAACTGCCGCTGGGAGGGTGTTAGGCATGTAAACAAACCATGCTGTTAGCTGGTGCAGAACTGACCTTATAACATATGTCAGTCTGTTCTAAAACACAATCGACAGGCTGGCTGTCGCACATGTAATCCCATTACATTTATAAGCATCTATATAAGGCCGAATACCATCACCAACCAAGATCTGCTTACTCGGAGCAAGCAAGAGGACATGCACACCATCATAGCTGGCAGACGCTGGAGCTGGGTTGGCCATGTCCTCAGAAGAGGCAACGATGCCATCACAAGAACAGCTATGCTTTGGACCCCTGAAGGAAAACGAAAGAGAGGCCTACCAAAAACAACCTGGCGGAGGACTGTGGAGTCTGAGATGCAAAGAATGAACCAGAGTTGGGGAACTGTGCGAAGGATGGCCGCCGACCGAGCAAAGTGGAATCAATTTGTTGTTGCCCTACAAGAAGCCACCAGGCGTGATGGCCACTGACTGCTTTGACGGTCGGCGGCTAAGGATCAAAGAAGAAGAATATAAGGCTTCTGTTGGGAAATCTTTAACTGAGTTATAAGTAGCCATACAGTACAAAGGTAATCAATTAACAATATTACAGGAAGAAAACAATTATACACTCACTCACTCATAAGGAGCCGCGGTAGCATAGTGGTTAGTGCACTGGCTTCCTAGCGCAGTGGTCTATGGTTCGATCCCCAGATGAGGTGGGAATATTTTTAGGCCACAAACCAGCACCAAATGGGTACCAGAGCAACTCTGCGAAGGTTAAGGCGGCCGGCGTGATGCCGACCACATCACCCCTAGTGTGCCGACGGTCAAGATAATATGGGACTAACACCATATTTCCAGTATGCCTCAATGGGCGTGTAACGGGTTCCTTTACCTTTTTTTCACTCATAACCCTCCACTCTCAAAGGAGCAAATGCCTTCAACATACACATGCCATGTCCTCCAAGTTCTTTCCACGTTCTCCTCATAATTTTTACCTCTTTTCCCAGCTCTCTTTTCCATGTGCTTCTTGGTCTACCTCTGCCTCTCTTGCCCTGGGGGTTCCAGAAAAAGGACTGCCTTGTAATGCTGTCCACAGGTTTCCTCAGTGTGTGTCCTATCCATCGCCATCGTCTTCTTCTCATCTCTTGTTCCGCCGGCACTTGTCTGGTTTTTGTCATCAGTTCCACGTTGGTAACCTTGTTTAACCATTTTAATCCTTCTTTTCTACGCAAGCACCCATTCAATCGGAATTTTACACTACATAGTTGGTAAATCCAAGAACAAATCTTAATGTTACACTCTGTGTTAAAGGAACTCTCTTTACCTAACGCTTAATTATATAGTTATCCTTAGGGCACAATTATTCCTTATTCAAGGGTTCTCAAAACTTTCATGAAACATCATAAAGTACACAACCAGGTACTTGTGTCTTTTATCACCCATTCTGAAATGCAATGACCACACCGGCTTCCGTACATTTGCCTGCGCGGGGTTAACCTATTTTGAAATTCGCAAGTAGGGGTGGCAGGTTAATTGTGTCTACATTTTCCTTACATTTGTCTGCGCGGGGTTAGTCCATTGTGCATTTCGCAAGTTGGGGTGGCAGGATAATTGTGTCAACATTTCACAAGGATCAGTGCTTAGCGAGGGGATCCCCTCCCCACCCAGCCCTCTCCACCCAGCCCTCCCCACCTAGCGGCGAAAACAAATAAAGGATCAGTGCGTAGCGATTTCTTGTCAGGGTACAGTTTTGTTGGTTTTGTGGGCCTTAAACAGGACCGTGGTGCAGTTTTGTGGACAGTTTTGTTGGTTTTGTGGGCAATAAACAGGATCGTGGTGCATTTTTGTGGGTTTTCTGGGCCCTAAAAAGGACTGTGGTGCAGTTTTATGGGTTTTCTTGGCCCCAAAAAGGACCGTGAGGGGAACAGATCACCAAGGATTGCTTAAGCTATGCACATATCAGGACATACACATGTTCGTTCGTAGCAGCACAATTTACAGAGGAGGCTAAAATTCTGTAATGTCATGCAGGATACTGTCGAACGGGGCTGACTGCCGAACTATATTCCGATGTCGCCACAAAAAGTCACACATGTAGGAATCTAACATGTGTCTCTGTGTTCCGTTTTGACGTGTGTTGCGTTCTTTGGCAGCTTTCTACAACCTCTCTATTCGCTGTGTGTTTGCTCCTGTATTTGGGTCGACAAAACTTGTAGAATGATTCACCGTTTCGTGAGTTAAACCTGGCAGATTCTGAATGGTACTATATGCGCGCCATTGATCAGACACAACTGTCGTACCAGGACGAATGTTGGCTATGATGAAGGGCATTAGTGTAGCCGCTGAGCGGTCCGGCACTGGAACCATGAAACTCTCACTTGTTTCACGACAAATGCCACCGAATACCCACTGCTGTGGAAATACACGACCGACGTTATTTTTTCTGCGTGTGAACATACTTTTATCAATCTTAACCGTCGTATTGGGACCGCCAATTACAGCGGGATTAGCAATTAGTGAATTTGCACAAACCTCACGGAGGTTGCTGTTCAATTTATGACAGCTTTATTATCAATTCCTAGCTCTGATTTACAGAAAGCAATGCTAGTCATGTCTTTACTCCAACAGTAAATGAACAGAATAATCTGCCTGAAGGACAGATGTGTGCCCTCTAACCGTGTGCCAGAACGAACAGGAATGTCCTGCTGACTTGTGCGGCATCTCTAACGATCTTGGCGAACTGTGGAGACAAACTCATGGCATGATTGTTAGCACACAGTCTGACGGTGTGTATAATTCCTCGTTCCTGCAAAAACTGCCCACAATTCTTTTTGTTGCGTGTAAAATCTGACAAATCCAAGAGATTCATCTTCCACGACTTTGACACGGCGATTGAATGACACGGTGTTAGATTTGCCGCGCGAATTTAAGAAAAAGTATGGTGCTTCGTGTGGCTACTAAATTTTAACAATTATAATCTGTGGGTGATAAAAGACACATGTACCCACAACCATTAGGCTTCAAACTAAAACCCCGCAATAGGCATACAAACACAACTTCCTTTACAAGAACTAGCTATAGCTTCTTGGTGTAGTAAAGCTATGGCCGAACGTTGCTAATGTCTAGAACTTAAAAATATGCAGAGATTATCTTACTTTTGTGATAGAAAGCATCCTCGTACCATGTCATGGGGCCGAGAATAAATTTTTTGAAAAGAGTACAATCTTTTATGGACACCCTGTACCTGTCTTCCATGCATTTAATTATTTTCTCCTGATGGACTCTGTTAAAAACTATCTTATAGTCTACGAAGCACATGTATATACTTTTTTGGACCTTTGTATATTTTTATGCAAATATTCCTAGGCAAAATGTTACTTCTCTGTTCCGCTGTTAAGTCTAAAACCAAACTGCTCTTCTTGGACTTCGCTGACTACTTTACCTTTTATTCTCTCCTGTATGATTTTGAGCAGTATTCTAATTGTATGAGTTATCAGGCTGATTGTTCTGAAGTCTGAACATTCTGTTGCGTTTAGTTTTTTGGGCCATGTTATAAAGACTGATGTCTTCATGTCATATCCTATATTATATATACATATCGCTGCACAGATCTGTGATTGCATCTACACCAAGGCACTTAGGGCAGTTAAATAGCAACAACCATTACAACAACCTGGCTATTTCTGTGGTCATTGAACCATCTATGTTATCCCTCGAGTTCAGAAAGGATTGGAAGATGAAGCGTGTGTTGAAGAAGTGGAAGCTAGACGAAATAGCAACGAGAGAGTTGTTGGTACAGAGAGAACTTGAGTAGGAGACAATGTGGAATCATAACTGTACTAATATGTCTACGGAGACTATTGGAACAAAGAGAGATAATGTGCTGTATGTTCAGGTGGGATGGACCTAACTATTCCCTAAGAACTATCAGCCACAAAACTATCAGTCACTGATTTAGAATGTTACAAATACCCTTTTGCATCCTGTTTCTTTATTTTGATCTTATTGTCAGTTGCTTCAGTTTTGTGTTACTGCCGATAAATGTGTATGAGTTAACGTCATGGGGATGTTGTCAACTATTTTATTGCTGTACTTGAATTTTATTACAAACTATACAGTTGTGTGTGTGTGTGTGTATGTTTTAAATTATTAGAAGTAGTTACAAAGCTCCGCCTATGCCGGTCCCAAGTCCGGATGAAAAAGGAGGAGGGCGGCCTGCATGGAAGCCGTAAGGAGGCAGCCCCGCGACCATGCAGAGGCACAACAGGCCAATCACCTGTTTGCTTTAAACTATGATTACGAGTAATATAAGAGAGAAAGCCGGACTGATTCTAAAGGCGACGAACTGGAACGGACTACGACTTATGGAACTTGAAACACAAGAAGTATAAATGGGAAACAAGAGGAGCTGGTGGAAGAGATGAGGAAAGCAAAACTAGAAATCCTGGCTATTACCGAAACGAAGAAAAAGGGACAAGGAGTCATGGATCTCGATTACAACACGCTGCTATACAGTGGTGTACCCACATCTGAAAGAGCTAAAGAGGGCGTGGGTTGCATTGTGGCCAAAAACCAGAAATATAGTATCAAGAGATGGAACTTTGTCTCGGAGCGCATTATGGTTGTAAAACTAAAAGAATGAGAAACCATAGTCAACCTGGTCATAGTGTATAGGCCAAATGAGGATGAGAGAGCAGAGGTCAAGGAGGAATTCTCCGAGCTGCTTCAAACGACAGTGGATGACTGCCTAGATGAAATTATCATGCTCGGAGATTTCAATGCCAGAGTTGGAAATGACCATGCTAGATGGGGTGGAGTTATCGGAAGATATGGAGAAGATACTCTCAATGACAATGGAAAGCGACTCCTCAGATTCTGCAGTGAGCAGAATCTGATCATTACCAACACAAAGTTCCCCCATAAGCGCATACATGTATACACTAGATGAGAACCAACCAAGAATGAGAAGTCAGTGATCGACTATGCCATTGTTAGGAGAAGCTCATTCAAATATGTCCGGGATGCTAGAGTCTGGAGGGGGCCAGAGATTGGAAGTGATCACTAGCTGCTAACAATCAAAAGAACAACTGAAAGAGTTGCTCAGCCGAGGAACTGCCCAGCATCACGCAAGAAACCAAGTAAACGAACGGAAGAAATGAGCATTAAGACCTACAAGCTGAGAGAGCCAGAAATTAAGACCAGATATCAGGGGCTTATTGCTACAGCGGTGAGAAACACAGAAGAACAACCTGATGACTTAGAAACCTTGTGGCTTAAATTCAAGGACATCATAAAGACAACCGCTGCAGAAGCATGTGGTGAAATCCGACTTGGGAACAAGAGAAAGAGGACACCTTGGTGGACAGAGGAAGTCAAAGAGAAAATAAGAGAGAAGAAAATGGCATGGAAACAATACTTAGGAGCAAAAAACACAGCAGGACAAATAGAGAAATATAGAGAATATGTGATACTCAGAACAGAAGCAAAAAACAAGGTGCTAGAAGCAAAACAGAAGTCCTGGGAAGAATTTGGAGAAAGGCTAGAAAAAGATGCTCAAGAAAACCAGAAATTATTCTATAAGACCCAAAAGAACATGAGGAAGGAAAAACAATGCCATCTCAAATTTATAAAGGACAAGCAAGGCAAATTGCTTACTGCCCCGATGAAGTAATGGAAAGGTGGAAAGAATATTTCTCAGAACTCTTTGATGGTGAGCAAGGTCAAGCATCAGAAATGATAACCACTAGCACAGAAGATGAAACCAATGGTGATGAAAATGACATAAAGATGGAAGAACTGAAGGCAGCACTGGAGAAAATCAAGATGGGAAAAGCAGCAGGGTATGATGGTATAACACCAGAAATGATTAAGTACATGGGAGCATCATGCGACCTATTACTCTTAAGGGTCCTACAGGCAGCATGGTGCAACAAGACCATACCAAAGGATTGGGAGATTGCTACCATAACACCAATTTTCAAAAAGGGTGACAATTGACAATGTGGAAACCATAGAGGCATATCCCTTCTCAGTGTCCCTGGTAAAATCTACTCTAGAATCCTAGAGCAGAGACTCCGACGCCTAGCTGAGCCACAATTGGATGAAGTCCAATTCGGATTCCGAGCAAACCGAAGTACTCAAGCCCTAATCTTCACAATCAGACAGCTGAGTGAAAAGGCCCTTGAGTATAAGAGTGAGATCCATCTTTGTTTCATAGATCTGGAAAAGGCGTTTGACAGGGTCCCTTGGAGCAAACTTTGTGACTGTTTGGCAAGGAAGAACATTCCAGCACCTCTGATTCATGCTATACAGAGCTTCTACAAGTCTTTCAGGAGGACAGCAAACCATAAGTCAGAAGAGTTCAGGACCACCACTGGTGTAAGACAAGGTAATATCCTGTCACCTTATCTTTTCATACTCCTCATGGACGATGTTATCAAGTCATGTAAGGAGAGAACAAGAAAGTATTCAGTGGGGTACTGGAAGATGAGACAGGTATGTATTTCATAGCTGGCATTTGCTGATGATGTTGCCCTGATTGCTAAATCAGAGGCACATCTCCAATTCAACCTGCAAGTCTGGAAGGAAGAGCTGGAGAATAGAGGGATGGTCATAAGTAGCTTTAAAACAAAATCCATGGTGATATCACGAGAAGAAAGAAAACATCAGATTAAGCTGGGAGAACAGGTCCTGGAGCAGGTCGACCACTTTAAATATGTCGGAGCTATTATAGACCGAAAGGGAGGCATCAAAGAAGAGTTGGCCACTCGAAAAGCAGCAGCTGGGAGATTTTTTCAGGCCATAAATCGAGGATTCCTCAGCAAGAGAGAGGCTGGTAAGAAAAGAAAACAAAGATGGCTTTATACCGCTCCACTTATGTCCCAGTCTTGACATATTGATGCGAGTCATGGGCAATAACTACAACCCACAAAAGCCAAATTCAAACCTCAGAAATGAGGTATCTGAGAAAGGTGGTTGAAGTAACAAGAAGAGACATGGTCCACAACCAGACGATACGTCAAGGCCTAAAATGTCACCCCCTGCAGCCCCAAGTAGAACAGTCCCAACTAAGATGGTTTGGCCATGTCTGCAGAATGGGAGAAGATCGGCTACCACGACAAGCATGGGAAACAAGGAGCCAGGGATCCAGACCCCCAGGAGGACCTAGAGTCCGCTGGGAGGACAACAGTAGACAATCTTTGAAGGACCGAGGACTAGAATGGAACCAGGGCAGGAAGAGGACAGCCGATAGGATAGTCTGGCGCACTCTCTTCCAAACCTCTACACCTCACGGTAGAAGGGGAACGACTAAGTAAGTAAGTTACAAAGCAGAAGTGCCACTGAAATTCTGGACAGCAAGACTATCCTTGTTGCAAAGCGAATCTAAGGGAGACTTCAATGACTGGTGACATTAGTGGTTGGGATCTTGTATTTTCATTTTGAAAAAAAAGGCTTCTGACAACTGTTTGCTTTATTTAGCTTTAAACCAGTTTTGCTGAAGTTACTATTCATTCTTATAATGTATTATCATTCGATTTCTGTTAATGGATATAGGTATGTCATGAATTTTTTTGTTGTACTAAAACTACTGAAACCTAACGGTCTTTTATATTTAGACATGTGCCCTAATATAACCCACTAGATTGAACGGGACGTGCCTCGCCTAAACGATGCAACATTTTTATTTGACATGGGGTTGTCAACTTTATCATTGAAAACAAATTACTACAAAACCACTGCAGCAAGAGCATGTGAATGCTTGGTGTATGATTCCTGAGAGAAATCAGCTGGTGGTGGTGTTCCCATACACCGGGGGGTGGGACGTACAAGAAGAATAAAGATGACAATTACATCATGTATTTGTAGCATGTAATTATTTCTCATGTCAAATCTCTACAGTGAGTTGGCAGCTATCAGTTGTCAGTTGTCAGTTGTCAGTTGTTTCAGAAGATAACACAAGGTATTGTAGATCATTCTTCTTGTATTGTAACGCTGAACGAGTGAATATTGCTGATGGCGATCTCCTCGTCATAGAATCACTGATCCTCTCCAGACGCTTGAAAACTGACAAAGACTTCACTACTATCGCAAGGTGACCCAAAGAGCACAAGGCTCTTAGGCAAAACATGTAATCGAAATGTTTGACAAACAGGTGATAAGCCCATTGTGCCCGAACTTGCCCTCAAGTGTGTACTATTGATCGCTATGAAACCATTAAGCCTTCCAGGTTTTATTCCAGCCAAAATGGACAGAGCCTCTTATACCCGAAGGTGTCGAGGATGTCCTTTCAAAAGAGTTACATCGCATTCTTTGGCCTGGGCTAATAGTGTAGCAGTTGAAGAAAATAGAGCTTCTTTGCAAAGAAAAAAAAGTTATTTTTCTCGTCCAGTTTGTCGACACTTCGTCCTTATCGCAAAGGGCGGCAATCTCGGTCACCCTGCCCTAAGGCTGGTCCTGTGTGTGTATAGTCGTGTGACTTTAATGATTTGTTCCTCTAGTATTTATCAGCTAACATGGGTGAGGCACTTTAACGAATGCAAGCTAACAGCGAGATAAGAACTTACCTGCTGAACAGACCCAATGCATACGGTCAAGGAAGCATCTAATAAGGAAGGTCAATGGATGGTACAGAAATTCACTCTATTAACTCGGGTAATGTTAGGCGGAGATGACACTCAAGGGCATTAAGAAATGAAAGCAGATTCCTTTTACAGCCAAGAAAAAAAAGACTTTATATTCACATTGGTTTTAAAGAGTCTGTCTGAAACAAGACAAAATAGTCTGAGTGACGTCTGAGACAAGGCAAAAATCGAAGTGAAGGCAGAGAAGATAGATGAGTAATAATGTTGAATGTGGATGGGGTGAATTATAGCTGCAGTGGAAGAACAGATGACTCTCCCCTCCTGTCACACGATGACGATGTTTCTAGCTACTTTCACTCGCCTCTCTCTCTCTGCTAAGAGTAAGTTACGGTACACATTAGTGACTCCATAAACAATCAAGTACAAGTACAGATAGTAAAGTCGTCTGATCCACCGATGTATTGTCTAATTTATTAACAGGAAAACCCAAACTATGGCAAACAATAAAATAACAATCACCAACATCAAATGAAAAGATGCATGCATCAACGTGAGACACAATCAAGGTTAGTAATAAAATGACTCAAAATATGTATCAACTTAGTATAACCACCCATGATTTTTGGCAGATGTTCTAGTAATCCGGCTATATATACTTGTACCTATTACTATCTGTACTTGTACTTGATTATTTATGGAGTCACTAATGTGTACCGTAACTTACTCCTAGCAGAGATAGAGGCGAGTGAAAGTAGCTAGAACATAGTCATCGAGTGGCAGGAGGGGAGAGTCATCTTTTCTTCCTGATAGCTATAATTTACCTCATCCACATTCAACACCATTATTAGTCTATTTTTTCTGCCTTCACACCGAGATTTGTCTTGTCTCATACGTCACTCGGACTCTTTTGTATTGTCTCATGCAGACTCTTGAAAACCACTCGTGACAATAAGGCAGTGGAGAAGGAAAAGCAAGGAGAAGGAACCGGCCAAAATGGTACTCGCCAAAGAAAAGGAACAGGCTGACAGACTAAAGACCGAAAAGGAGGCTGAAAGAGCGGAAAAAAGCAGGAGACGGCCCACCAGGTCCGACAGAAGGAACTAGAGTTTGAAGGAAGAAGAATCGAATCTAGCGCTAGCACTAATTGGTCGAGGAGTTCTCAAGGTAGTGATGGGGGAAATATTTCTCACCTAGTTCCGAGCGCGGCCTCTTTTCAGTTAGATGTCTACTCAGAGGCTTCTGAGAAAAGAGACTTGTATCTTGCTAGGTTTGAGTCTTTAGCAGCTACCTATGGATTAGATAGAGAGAGATACATTATGAAGCTATCTCTGAGTCTGCGAGAACCTGCTCACGATGTCTCAAAATGGCACCGGAATACAACAGCAATTATGGTATGTTGAAGAAAGCTTTGCTTTAATGTTTTTCGATGAACGCGAAATTTTTTCAGTGCAAATTCCTAGAAACCAAGAGGCAAAAAGGCGAGTTTTATACGCAGTTTGCTACATATCTGGCTATGTACTTGGACAAGTGGGTATAACTTAGCGCCTTCGACGAATCATACAAGGAATTACATAAAAAGATTATTGTGGAGCAGTTTAAGGACTCGCTCACGCCAGACATTAGTACGTTCCTGCGGAGCACGGGGCCGAAATTCTTGATCAGGTGATACTGTTTTCTGATCGGTACCAGAGCGCCCAGTCTGAAAAGACCCCGGCTAAAAGGCGCCCACATATAATAACATCAAACGTGAGTAGCGCCCTTTACTGACTCCAAGAGTACGACTAACCCTTTACACAACAAGAAACCACAGCACCAGAAGCAACAACAACCGCAAGATCACCATATGCAGAAACAGCAATTCAGCCCAGGGGACTGAAAGGCGATGGTGTAAAGTATGCAAAAATGACACGCATTTCACGTAGGACTGTAAGAGGCCGATACCAGGCCGTTATACTGCCGCTTGCCTGATCAGGGGCCGATAGGGAAACATGACCCCCAGTGTCACAGAACATTTTCATGAGTATGAATGATGATAGTGTTTGGTGTAAGGGTCACTGAACTGTTGTTAACACTTGGTGAAGTGTAACTCAGCTATTGAGTTAATGTCTGACTTTATGTCAACATGGTGTGACTTGTTCATGCGTTGAGAGAAAGGATGTAGTGAACACAAGTCTGGTGTGACTGGGGGATTCTGTGTTTGACCGCCGAGTTGAGCGGGGATTCTGTGATTAGAAGCCAAGCTGTAAGGTCGTATTTTTGTGACTGAGAGGATCTGTATTTGTGACTATGATATTTATTCTGTGATAGATTCTCTCTGGTTACTTATTAATGGCGATGTGTTTCTCGCCTGGAGACGCTCCTGTTGGAGCCAGAATTTCATGTTCATGGAGAACATTATAAGGTGAGGTTTTTTCCACCTTGGAGCTACGAAGGAGTCAGGCGACGCATTTCCCGCCTGGTAGCTATAAAGTATAGGCGAAGTGTATTTTCCCGCCTGGAGAGGATTTTTGGAATCTATATGGCGATGTTCATGCCACCCATCACAAATGATATGTGATATACACCTGGAGGGTGTTGTATTAGTGCAAGGGTGTTTTTTCCGCACGTAGAGTTGTTTGAGTGATTTATTTGTGCGAAGAGTGGATACCGCACCAAGGGACATTCTGTACATTGTTATTGTGTAGTCGGAGAGACTGTGTATGAGTACTGTAGTTCGTTATGCCTTACAGGCAGTGTTAACCCAAGTAATTATTTCAGTATGTTGACTAGATGTGTGATATCCAGGACATGTATGTGAACGTCCTATTAAGTGTCAGAGAACTGTAACCAGTGGCGTTGGGTTGATTTGTGCGAGCCAGTGTTTATCTCCATCTTCATCTACACCCACGCCACACCCCCACCATAATAATATTATTCCTCACAAGTGGGGACTATCATCATCTAAACAGCTATTCTGACAGCTGAGGGCTCGAACAAGGAGTAAAGTGAACCTGGGGAAGCAAGGAAAGATCAACTTCTTCACCCCTGCATCTACAAATGTAAACAGACTAATTGTTACACTGTGCTTCCAATAGACGGTCCTGAAGGCCAAAATATACTCAGCCAATCAACGGGGAGTTCAGTCCAGCAAGTCGTGACATATTGACCTACACGTCCTAGTTACAGCACTGTTTGCAAGCTCTGGGCCGCTGCTTGAAATAGTTGGCTACGTTGGCGAAATCTGGGCAGGAGAATTAGCCTGGAAGAACTTACTGTCCTTTCAATCTTGCTGTGGTTAACGATGTGTGCTGACCGTTAGAACTACAAGCTGACCTGACCTACAGTTTTGCACTGCCTGTTGGAGTGTGTCGTTTTCAGTTTGAGTTTCTGCATCACGTGATGTGCTGTGTGTGCTGTTTTACATCTTTTCATGAGGTCACCAGGAAAGACGAATGTACAACTACTACGAACATTCTTCAGCCTAGTGGATTGTCAAGTTTACCTGCACTTAAGATATGTATTATTTGTATAAATTAGTTTTGATTGTCTGTGTATTATTTTTTTCTTTCGTTATCGTTTGTGTAAGCCACTTCGTGCAGTGTGTTCATTTGATTTGCACAGTTTGTTTAGGCATGTTTACCTTTTGGAAATCTGTTGTTATCGTGAGTTTCTGCATTCTTTGCTGTGTTATTTGTACTTTTGTAAGTGTTATTTGATGTTGTACATTATAATACTTGCCTTTATTCTTTTCAGGCTTATGTAATTAGTTTGTAGTACATTAGGATAGATATTTGTTTTGTTTTATTTTATTTGAAGTAATAGCCTACTTGTCTACATTTAATTAGGTTCATCATGTGACATATTCTTTCCAGAACGTTGTCTCCATTACAGCTGCTCTGAACGCATCACGATTCTGGGCAAGTCGACCTGCATCAGCCAAAGACAAGTTCAGACTCTCTGTGATGTCCTGGGTCCACCGTCGTCTAGGTCGACCCCTTCCCCTTTTTCCAGGGACCATGCCTTCCATCACTGTTTTTTCCAGACTATTATGTCTTTTTATATGACCGAAAAATTTCAGCTTCCTTATTGCGATGGTATTTAGGAGCCAGTGTTCCTGTACGTTTAGTGAGTGCAGTACTTCTCTGTTGGTCTTTTTTTCTGTCCAGGGTATTCTCAACATCCTTCTGTAGCATTTCATTTCGAATGATGTAATCTTTTTTGCAACTGTTTTATTGAGTGTCCAAGTCTCGCAGCCGTATGTTGCTACTGGGAATATACATGCTCTGATCAGTTGTAACTTTGTTTCTTTGCTTGTGCCTTGCCATAGGTTTTTCATCTGTATTAGCTTATGTGAAGCAATTGCAAGTCTTCTTTTAATTTCTACTGCACAGTCGCCAGAGCTGTTAATGATTGATCCTAAGTATTCGAATTCATTGACACTTTCCAGTTCTTCGTTATCAATTTCAATTTCTGGTTTGGTCTTTACTTTGTCTGTTGTCAATACTTTGGTCTTCTTGGTGTTTAGGTATAGATTCTGGGCCTCGCTGTGTTTTTTGGTGGACAGAAGTAATTGTTCAAGTCCTTTTGGGTTGGTCGATAGGAGGACTGTGTCGTCAGCATATCTGATTTCCGGGATCTGGTACCCGCCGATGTTAAATGAGTCAAACTCTGTGTGTTCTTGGTCATCTCTTACGTTTCTCATGATATTCTCGGCATAAAATGTTAAACAGGTAAGGGGAAAGGGTACAGCCTTGTCTTACTCCTTTCTGTACTTCAAACCATTCTGATGTTTCCCCCTCTATTCTTACGGCTGCCTGTTGTTCTTGGTACAGCAGTGCGATGAGTTGTATAAGGTGGTTTGGAAATCCCATATTTTTCATAATAGCCCATAACTGCTGATGTTGTACACAATCGAAAGCTTTGGTGTAATCAATGAAACAAGTATGTAGGTCAACGTTGAATTCTCTACACTTTTCTATGATGATCCTCATGTTGAATATATGATCTCTAGTGCCTCTACCTGGTCGAAAACCCGCCTGTACTTCATTTATTTCTGTTTCTAGCTTTTGTTGCATCCTTTTCATTATGATTTGTAAAAGTATTTTGCTGGCATGGCTTATAAGAGCTATAGTTCTGTAGTTTGTGCACAGTTTCAGGTTGCCCTTTTTTGGCAAGGGTATGTAAATTGATCGTTTCCATTCCTTGGGCCAAATTCCGCTTTGCCAGATCTTGCAGCATAATGCATGGTATATACGAGCGCTGCCTTCTCCTCCTGCCTGTATCATTTCAGCTGTTATTTCATTACAACCAGGAGATTTTCCACTTTTTAAGTGTTTGATTGCATTCCGGACTTCCTCTATGGTAGGTTCTGGTTCACGTTCCGCTTCATTCATGACGTTGTTATCTGCCGCTTTGTTTATTTCCGTATACATTTCTTGACAGTACTCCTTCCATCTGTTCAGAATATCTTTACGTTCTGTTAGAGTGTCGCCTTTCTTGTCGTTTATTGCTCGGGGTGATGATTTAAAGTTGCTGTTTTTCAATGTTCTTACTTCAGAAAACATATTCTTACTCAATCCCTGTTCGCGCATTTCCTCTATTTTCCTGCAGGTGTCGTTTATGTATTGTTGTTTGTCTTGTCTGACTCGTTTTTTAATCTGCTTTGTGTATTCCTTGTACAACTCCTGATTTTCTGTATCTTTTTTGGACTTCATTTTTCTTCTCTCTACCACCAACTTCAGTGTTTCGTCTGAGATGTATTCTCGTCTCTTTATACTTCTTTTAGGAATTAACCTCTGTGCATTTGTAATATATACATCTCTGATGTTATTAGCAAGTTCATCTGGTGTCATTTCCTCCTGTACTGCCATAAGAATGTCAAATTTGTTCTGAATATCGACACTGTACTCTTCTGGTATGGCGCTTGTGTCATAACGTATTACTTTGTCGCTTGTAACGACTTTTTTCAATTTGATCTTGAAGTTTGCAGCAAGAAGTTCATGGTCGGAGTCACAGTCTGCTCCTGGGAACGTCTTGATGGATGAGATACAAGATCGCCACCTTTGTTGTATTAAGATATAATCTATTTGGTTCTTGCTTTTTCCGTCCGGTGACGTCCATGTATATAGTCTTCTAGGGTGTTGCATAAAAAGAGTATTCGTGATGACTAGGTTGTTTTCTAGGCAGAATGTTGTCAAGCGTTCTCCTCTCTCATTTCTCTGGCCCAATCCATAACTTCCTTTCACTCTTTTTTCATGTTCTAATCTTTCGTTTCCAACTTTGGCATTAAAATCTCCCATTATTATCCTAATATCTTGCTTATTTGCTTTCTCTAATGCATTTTGCAGTTCATTGTAAAAATCTTCAATTTCCTGTTCTTCAGCAGCTGCTGTTGGCGCATATGTTTGTATAATTGTGATGTTCTTTCTTTTTCCTTTCAGTCTGATTGTGACAATGCGGTCATTTATGGGATTATATCCTAATAGGGAGGCAGCTGTCCTTTTAGACAGGTAGAAGCCGACGCCGCTCTGACCTCCTCTCTCTTTGCCTGAGTATATGAATGTTCCTCCTGATGGAATCGAAAAGTGTCCCTGGCCCGACCATCTGTGCTCTGAGATGCCCAGGATATCGATGTTTAGCCTTTCCATCTCGTTCTTCACTATGTACTGTTTTCCTTGGTATAAGCTTCTGACGTTCCATGTTCCTATTTTGATTATTTTTCTAAGACCGATGACATGGTTTTCCGTGGTAACACAGTCAGGCTTTTGGCCGTCATCACGATTAAATGTACTGACGCTGCCAACGATCTCTTCCCCAGTTAAATATGATCTGTCTGGCCTGGGGGCCTCACCACCAGATCTTTGTGTAGTATTCAGATTAGCCATTATGGATTTCTTGGCATTGTACATCCAGTAGTTTGCCATTGCTTTCTGGATGGTTCTGGTCGCTTACCATTACAGTCCATGGTGCGCCCTCAGCCCGATACCAGGCCTTTCCAACTCCTGCCCTAGAAGCCGTTGTCAAAATATTATTGATCATCCGCCCGTTCGGCCAGCAGTTGTGTGTACTGTTTAAGGGGGACCTCCCTTTTTCAATTTACTCATGTAGTTTGGCCGGCCAGTCAAAGCCGTTGCCCGGAGGGTGGCGCTGCCGTACACAAGCAGACTCGAGGAGCCATACATGAGCTGAACTGGAGTGGGGGAACCAAATAGGATCCAGGCCATCCTCAAAAAGAGGAAGTGACTGCCTCTCACCGTGAGGTACTATCCCTTACACACTCCAGCCCTACCCCCCTAATTAGGTTAGTCCTAGATTATAAGCATTATACTTCCTTATTTAGTAGTTAGTACTGTAGACATATTGGACTTTAGTATTACTGTAGTATTAGTATTGTTGTAGTACATACATTAGTGTTTATATTATAGATTTGTTTAGATGTTATTATAGTTTTGATTAGATGTTAATAGTTTTCTGTTTCTTTTATTCAGAATTTGTGTCAGTGAGCTGGAGTGCGATATCCCAGTACTGCTTATACTGTTACTGTGGAATTTCATCATCTTGAAGACCTGTCATTCAAAACTCTCCTTCAGAGATAAGTTGATTTATTTCGTGCAACATATACTCTTCTCTGTTTACATACCACTTAAGCTTTTTCTGGTGGTCATCCATTGTTCAGTGTTTGTATTTGTTGCGTTTATTTTTGGCTATATTTTTTGTGTGAGATTAATACGTTTCTCTTTCCCGGAAGGAACGTGTATTGATCTGTCTATAGGTTTTGTAAAATTAATTCCAGTGTATGGGAGGTCCGGTCTTGGAGAGACTCGGTGTCTAGTGCCCCGTGGAATTATTTGAACATTTATTGGTTTTAGCTGTTTAAGTCTTGTTTGTATATTCATTGTCGTGTAAATAATAGTATTTCTCATGTGGTGTTTACATATGGTTTTCTTGCGTCAATTCTTACTATCACTGTAAATAAGTTCATTTTTACAGTTCCCATCATTGTCGTTTTGTTTGCAGGTGTGGTATTATAATCCTATACCTATTTTTCTTTTACTTTCATCTGTCATCCCCCCGCCTGTGGGTTATTGTTTGTTTTTCTTGTACTTGTAGTGTATTTCATCATCATCAGATCCATTTGTCTTCTTCGATATCATTTATATATTTTATGCATGACTTGATATATATCAGTATTGAGAATGAGTGCTATAGGGTAGGCATTTGTAATTGGTTATTTAAGCATTCATTATTTCATTAGTATTTCTTGCTTTGATGTTGCAGCAAGAGTCTTAAGTGGGACTAATTTCATTAAATAGTCTTACCCACTTTCAGTTTCATTGACTATAGATATTGTTCAAGGGAACTTGGACATGGGCAATTCTGCAGGTTCCATGGATGATTCATTTTCATCATCATGTGATGAGCCTATGCAAGAGTGTAGTCGAACCTGTGAGAACAGAAGAAGAAGGATAGCTCTGAGAGAGTTGGCATTGGCAATAAGGAATGGTGACACATATGAGGTGTATAACTCTCATATAGAAGTAAGAAAGAGAGATAGTGTGAAAGTTTATCAATTAAAAATGAAGAGTACTATTGAGACTAAGGTACAACCAAAATGTAGTCAATACAAGGAGAGACCTAAATCAGATTTGAAGAAGTCTAATCCAACAGTAAATAAGGAGAAAACTGAAACAAGGAGTGTGTCAGTACAAACCGAGACAAATGATGTTGGTGTCCAAACAGATAATTTGGAGAGCACTAAATTCCCATACGAGATGTCATCAACAGTGACTGAAGTCAAGATACCGGATAAGGGTAGACTAGATGGTGATTGAGTCAAGAGTAAGGAAATGGTAAGATCACAGGTAGAAAACCAAAAGAGTGGTACAAAGACTACAGAGCTAACCATAAAAGCATCTGAGGAGCCAGTTTGTGTTCCAGTGTCTATACAGGCAGAGACATGTTACACATCACAAGAAATCACTACTCAGGAGAGTGTGTTATCATCTGATACATACCGATTAGATATAGAAAAAGTGATTCTAGAGGAAGAAACCTATGAGGGGAAAAAGCAAAGGATAATAGAGTTTTACAGAGCTAAACAGCAAAGACTGGAAAGAAAAATAGAAAAGACATATGAGGAAATAGAGGATAAATACAGAGCTGAAGTGCAAAGAATACAAGAGGAATATGAGACGGCAGGGAGAAGCAAAGAGGGATTAGACAAATTAGGAGTGGAGGAAAGCAAAGCAATAAAGGAGAGATACAGGGCTCGAATTCAAACAATAGAGGAGAAATACGATGCTGCAAAGAAAATTCGGGAGGAGCTAGATAAAGCAATAGAGGAGCTAGACAAAGCAATAGAAGAGAAATCTAAGGTTGAAATTCAAGGATTAGAAGATCAAGCCAAAGCAAGAGATTGTACTCAAGAGAACGCTTTATTGGTTAATACAGATCAGTTAGAGATAGATAAATTGATTCAGGAAGAAGGAACATTTGAGGAAAAGAGTAGAACATTAGATGAAACATTCAATACTCTTATGCAAAGAGTAGAAGAGGAATTCAAAGTTAGTATTCATAGGATACAGGTTGCATTTAATTCAGATCGGAACAGGATAAAAGCTGAGTACAAGGGTAATACTCAAATTATAGAGAAATATTGCAAAGTAGCAGAGGATCGTATGTGGGAGGATTGTAATGCTTTATGTATTAGTAATGAGTCGCAAGCCAAAGAACTAAAAGAGCAATTTAAGGCTGGAAAACACAGATTAGAGCAGCAAGCAGAGGCATTGAAAGATCAAGTTAAATCTATGGCAGAGCGACGTGAGACTACATCTGATACGGATCTAATAGATGGGAAGAAGTAACCATTAGAGGTACAGATGCAGGACAAAAAGGCTAAGATAGAGCATACTACATCTGTAGCTAAAGTAGCAGTAACGGAAGCTACTGAATCTGCTAAGAAAGAGGTTTGGAAGACAATAATAGACGGTCTCAAGGGAGAAGGTGCTGGAATTACAGCTCAGTTAGAATTATTACTGGCTTACAACTTCAAAGGCAAATGTGCAGCTAAAAGTAAAGAGCCGCTGAAGTTGTTGATGTTTAATGCCATCAAAACGCTACCACCAGATAAGTGGAACATAGATGATCTCTTCACATTATTGAAGATCTTGTGCTATCTGGAGATACTTTTGTGATCTTTGTGGTGATAGTTGGGGAAATTGCTTGAGTGCTGGCAAGAGTTGTTTTAGATGTGTGACACATTGTAGGTTGTAAGATAGTTGAGAGCTGATGGGAAGACAGTGCAATTGGTGACCCATGCTATGAAGTGGAAATTTATGACCCTGTGTAAAGACACAATATGTTAGATTTATCTCTCAGGTCATGTCCCTGTCCATCATTTATGTATGTTTACCACGGAAGAGAATGTTTGAGTGGTATGGACAGTGGAGTATAATGTGGCATGAAAGGAAAGAATGCATTTTGGGAAATGGCCAAATTTTCTTTCCTAATCTGGATAATTATTTTATTTCCAGAATTTAGGTATCCAGTAGTGTAGGAAACCTTGGAATTGCTACTACTGGAAGCACTTTATGCCATCACTGAGAGTGTTTTGACATGGTCATCGGTCATCAGGTTCCTGAGATGCTCTACAGTCTCCATGTGGTTAAGAATTTATCCTGTGCTTTCATGATCTTTATAGGGTGTACATTGGTGTACTTAGATATATAGTGTGATGTATACATACTGCAATTTTTGAAATTGTAATGTATATAATTGTTTACAGTGGCTGACACTATGTAGTATGAGGGTAAAAATGTTGAGGTTGCATTTTTTTTTTAATTTAAAGGGAATCAGTCACTGCAGAGTAAAAGACTTGCATTTATTGTAATGATGATGTATGATACTGTTGTGATAGTCCTCTAATAATAATAATAGCCCCTTCAGTCATAACTGACTATGGGAATGCGCCCCTGAGGTGACAGCCCTCAGCTGCTTATTTTCCTGGTGCTCCTTTTGACGTTTTCTCCTCACCTCTGCTTCTTGTGTGAGCCTCTCTTCGCCCAATCTGAGGTGGCGCCGTAAATAGCATCGCCACTTAGTGCGATCGGCAGCTTTATCCTCCCATGTTGCTGGATCCATGTCCAGTGCCCTCATATCTCTCTTGCACACATCTTTGAACCTCAGCTGTGGTCGCCCAACTGTTCTCTTGCCCTCTGCTAATTGTCCGTAGAAGATATCTTTTGGGATGCGAAAATCATCCATGCGGCGAACATGGCCAAGCCAGCGAAGTCTGCGCTGTCTAAGAAGCGTATACATACTTTGAAGGCCAGCACGTGACAACACCTCGACATTTGTCACTTTATCTTTCCACGAGATGCCGAGGATGCGGCGTAGACACCGCAGATGGAAGGTATTGAGCCTTCTTTCTTGCTTAGCATAGGTCGTCCAGGTCTCGCTGCCATATAGGAGTGTGCTGGTGACGCAGGCATTATATACCGCAGCTTTGGTCTTCATTGTGAGTTTAGAGTTTCCCCAAACACGCGATGTGAGGCGGGCAAAGGTAGCTGCAGCTTTGCCAATGCGGCTGTCGATTTCTGTATCCAGTGAGAGTTTGTCATTGATGGTAGACCCTAGGTATGTGAAGTGGTGCACCACTGCCAATTCATAGTTATCGATAGTGATAACTGGTGCAGCACCCACATCCTGACTCAGCACATTCGTTTTCTTTAGACTTATTGTGAGGCCAAAGTCCTTGCATGCTTTAGTGAAGCGATTCATCAAGCTCTGAAGCTCCTGTTGGCTTTGAATGATGACTGCAGCATCATCAGCGAACAACAAGTCTCTTATAGTGACCCTTCTGATTTTTGTTTTTGCCTTCAGCCTTGAAAGATTAAACAGACGGCCATCTGACCTAGTGTGAAGGCATATTCCTTCAGTTGCATCTCTGAATGCATGTTTCAAGAGTAAGGCAAAGAAGATTCCGAAGAGGGTCGGAGCCAGAACACAGCCTTGTTTAACGCCACTTCGTATATCAAAGGGCTGTGACGTGCTTCCAGCATATTGGACTGTTCCCTTCATGCCGTCATGGAATGACTTTATCATTTCCAGCATTTTAGAAGGGCAGCCTATTTTCAGGAGGATTTTAAAGAGTCCATCCCTACTAACCAGGTCGAATGCTTTTGTGAGGTCTATAAAGGCGATATATAATGGTCTTTTCTGCTCTCTTGATTTTTCCTGAAGCTGGCGGAGAGAGAAGATCATGTCTGTTGTTGATCTGCCAGCTCGGAATCCACACTGTGACTCTGGATATATGCGCTCAGCTAACTTGTGTAGCCGCATTAAGATGACTTTGGCAAAAACCTTACCAACAATACTAAGAAGAGAGATGCCTCTGTAGTTATTGCAATCACTTCTGTCTCCTTTATTTTTATACAGTGTTACAATCTTGGCATCTCGCATGTCTTGAGGAATAGTTGTCTCTTCCCAGCACTGGCACAATATCCTATGCAGGGGATGTAATAGCGTGCTCTTACAGCATTTGATTAAATCAGGAGGAATCCCATCACTGCCTGGTGCTTTGCCAGAGGCCAAGCTATCAATGGCCTTGCTGAGTTCCTCTAATGTTGGTTCGGCATCCAGCTCCTCCATAGTTGGCAGACTGTTGACACCATCAAGGGCTGCAGGCGTAACGGTATTGTCTCTAGCGTAAAGCTCAGAGTAGTGCTCGACCCACCTCTCCATCTGCTTACCCTTATCGGTTAGCTTCTCTCCGCTGATGGTTTTTAGCGGTGCCGTCTTACTTTTATGGGGGCCAAGTGCTTTCTTTATACCGTCATACATTTGTCTAATATTGCCTGTTTGCGCTGCGATCTGGATGCTCTCACTGAGCTGGAGCCAGTAGTCATTTGCACAGCGTCGAGCAGTTTGTTGAACTTTGCTTCTCGTAGCCCTCAGGATCTGTAGGGTTCTGGCACTCGGTGAACGTTTGTATTCATTCATAGCACTGCGCTTAGCTTCAATGACAGGTGCCATCACATCTGATGAAGCATCAAACCAGTCATTTGACTTTGCTGTTTTCTTACCAAAGGTGGCAAGTGCAGTACTTTGAATGGTGTTCCGTAGATGCTCCCAGTTCTCTGTAATAGTATCACCATGCTGAGGGCTACTGAGCACTATCTCGAAGGTCGCAGTGAATTGAGCGATCATGAAAGGGTCTGACATCTTGCTGGTATCAATGCGTGGTTTCCCTTCATGTCTGACACGATAGAGTTTTCTTGGTTGTGCTCTGATTTTGCAGCAAACCAAGGAGTGATCTGTATCACAGTCTGCACTATGGTACGAGCGCGTGGAGAGCACAGACCTGAGGAGTGGCCTTCTGACGAGAATCAGGTCAAGTTGGTGCCAGTGCTTGGATCGTGGGTGTCTCCATGACACCTTATGCTGGGGTTTTGTCTGAAAGTAGGTGTTGGTCACGCAGAGGTCATGGTGGACGCACAACTCTAAGAGCCGTTGTCTATTTTCATTCATCTTGCCAATACCAAACCTGCCCAGACATGAAGGCCATGAAACATTATCGGCACCCACTCTAGCGTTAAAGTCACCAAGGAGAACAAGCTGTTCTTGCCTAGGTATGCTTTTGATAATTGCTGTTAGATTCTCGTAGAACTCATCTTTAGCTTCTGAGGCAGAGTACAGAGTAGGAGCATACACACTGACAAGGGTGATGGGACCTGTGCTAGTTTGCAGGCGGAGCGTTAACAGGCGTTCTGATCCATTCTCGCCTGGTTCAACCATTTTAGTTAGCGATTTTTTGACCGCAAAACCTACTCCGTGTTCTCTAGCTTTATTAAGATCTTTCCCTTGCCAATAAAATGTGTAGTCCTTCTCGCTCACCGTTCCAGAGCCCGCCAGGCGCGTTTCCTGAAGTGCAGCTATATCCACCTGAAGTCGTTTAAGCTCATCATTAATTATGGCTGTCTTCCTTACATCGTTTACATCCTGTAGTTTATCGGATAGTCCAGTCAACATAGTCCGGACGTTCCAGCACCCCAATCTGAGAGTTTGCTTATTTCTATTTTTTCGATAATTGCTTGGTGCAAAATTTTCTGTCCACAGTTCGGGTTTGACCCTAATCCCCATGCTCCCAATGGGGAAAGCAGACAGTGGCGGGACAACACCTTATTGACTGGGGGCTGCCCAGCTTGAAGCGGGCGGTAGCTGTCCAGTGAGATCCTGGAACCTCTCCCACTGTCGGAAGTAGCCCCTGGCGCCATGCCCTACGCCAATTGGGCAAAATGCTTATAACCGGTAACTGCTACTTCCCGTGTTTTGCCGACACCTATAGGGTGAAGCTGGAGTGTCCTCTCCAGGGCGCGAGCTTGGGCACAGTTATATGGAGATCAAGCTGTTGCCCATGCAGCATGTTCCCCCTCTCCACACAGCCGGTAGATCCAAAGGAACGGCAGTAGCCGATACAGTTTGGTACCAGCCATGTCGCAGGAGTTGCCAGAATAATGTCGAATCGACATTAGACTGCCTTAGGGACTCCGACTCCGGATTTATCCTCAGGGTTTACTCCCGAAGCCAATTCCATAAATGGATATTCCCGCAAGGCAGCGGTGGTTTGAATTCAGAGTTCCTTCTCTTAGATAAGCTACCAACCAAGGATCACGAGCCCTATCTGCCCGAAGCTGCTGGTTTTAAGGCGCCAGTCGCTTGCCTTTGCCCCTTCTCCCGTCAGTGGAAACAGTTCCGCCGGGCTCAAATTGAGCCACACATGAAGGCCGGGAGCTGGACTTAGTTGTCAGAGGCTGTTTGAGGCGCGTGCCATAGAAGTATTTTATCTGCAGTGAGAGCTTATCCTCACTACAACTCCCGGCAATAACAACCTTTGGAACCTTAGAGAGTCAAGTTGCTGGAAAACTCATGCTCGACATGAGCATTGTCTTAGAAATTTATGATTCAGTGGAGCAACAGCTACCAGTGTCTGCCAGAACTTCACAGATACAATTGTGATTGAGCAAAGTTTTGGTTAGAAGAATTGAAGGAATATGAGAGGAATTTATCCTTGTGAATCATACTGATCACAGTGGAGGAAACTAGATCTTTGCAGTATGGATTAGAAAGAGTTGAATGCTTTTGGTGTTAAAGTAAAGTGCACCCATCTCATGTTGAAATTGGGATTTATTCATGACATTCATGGGAGAGATACACATAGTAGTAAAGCAACTTGGTTTGTTGTTAAATATTTTTCTGTACTGTACCTAACTGAGGTACTACTGTGTGTTAGACTTTACATTTTTGAAAGAAATTGTTGATAATTTTCAGGCAATGATGTAGAATTGATGAAAGCATAGCTGATGTCTAGCTTATCCTATTATGAGTGCCAGGTGTAGACAAAACACCAGCATATTTTGTAGAATAATAGTCCCTTCAGTTATAACTGACTTTGGGAAATTTTGTGAACTGGCATGTATTTCTATGCATTTACATAATTGTTTTTTGAATTTTTTTGGAATGGATCTATATAGCATTTATTGTTATGAAATTGCATTCAACTATTTAATTTGTCTCCATTAGTGGAATGGTATGACAGTATGGTGTAAGCATTTGCTCCATGTGAGAGGTAGTTTGGAGAACTGTAGGATGGGTTAGAGTGTGACTCACCCATCGTTTAGTGTATATATGTTCCAGTTACAGTAATATGACAACTGTTTCAGTAAGACCGTATGTTTGCATCCAATTATGTGTTGGTACATGAGGGGTTTTATGGCTTGTAATCTTCGGTGCAAAACTTCGTTTTCCATCTGGAGAGGGGGGTGGATGTCACAGAACATTTTCATGAGTATGAATGATGATAGTGTTTGGTGTAAGGGTCACTGAACTGTTGTTAACACTTGGTGAAGTGTAACTCAGCTATTGAGTTAATGTCTGACTTTATGTCAACATGGTGTGACTTGTTCATGCGTTGAGAGAAATGATGTAGTGAACACAAGTCTGGTGTGACTGGGGGATTCTGTGTTTGACCGCCGAGTTGAGCGGGGATTCTGTGATTAGAAGCCGAGCTGTAAGCTCGTATTTTTGTGATTGAGAGGATCCGTATTTGTGACTATGATATTTATTCTGTGATAGATTCTCTCTGGTTACTTATTAATGGCGATGTGTTTCTCGCCTGGAGACGCTCCTGTTGGAGCCAGAATTTCATGTTCATGGAGAACATTATAAGGTGAGGTTTTTTCCACCTTGGAGCTACGAAGGAGTCAGGCGACGCATTTCCCGCCTGGTAGCTAGCTATAAAGTATAGGCGAAGTGTATTTTCCCGCCTGGAGAGGATTCTTGGAATCTATATGGCGATGTTCGTGCCGCCCATCACAAATGATATGTGATATACACCTGGAGGGTGTTGTATTAGTGCGAGGGTGTTTTTTCCGCACGTAGAGTTGTTTGAGTGATTTATTTGTGCGAAGAGTGAATACCGCACCAAGGGACATTCTGTACATTGTTATTGTATAGTCGGAGAGACTGTGTATGAGTACTGTAGTTCGTTATGCCTTACAGGCAGTGTTAACCCAAGTAATTAGTTCAGTATGTTGACTAGATGTGTGATATCCAGGACATGTATGTGAACGTCCTATTAAATGTCAGAGAACTGTAACCAGTGGCGTTGGGTTGATTTGTGCGAGCCAGTGTTTATCTCAATCTTCATCTACACCCACGCCACACCCCCACCATAATAATATTATTCCTCACAAGTGGGGACTATCATCATCTAAACAGCTATTCTGACACCCAGGCATATGAACAAAATCCTAGTTACTCCTCTATTACTGGGTAAGTAACCGTTGGTAAAAAAATCATACGGTGCTTATAAGATTCTGGCTTAGAATATTTCGTTTAAGTTTCCACATTTTTGGTGAAGGCCCGCTAATACACTGGTGAAACTGTAGAAATACGGGGGCCTCGGAAAAGTATAAAGCCAATGCTTCTACCGGTTGCGGAAATTGATGTTTCAATCCGATATTTGCGGGGCAAAATCAATGCATCAGTAGTAGACGATTTAGTCTACTCTCTCAATTTAGGTAGAAAATATGTCTTCCTTGGGGATCCTTCGCAAAAACCCAGGCCGACACAAAAGAGAGAGAACACAAGACACGCCCAAGCGGCTCCTGAGCTCGTATCTCTCACCAGCACGAATATTTCGGAGCTGAAGAAGGCACAAAGGGTCGATAAAACCCTAAAGCCTTGTTTTATGGTAATTACACCCATACTGTTCGGGGAGCAATTTACAGGGAGAGCGGTTTGGTTTACAGATGGGTGGGAACAAGAGACAGTTGTCCCACTCCCATATCGCACCCTTTAAGGCCCTCCTTTATGAAAGCGGATTATATATCCTCATCGGTGGAACATGTTCCCATAGGTACAGCTATGAGTAATCTTTAAGAGGTTTACTTTTGGCCAAACGATGGGAGGACGTTCGACAGTTAGTTTTAAACTGTACACATTGCCAAGAGAGCAATTTAAACACTCGCCAACAGTACTATGAGAAGAACACTGCCATCTAGAGTAGGGGTAGAGGACGGCACATACCACACATAAGTTCACGTTAAAACCTGGATATTTGATGCAATACATGTACATGCGACAAAACGTCTGTACGTGTTTTATTAGCGGCTCTCTCAGACATTTAGCCACTCCGACAGTATCCTTATTTTTCTTCATTTTTCTCTTTGTCTCATTCAATTTGCTTATTATATGGCAATTTTTTGCCCTTTTATTCATTATTTTACTCTATGCTGGATCTAATAAGATGAAGTCTCTAACATTCTATTCCGTTACGGAAGTATCTTCTTTGGGACTTGCTTTATCTCTTACATTTTTGCTTTACCACTCCTGAGACTTACTTACATTCTGCCAGGTGTACTGGGGTATTATCGTAACAATACCCAGTCATTGTCACCGGTCAGCGGTAATACGTTTATCTCTTTATTTCCCATGCTTGTCGTGGTAGCCGATCTTCTCCCATTCTGCAAACATGGCCTAACTATCTTAGTTGGGACTATTCCACTTGGGCTGCAGGGGGTGGCATTTTAGGCCTTGACGTATCGTCTGGTTGCGGACAATGTCTCTTCTTGTTACTTGAACCACCTTCCTCAGATACCTCATTTCTGAGGTTTGCATCTGGCTTTGGTGGGTTATAATCATTGCCCGTGATTTGCATTCATATGTCAAGACTGGGACATAGGTGGTGCGGTATACTGCCATCTTCGTTTTCTTACCAACCTCTCTCTTGCGGAGGAATCCTCGATTTATGGCCTGAAAATGTCTCCCAGCTGCTGCTTTTCGAGTGGTCAACTCTTTTTTGATGCCTCCCTTTCGGTCTATATTAGCTCCGAGGTATTTAAAGTGGCCGACCGGCTACAGGACATGTTATCCCAGCTTAATCGGATGTCTTCTTTCTTCTCGTGATATCACCCTGGATTTTATTTTAGAGCTGCTTATGACCATCCCTCCAGCTCTTCCTTCTAGATTTGCAGGTTGAATTGGAGATGTGCCTCTGATTTAGCAATCAGGGCAACATCATCAGCAAATGCCAGCTCTGAAATACAGACCTGTCTCATCTTCCAGTACCCCACTGAATACTTTCTTGTTCTCTCCTTACATGCCTTGATGTCATTGTCCATGAGGAGTATGAAAAGATAAGGTGACAGGATATCACCTTGCCTTACACCAGTGGTGGTCCTGAACTCTTCCCGTTTATGGTTTGCTGTCATCACATAATTTCTGCAAGACTTGTAGAAGGTCTGTATTGCATGAATCAGAGGTGTTAGGATGTTCATTCTTGCCAAACAGTCCCAAAGTTTGCTCCAGGGGACCCTGTCAAACGCCTTTTCCAGATCTATAAAACTAAGATGGATCTCACTCTTAAACTCAAAGGCCTTTTCACTCAGCTGTCTGAGTGTGAAGATTAGGTCTTGAATACTTCGGATTGCTCGGAATCCGCACTGGACCTCATACAATTGTGGCTCAGCTAGGCGTCGGAGTCTTTGCTCTAGAATTCTAGAGTAGGTTTTACCAGGGACACTGAAAAGGGATTTGCCTCTATGGTTTCCACATTTTCGATTGTGACCTCTTTTAAAAATGTGTTATGATGGCAATCTCCCAATCCTTTGGTATGGATTGTTGCACCACGCTGAATGTAGGACCCTTAAGAGTAATTGGTCGTCTGATGCTTCCATGTACTTAACCATTTCTGGTGTTATACCATCATACCCTGCTGCTTTGCCCATCTTGATTTTCTCCAGTGCTGCCTTCAGTTCCTCCATCTTTATGTCATGTTCACCATTATTGATTTCTCTTCTGTGCTAGTGGTTATAATTTCTGTTGCTTCACCATGCTCAACATCCAAGAGTTCTGAGAAATATTCTTTCCTTTTTTCCATTACTTTCTTAAGGGCAGTAAGCAATTTGCCTTGCTTGTCCTTTATAAATTTGAGAGGGCATTGTTTTCCTTCCTCATGTTCTTTAGGGTCTTATAGAAAAATCTCTGGTTTCTTGCTCATCTTTTTCTAGCTTTTCTCCAAATTCTTCCCATTACTTCTGTTCTGCTGCAAGCACATTGTTCTTTGCTTCTGTTCTGAGTGTCACATATTCACTATATTTCTCCATTTGTCATGTTGTGTTTTTAGCTCCTAAGTATTGTTTCCATGCCATTTTCTTCTCTCTTTTTTTCTCTTTGACTTCATCTGTCCACCAAGGTGTCCTCTTTCTCTTATTCCCAAGTCGAACTTCACCACATACTTCTGCAGCGGTTGTCTTTATGATGTCCTTGAATTTAAGCCACAGAGTTTCCAAGTCATCATGTTGTTCTTCTGTGTTGCACACCGCTGCAGCAATAAATCCCTGTTATCTGGTCTTAATTTCTGGCTCTCTCAGCTTCTAGGTCTTAATGCTCATTTCTCCCGTTTGTTTACTTAGTTTCTTGCGTGATGTTGGGCAGTTCTTAGGCTGAGCAACTCTTTCAGTTATTCTTTTCATTGTAAGCAGGTAGTGATCACTTCCAATCTCTGGCCCCCTCCAGACTCTAGCATCCCGAACATATTTGAAAACAGCACCTCCTAACAATGTCATAGTCGATCACTTTTTCATTCTTTGTTGATTCACATCTAGTGTATGCATGTATGCGCTTATGGAAGAACTTTGTGTTTATAATGATCAGAGTGTAAAGGAGAATACAGGGCCGAAACACTTGTTCAACGGGGGGAATTCTTCTGATTATCAGATTGTCTCCTGTTGTATAGCTCTGTAAAGAGTTTCCTATCATATATATATATATATATATATATATATATATATATATATATATATATATATATATATATATATATATATATATATGATTGGGTGGGCAAGATGATGATGATGATGTTGTGATATTTGATCACTCTCTTGCACACTCGCAACCGACCATATTCAACAATAAAACTCTGATTCTTAAGGCAGGGGTTGTATTTATTCATACAACCCTGTCAGTGACAACAAGCACATGAAGCAAACATTAAACAACTAAAAGACAGCGAACAAAACCAAACACCCAGCCAGTGCTCGATTGCTAATCTGAAGAAGCAAACAAAGCAACGACTAGTTAAAATCATAGTTAAATAAGAAACACCATGCTCTCACCTGTCAAACTGTCCTTCCTCCACTCTCATTCATGTCTTCCAATGAGACTAGTGTGATGTTGTGCATGAGGCTGGCAATCTCACCATGTAACACAGAATGCTACCGAAACCACTACTGCAAGAGCACACACTCAACTATCACGCACATACACCCATGCATGTCGTCCAATGAGACTCGTATGGTGTTGTGCATGAGGTTGGCAATCTCACCATGTAACACAAATTGCTACCGAAACCACTACAGCACGAGCATATGAATGCTTCATGCAGAGGCAAACCACACAGGTGGCCCCATGCTCCCTCTGGAGTGGAGAAGAGAAATATATATCTCCAAGTGAGCCCACGTGCTCTCACAAACCATTCTACACATAACCATAATTAAATAATAATAAAATGGACATAAAATAATATTCCACTATATTTACAACAGATAATCTCAATAATGAGAATAAACCACCACCTCGCAACTGATCCATCTCAATATTCATCCCTGCATTCTGAAGCCTGTCGTATATGCCGACTGACGAGATTGAGAACACATTGTTACAGAAACAAACCACTGCCACAGCATATAAATGTTGCATGCAGGCTTCTGTTGGGTTCAGCCGCATTGGTGTCGCCCTGCTCCGCAAGGAACAAACAGGAACGTTTATGTCTCTAATGTGCTTTACGCACAAAGGAGTGGCATTGCGCTCACCAGAAATCTAAATGACTATCAAAGTAAACCATTAAAGATAAACAGTAGGATTATGATTAGTATCGTAAAATACACTCAATTACCATCGCATCAAAGAATAAAATATAATTATTCTTGACTTTAACAAAACTGGAATTAAATACATCACCTAAAGGAAATTTACCACGAAAAATCTCTTCTATTACTGGGGAAAATTATCTTAACCTGCCTTGGCCCACGTGTCAATTCACACAGTATAAAAATGCGTAACATTACAGGCTTACCATGCGTGTTATGCAGACTTGCTGGCGCTTTCTTTATTCACAGTCATCAACACGTGGCCCCCCGGTTGCAATCTTCCCAACTAGCTAATATTATCTCAATTACAGTCCCAGATAACATCTCTGTCCAGTTCCATGTATGAAATACTTCCTATTATCTTTGCCTTTCTTGTCCGGTCTGATGATTGAAATAATTGCTACTAAACTCTCTCAGCCGCAACCTGGACTTAACACTATTGAAATATATCCAAACATTATTTTCACTCATCTATCATGTCAACACTAAATCATAATGTCCTGGAAGAAATCTCCTTTACAAATACATCTGTACATCTATCTATTTCATTAAACATTAGAACAGACACGCTGAATATAATTTCAGAATGAAAGAAAACTAATGCTAATTTGCTTTGAAATCAAACTCACGTGCTCAAGGCATCTACAGATTGAATCTGGTGTCTAACTTCGTTTCTTTCTCGTCTGGACTGAATCTTCAAATAGGCCTGTTCGCCGCCTCGCTATCTTTTTAATATAGGCCGAGGGCGAATCACTTAACTTAATCCACGCGTGCAGTAATTTGGCCACTTAAATAACACTCGCGATTTTAGCTCTAGAAGGCACGAAAACACAAATATACACAACTATTTCTAGAGCAAATAAACAAATATACACAATTAATTTTTAGGCTTTATTATGGCGTAGTAATATATCTTCTACTTCGTCAGACTTTTCACATCCCAGCGATGCTTGCTCGCACCGTCACGTGGGCTGCGAAAATATATAGGCGATAAATATGCCATGAACATGAAGGGGGCCTCTGGGGTGTCTTTCTGGCCCCATCACACACACACACACACACATATATATATATATATATATATATATATATATATATATATATATGTATATATATATATATATATATATATATATATATATATATATATATATATATATATATATATATATATATATATATATATATATATATATATATATATATATATATATATATATATATATATATATATATATATATATATATATATATATATATATATATATATATATATATATATATATATATATACTTTTCAAAACAAGAAACGCAACTTTTTTGGTGTTACTTTTATAAAAGATATTCGCTGATTGGACATCAGTCAACCTATCGACTGTGTCCACCTGGTCATTAACTTCTCGTGGTTACCTGAATTATACTCACTTCATGATTTGTGAGGTCATGAAAGAGGTCAAGGTCAAAACAACATTTTTGACAATAACTCGTGACAGGTTCATGAGAATCCCGTGAAAGTTACTGAAAACAAAACTCTCGTACCATATTATTCTTCTTCTTCTTTGATCCTTAGCCGCCGACCGTCAAAGCAGTCAGTGGCCATCACGCCTAGTGGCGTCTTGTAGGGCAACAACAAATTGATTCCACTTTGCTCGGTCGGTGGCCATCCTTCGTACAGTGCCCCAACTCTGGCTCATTCTTTGCATCTCAGCCTCCACAGTCCTCAACCATATTATTGAATGCCTATAAAAGATTGACGCTCCTCGAATAAATTCAGTTGAAAATTCAATGCGCAAGTATGGCTTATCTCACTACAGAACAACTACTCATTATCATTGGATGTTTACAGACTGGACAGTCACAAAGTGTAGTGGCCAGACAATTTAATGTGGTTAGAAGCACCATTAGTCGCCTTTGGTGGCGATTTAAAAAAAAAACTGGCTCAGTGGCAGACAGGCCGCGCAGTGGAAGACTCAGAGTCACAACTCCTGCCGAAGACCGTTTCATACGGCTGCGTCACCTCAGGAATCGACTTGCATCTGCGTCCTCCACAGTCCAGTCGATGTCAGCAGCTCGTCGAATTTCAGATCAAACGGTCAGGAACCGGCTGCACGACTCTGGTCTTTGGGCTAGAAGACTCTACAGAGGTCCTGTTCTTACGGATCGGCATCGCCAGAACCGACTGCAATTGGCGAACCGGCATCGTCAATGGACCGTTGGGAATGACTGGAGACGAGTTTGGTTTAGTGATATATCATTTTTTGTGCTCCAGCGACACGATAGACGGAGAAGAGTTTACCACAGAGTCCATGAGCGCTACGCCTAGAACAGCGTTGATGAGGCTCCTCCACATGGTGGGGGAGGTGTACTGATGTGGGGGGCTATCAACTTCATGGGAAGAAGTGACCTGGTGCAAATTGAAGGACGCCTGAATGCCCAAAGATACGTCGCTGAAATTCTTCGTCTTCACGTCCTTCCACTTCTGCCCGCACGAGGGTCGATTTTTCAGCAGGATAACGCTCGACCTCATGTGGCACAACTCACCACCCAGTTCCTCGCTGACAACAACGTCCAGACCATTCCGTGGCCAGTCATGTCATCAGACATGAACCCCATAGAACACTTATGGGATGAACTCGACAGACGACTCCGGCAGCGAGACGTGGCTCCAGCCAATCTCCGACCGTTGTCTCTTGCACTGCGGGAAGAGTGGGCAGCCATCCCACAACAACAGGTCCAACGGCTAATCGGATCCATGTCAAGGCGATGTCATTCTCTGATAGAGGCCAGAAAAGGCCATACACATTACTGGAACGGTGGCCTTAGTCGCAAAGAATAAATGTCCAAACCAAATTTAATTAACATCATTTCATTGTTAAAGTCTGAAAGTTTCTTCATGCCAAGATTGAAACATTAATTTCGTAAAATAAAATGTTGGTACAAGTTTGAAATTTGGTGTCCATTACCTAGCAATAATGTTGCGTTTCTTTTTTTGAACAGTGTATATATATATATATATACTCATGGAAAAATGTAAGTGTGCAGCACTCAACAGGGCACTGTGCGTGTGTTCTTGGGTGAACTCAAATGCAAGTTGGCACACATTTCTGTGTAAGTGTTGTTCACTTACCCGTGCAATTACAATTGGATCGCACTATTCATGGGGAAATAATCACGGTGCAAGATAAATCGCGTGAAAAGTGCCGTAGGGGAGAATTTATCACAGATAAAAGGAAGGTAAGTGTGTAGCTGTAATCACAAGCATGTGAAAACGTAGTCGTTGAAATAGAGAGTACCAAGAGTTCAACAGAAACATCTTTTTTGACAATGCCAAGATTGAACCAACAACAGCGAGCAATAGCTACCGGGATGTTAGCTGCTGGAGCGACTGTATAGCTGTATCACAAAATTTCAATGTTCACAGGAATACTATATCAGTATATCACGCATTCAAGCTCGTTTCCACCAAACTAAATCCACTGCTGATCGCCATAGAAGTGGCCGACCACGAGATACACCCCTGCACAAGACCGTTACATACGCCTTATGCACTTGCGTAACAGGTTTATTCAGGCAACACGGACTGCCAGGAACATTCCAGGTTTAAGACCCTTGTCGTGCAGAACAGTGCGGAATAGGCTCAGAGAGGCAAGATTTCATTTTTTCGTGGGGATGCCACACTGACTTTAGTTTTTATCTTTTTTTCATGACACTTTCACTAAAATCAAAGTGATCACTTGGTCTTATTCAATATTCAACCACATTGTGTGCCAACTTTTATTTCATTTCGTCCATGAAATCACGCACAGTGCCCTATAAAGAGTTGCACACTTACTTTGTTCCATGAGTATATATATATATATATATATATATATATATATATATATATATATATATATATATATATATATATATATATATATTTGTCATTGAATATAATTGATGGAAATTTCTTTCACAACAAGTGTATCCATATTTTGCAGTTTTCATGGCCAACAACCACAGCAACTTCTCACAATCACATCTTGACAGCTACTATTGTCTCCCCTCCCACGTTTAATGACAATAATGCACGACAAACTCCGCCTATGCCGGTCCCAAAGCCCGGATGGAAAAGGATGAGGGCGGCCTGCATGGAGGCCCTAAGGAGGCAGCCCCTCCACCATGCAAAGGCACAACAGGCCAATCACCTGTTTGCTTTAAACTATGATTACGAGTAATATAAGAGAGAAAACCGGACTGATTCTAAAGGCGACGAACTGGAACGGACTACGGACTACGACTTATGGAACTGGAAACACTTACTTACTTACTTAGTCATTCCCCTTCTACCGTGAGGTGTAGAGGTTTGGAAGAGAGAGCGCCAGACCATTCTATCAGATGTCTTCTTCCTGGCCTGGTTCCATTCTAGTCCTCGGTCCTTCAAAGATTGTCTAATGTTGTCCTCCCAGCGGACTCTGGGTCGTCCTGGAGGTCTGGATCCCTGGCTCTTTGTTTCCCATGCTTGTCGTGGTAGCCGATCTTCTCCCATTCTGCAGACATGGCCAAACCATCTTAGTTGGGACTGTTCTATTTGGGTCTGCAGCGGATGGGATTTTAGGCCTTGACGGATCGTCTGGTTGCGGACCATGTCTATTCTTGTTACTTCAACCACTTTCCTCAGATACCTCATTTCTGAGGTTTGGATCTGGCTTTTGTGGGTTGTAGTCATTGCCCACGACTCGCATCCATATGTCAAGACTGGGACATAGGTGGAGCGGTATACAGCCATCTTCGATTTCTTACCAACCTCTTTCTTGCTGAGGAATCCACGATTTATGGCCTGAAAAAGACTCCCAGCCGCTGCTTTCCGAGTGGCCAACTCTTCTTTGATGCCTCCCTTTCGGTCTATAATAGCTCCGAGATATTTAAAGTGGTTGACCTGCTCCAGGACCTGTTCTCCCAACTTAATCTGATGTTTTCTTTCTTCTCGTGATATCACCATGGATTTTGTTTTAGAGCTGCTTATGACCATCCCTCTCTTCTCCAGCTCTTCCTTCCAGACTTGCAGGTTGGATTGGAGATGTGCCTCTGATTTAGCAATCAGGGCAACATCATCAGCAAATGCCAGCTCCGAAATATAGACCTGTCTCATCTTCCAGTACCCCACTGAATACTTTCTTGTTCTCTCCTTACATGCCTTGATGACATCGTCCATAAGGAGTATGAAGAGGTAAGGTGATAGGATATCACCTTGTCTTACACCAGTGGTGGTCCTGAACTCTTCTGACTTATGGTTTGCTGTCCTCACATAATTTCTGCAAGACTTGTAGAAGCTCTGTATAGCATGAATCAGAGGTGCTGGAATATTCTTCCTTGCCAAACAGTCCCAAAGTTTGCTCCAGGGGACCCTGTCAAACGCCTTTTCCAGATCTATGAAACAAAGATGGATCTCACTCTTATACTCAAGGGCCTTTTCACTCAGCTGTCTGAGTGTGAAGATTAGGTCTTGAGTACTTCGGTTTGCTCGGAATCCGCACTGGACCTCATCCAATTGTGGCTCAGCTAGGCGTCGGAGTCTCTGCTCTAGGATTCTAGAGTAGATTTTACCAGGGACACTGAGAAGGGATATGCCTCAATGGTTTCCACATTGTCGATTGTCACCCTTTTTGAAAATTGGTGTTATGATGGCAATCTCCCAATCCTTTGGTATGGTCTTGTTGCACCATGCTGCCTGTAGGACCTTTAAGAGTAATAGGTCGCCTGATGCTCCCATGTACTTAACCATTTCTGGTGTTATACCATCATGCACTGCTGCTTTGCCCATCTTGATTTTCTCTAGTGCTGCCCTCAGTTCTTCCATCTTTATGTCATCTTCATCATCATTGGTTTCCTCTTCTGTGTCAGTGGTTATCATTTCTGATGCTTCATCATGCTCACCATCCAGGAGTTCTGAGAAATATTCTTTCCATCTTTCCATTATTTCCTTCGGGGCAGTAAGCAATTTGCCTTGCTTGTCCTTTATAAATTTGAGAGGGCATTGTTTTTCTTTCCTCATGTTCTTTAGGGTCTTATAGAACAATTTCTGGTTTTCTTGTGCATCTTTTTCTAGCTTTTCTCCAAATTCTTCCCAGGACTTCTGTTTTGCTACTAGCACTTTGTTCTTTGCTTCTGTTCTGAGTGTCACATATTCTCTATATTTTTCCATTTGTCCTGTTGTGTTTTTAGCTCCTAAGTATTGTTTCCATGCCATTTTCTTCTCTCTTATTTTCTCTTTGACTTCCTCTGTCCACCAAGGTGTCCTCTTTCTCTGGTTCCCAAGTCGGACTTCACCGCATGCTTCTGCAGCAGCTGTCTTTATGATATCCTTGAATTTATTCCAGAGGGTTTCCAAGTCATCAGGTCGTTCTTCTGTGTTGCTCACTGCTGTAGCAATAAGCCCCTGATATCTGGTCTTAATTTCTGGCTCTCTCAGCTTGTAGGTCCTAATGCTCATTTCTCCTGCTCGTTTACTTGGTTTCTTGCGTGATGTTGGGCAGTTCCTAGGCTGAGCAACTCTTTCAGTTGTTCTTTTGATTGTTAGCAGGTAGTGATAACTTCCAATCTCTGGCCCCCTCCAGACTCTTGCATCTCGGACATATCTGAATGAGCTTCTCCGAACAATTTCATAGTCGATCACTGACTTCTCATTCTTGGTTGGTTCACATCTAGTGTATGCATGTATGCGCTTATGGGGGAACTTTGTGTTTGTAATGATCAGATTCTGCTCACTGCAGAATCTAAGGAGTCGCTTTCCATTGTCATTGAGAGTATCTTCTCCATATCTTCCGATAACTCCACCCCATCTAGCATGGTCATTTCCAACCGAAGTACTCAAGACAAGACTGTTACGTGCAGTCTTTGATATCTTACAATATTATACATAGGTAATTTTTTAGTGCTTAAGGGAAAGTCATTATTGAGTTACTTCCCTTGAACTCCGCGGATAAATACATTTTACTGCGATTTATTCGTTGTTTGGGTAATAATAGATTGTTCTTGCTTCAGAATATCTATGGCCTGAATTTATGTGTATTGTTTGTCTGAGTAGGACAAGTCTGTCTTATATCTGTATATCTTTACATATCTAAGTCGAACTATATGTTCTGTTGTCTCTAGAGAGGTCAAAGGCTATTCGGCGGATGTGTGGCTTGAGTGGTGGTGATTTGGCTTCGTCCTGATAGGGAATGTGAGTGTTTTGCTATGTCGGCTTGATGCCTTGAAAAAGTGATCTCAGTGGTTTTGGGGAAAGTGATAGTCGTCTAGACCTATCGTGTATGCTTTACCCCAGTGTTTATTCATCTTGCCAAGGAATGGCAGTTTCATATTCCCTCCACCAAGGTAATCAAAGATACTCTTATGAACTCTCGATCGAAGCCACCATTGTCGATAATTACGATTTGAATGTTTAAGAGAATATATTTGACTCGATGAAAAAACGACTTCGATTCCTAGCAGCACTATATTCTGTAGAATGCAGTCTATTGTTCATGACCAAATCTACAGAGCAACGAAATGTTGTATGAATGACTAACTTTAGAACAGATTCATTATCTGTATTCAAACGTGAGTGACAGTTCACGAGTGGAGCCATCTTGGAACCAAAACATGTAGGACTTTCAAGAAGAGAAAAGGGATGCCCGTATTATCGCTTGATCAGTCCAGAGATCACTGCTACACATGAGAACCCATTGTTAGCGGTTCAATATTATTATATGGAAAAATATGTGCTGAACATTATGTTGAAGAATCGTTGCTAAACGAGATTAGGTTTAGAAGTCATCTGAAATATTGTTTACAAGCTGACGTGCTCAGTCAGTGACGTCAGATGATATATGTATGGGCGATACTGAGTGCTTGGCTATTGACAGTCCATTATACCATTATTCTACATGAGTGCCCATGTAACATTGCAAGACCATTTGTCCACTGTACTATGATGTATTATGGCAACCTGTGATTTGTCACTATCTGTGCTGTCGAGTGTGTACGTCCAATTAAACTTTAGAAAAGGTACACAGTCGTTGGTGTCGATGACTTCCGGTCATACATGAGTGTGAGAAGAGAACATTTGTCAACAACACGAACCCTTATCATCATTCGCACATTATACACTCCATCCATGTCTACACAACACTGCGTAGGTCAAGTTGACATTCCATACACTACAGTGGGGCAGGCAACACCATAGGGATCTTGTCAACTGATGATGATAGACGCCTGTCTTCCCGCCTAGGAGTGTTCTGGTGTACTTTATCAACATATATTATATCCAACTAAATATCCAACTTTATCAACTGGTGGACCAGCTTTCTGGGTTTGACCTCGCAGAAATTCAGAAGTCAACAGATTACCGATACCAGACCGTTTCCTGTGGCTGATACGACACACTTGCAGTATTGGTTTGCTCTTTGTCAACGCTTCGTCACGTGACCTGTCAAGTGAATGCAGTATGTAGGTCAGCGTTGTTGACATTTTTTAGATTAGACATTATAGAGTTTCACAGAACAGTTGGATCAATTCTTGTCAGTGTTAACAGAAAGACAGTATTTGTGAACTAAGAAGTCCTGGTTTCATCGATGGATCTTCTTGTTTGCCATATATGAACTTTAATATTTAAGGCCAGAATGTTTAATTGAATAAAGTGGCAGTTTGTTTGTTTTCATGAAAAATAACTTTGCCATTACTGTAAGACTGAGCCTATTTTGCAACACATACTATCATACACATAATTTATATATATTTATGTTTACATGTTATTTGTTTGTATAGTATGTTAGTTTCTATGTCAGCGGGTTGTGTTTAAGGTTGGGCGGCGTCCTCACAACAGAGTATCCCACGTCATAGAGGGTCCGTTGTGGGCGTTTTCTATAGGTGCAATTTTCTTGATTGAAAATTTGCTGCGACAACTGTTGCTTTTGTGTTAGCTGTGAAGTCTGTAATTATTGTTATTTTTGTAATATTTCTTTGTTCTTTAGTTTTGTTTTGATTTGTTTGTAATTTGTTGGTCTAACCTTTTCTATCTTTCAGTTCTATTCATAATTTATATTCATATATTGTGACGTCATTTGTGTTGTTATTCTTTGCAGATTCAGTGATTATCTTCATTGATTTCCCTATTTGATTTATTTTGATTTCTGCAAACGTTCTTGTATTGTCAGTCCTATTTGTACTTTATGTATTCTGTTGGTTGACATATGTTTTATATGGGTATATTTCATAAGACACAATTGCCTGTGCACTGCACTTGGATTATGGTATAGACCAGTACCTGATTATTATTACTATTATACAAGACCTTATTAAAGGCTTGTGACCCACAGATATTGGGATAGTATACTGATTAATCAGGTCATTGAGAACTTGGGGTATTATTATTGATTCAGGTGATTAGTATTATTGTTAGGCATCATGTCTACTCTAGATTATTTCATTACTCAAGGGAAAGCTCTTGATAAGACTGGTCAACAATTAGAACAATGGGCAGTTGCTCAATATGACAAAGCATTAGCTGCAGAAGAGAAAAGATTAGCTGCAGAAGAAAGAAAAGCTATGGCGGAAGAGAAAAGATTAGAAAAAGAAGCTGAGGCTGCTGCTGAACAAAAGAAATTGCAGATGCAGGTAGAGGAAAGGAGATTTAAAGCTGAACAAAAAAAATTGGAAAGAGAAGCTGCGGCTGAACAAAAAAGATTAGACAGTGAAGCTGAACAAAAAAGATTAGACAGTGAAGCTGAACAAAAAAGATTAGACAGGGAAGCTGAACAAAAAAAATTGGAAAGAGAAGCTGCGGCTGAACAAAAAAGATTAGACAGGGAGGCTGAACAAAAAAGATTAGATGCTGAAGAGAAAAAAGCAATAAGAGAACATGAATTTGAGTTGGAGAAATTGAGATTGACAAGTATGAGTAATGTTAATCAGGCATCTAGTGGTAATGGTAAACCTTCTACTTACAAGGTTAAGGTTCCACCGTTCAATCAGTCCAGTGACGATATTACATTCTGGCTGGATAGATTTGAACGTTCTTGTCGTACACATAATGTGGATAAATCACAATACGCTAATCAATTATCAGAAAACTTGAAAGGTGAATCTTTGACTAGATTATGCCTTGTAGGAGAAGCAGATAAGGATAATTATGATGTCATTAGGGCGGCTTTGATAAAAAAATATCAGCTAAGTGAGGAAGGCTATCGCCTTTTATTTAAGACGATGGTACCTGAGACGGGGGTAGAATTCTCAGAATTCACTGCAAAGGCACGTCTCACAGTTGATCGTTGGATTGAGCTTTCCAAAACGGAAAAAACGTATGAAGGACTTATGGATTTGTTGCTCAGAGATAAGATTATGTCATGTGTGAACAAACCTTTCCTTGAATTTATACATGAGCGTAAACCTAAATCTCTAAAAGAAATGGAAGAATATTGTTCCCAATATGTCACTGCACACCCCGACGTGACTTTTGGCAACACTAAGATTAAGGAGAGTATGCCAGTTGCTTCAGCAACACCATACAATCCCAATTATTCACACAGATTTCAGGGACCTCAAAACAGATTTGAAAAAAAAGGTAACCATAATAGTTATCAAAACCAAGGTAACCAATCATTTCAGGGTTCTTCTTCAAAGAACTGGAGACGACCTGATAGCTCTCGACACAGGGGTGGTCATAATTATAGGAATTTCCGTAGAGGAAGTAATTATAGAAACTATCAGGGTTATCCGTCTTGGAGTCAACAAGATCATAATTACAGAGATACTCATTATAATGAATATGATAATGGTAACCAAGGGTACTATGACTCAAACCCAAATAGGGGTTACAATAGAGGTAACAATAACTACAGAGGTGATAATAACCGAGGTAGATCTCAATACAAAAGACATAAACCACATTTTCAGGCAAACTCTGCACAACAAGAGTCCCATGAAGCCTATAAACAGAGTAAAGATAATAATGATGCTAGTAATATGGCATGTGCCGCTTTTGATTTTGGGAGAGCATCTCAGTGCCCCCAATGCAAAACGTTATTTGAGCCAACCACAGTGACTACTTTAAGCTGTGGCCATCCTCTTCCTGCTCTTCCAGCATCAGTCGCGCATGATGGAAGAGGGTCTCTTGTCTTACATAAGGGTTTAGTGAATAACAATCCAGTCTCTGTGCTATTTGATTCTGGATGCACCACAATTGGTGTTAGGCAGTCACTCGTAGATCCTTCCCGTGCCACTGGACAAGTAGTCAAATGTGTAACATTTGGCGGCACAGTAGAGAAATACTCTACCGCTATCATTAGGATTGCTACTCCTTTCTTTACAGGAGATGTACACGCATGTCTTCTTCCGAATCCGATCGCTGACCTCATCATCGGTCGCATTCATGGAGTCAAGGAATGCACTCCGCAACAAATTTCCACGTGGGAAAGGCAAAACATGCAGATTGCTAACGCTGTAGTCACTAGAGCTCAGGCTCTTAATGTGCCTCAAACTTCATCTACTGAAGATAATGAAGTGCATAACCAAGATAATCCCTTGGTAATTTCTCGTGACTCGTTTATAAAACAGCAAGAAGATGATCCCACTCTGAAGAAATTCTTCATTCTTGCAACTAAAGGTGATCCGAATAAAGACACAAGTCGTAAATCGTGGATTACAAAGAAGAATGGCGTACTTGTACGTATGGTTCAAGACTCCATTACGTCGAGTCATTCTCAAATCCTGGTTCCCAAGAATTTGAGAGTTAAAATTTTGCAGCACGCTCACGACTCTCAGTGTGCTGGACACATGGGTTTTTCCCGTACTAAGTCAAGAGTCCTTGCGGCTTTCTTTTGGCCATTGGTAAACAAGGACATACGGATTTATTGTCGATCTTGTAAAGTATGTCAGGAAGTTAAATCCAAAGGTCCACGGCATGCTGCACCCATTCAGGCGGCGGACATTCCTATTCGGCCGTTTCAAAAAATGGCCATAGACATTATTGGTCCATTTAAGATCAAGTCTGCCAGAGGACATCAGTTTATCTTGACGTGTGTTGATATGTGCACACGTTGGCCAGAGGCTATTCCTCTGAAGAGCATTACTACTGCTGATATTGCAGATGCTCTTTGGCTTATATTTTCTCGTCTGGGGTTCCCCGGAGAGATATTGTCAGACCATGGCACCCAACTAATATCAGATACCATGTCTCAAGTAATGTCTACCCTGCAGATAGATAGATCTTTAAGTAGTATCTACCATCCAATGTCTAATGGTATGGTCGAACGCCTTAATAGAACACTTAAAAACTTACTGGGGAAAATAACTGAGGATCATCCTCAAGACTGGGACAGAGTTTTTACCTGCGGCCCTCTTCGCTTACAGAGAGGTACCCAATGAACATACGGGATTTTCTCCCTTTGAACTCGTCTTTGGCGCGCGTCCGCGTGGCCCTATGTCGTTGCTTCACGATCTCATAACATCTGACAATATTGACGATGACACAAAGTCATCCTACGAATATGTCATCGCGTTGAGACAAAAGATTATCGAAGCATGCAAATTAGCAACTTCTTCTTCTGAATTTGCGAAACAGAAGGCAAGGCAATTTGCCAATAAGAAGAGATGCTTACGACAACTTTGTCCTGGTGACAAAGCATTTGTATTACTACCTTGTAGGGAAAACAGATTACTTATTTCTTGGAAAGGTCCGTACGATATAATATCGAAAATTTCCGATGTCGACTATATTGTCGATATTGATGGGAAGCATAAAACCTTCCACATCAATATGCTTACTGAATTCCATGAACGTCCGGATTATTTGCAACCCATTTTCCAAGCAACGGACAATTCTCCAGTACCACATGGTCATTACTCATCACTGTCCGTGATACAGGATGAGGAAACAAGTTTTTCAGATGTAAATCTTCCTCTTCCAATGATCCCACTTCATTCCAGTGAATCATGGAAGAACGTTACTGTCTCTCCTGATTTGTCTCTAGGAGAACAGCGACAAGTTTCAACTATGTTGCAAACATTTCAGGATGTACTCACTGACATCCCTGGACAAACTAATGTCATTCAACATGACATTGTGCTAACTGACCATACTCCTATTAGGGTTAGACCTTATCCTATACCTATACATTTCCAAGCACAGGTCGAGAAAGAGTTGGATGTGATGATAGATTTGAAAATAATCGAACCATCCACCTCTGCGTATTCTTCGCCGATGGTTATTGTGCGTAAAAAAGACAATAACATACGTCTTTGCGTTGACTATCGAAAATTGAATCAAGTAACGAAGTTCGATGCCGAACCTATGCCTTTACTGGAAGAGCTACTTACTCGACTCTCCAAATCTCATTTTTTCACTAAACTTGATTTGTCTAAGGGATATTGGCAAGTTCCTTTATCTGAACGCGCCAAACCTCTCACGGCTTTTTCAACACCTAGAGGTTTGTTCCAATGGAATTTTATGCCTTTCGGTCTTATGAACGCACCAGCTACGTTCGTACGCATGATGCGCCGAATCCTATCTTATCGGTCAGATGTCATTGCATATCTAGACGACATCTGTCTTTTCAGCGATACTTGGGAAGATCACTATTCAGGGTTAGATGAATTGCTGTCTACTTTGCGTGAGCACAACCTGACAGCGAAACCCTCTAAAGCCTATATTGGTTTTAGCGAAATTTCTTTCCTAGGCCACCGAGTTGGTCATGGTTTCCTAAAGACAGAGGACCATAATACTAGTAAGATACTTAACATCTCAATCCCTAAGACTAAAAAACAGGTGAGAAGTCTGTTAGGTCTTATTCAATTTTATGGCAGATTCATTCAGAATCTATCCTCTATCATGGCACCTCTCTCAACACTTCTAAAGAAAGGTTCGCCTAATGTGGTCCACTGGTCTCAGGAATGCCAATGCTCTCTGGATAAGATTAAAACACTGTTTTCAACACCACCTATTTTAGTGCTACCCACTAAAGATAAGACATTCGTTCTTCGTAGTGACGCTTCATCCACTGGGATTGGAGCGGCACTAATGCAAGAGTACTCTGGAACTCTGCATCCTGTAATGTATATTTCCAGAAAACTTAATGCGGCAGAAAGGAATTATTCGGTTTTAGACCGTGAGCTATTAGCTATGGTTTGGTCGATCCTCAAACTACAGAGATTCCTTCTAGGCGCACATTTCATAGTAGAAACAGACCAAAAAGCTCTTACTGCTATACAGAGTAAGAATTTGAAGAGCTCGAGGTCTACTCGATATGCAATTGCTCTTCAACCTTTTCATTTCTCTGTGCGAGCTATTCGGGGATCAGATAATGTGATGGCAGACATTCTGTCAAGATGCCCACATGATTCCACATAACTATTAGGGCTTAGACTTCTTGATATGTCTAGTTCTATAGTAGTTCCTTTTCTATATCATGATAGATACACATTTGTAATTTAATAATATAATGATTGTATCACTACATAGCGGTTCATGTATGTTTATTCACCGCTGTGCTTTGATGATTTTTACTTCATAAATCATAAATTTAAGATATCTAATACGTAGTGATGATATGAATTTTTTAGGCATTGTGTAATTGCCAGAATTGTATTATACTTTGATGACACCTTCCTGGAAAAATATACTTGTAGAGAAATAATTTCTGTCAGTTTATGAGACACATTCTCACCAGTCGCTCCATAAGTCGACTTAGCCTCATATTAGGCGTTATAGGTATTCCTGATATTTTCATCTGCGCATTATTCATGCGTTGTGAGCCTATTGTACGTTGCTCCTAGATGTATTTCAAAAAAAAAAAAAAATGTTCCATTTTTTTTTTTCCCGGGAGGTGTGGTAAGACTGTTACGTGCAGTCTTTGATATCTTACAATATTATACATAGGTAATTTTTTAGTGCTTAAGGGAAAGTCATTATTGAGTTACTTCCCTTGAACTCCGCGGATAAATACATTTTACTGCGATTTATTCGTTGTTTGGGTAATAATAGATTGTTCTTGCTTCAGAATATCTATGGCCTGAATTTATGTGTATTGTTTGTCTGAGTAGGACAAGTCTGTCTTATATCTGTATATCTTTACATATCTAAGTCGAACTATATGTTCTGTTGTCTCTAGAGAGGTCAAAGGCTATTCGGCGGATGTGTGGCTTGAGTGGTGGTGATTTGGCTTCGTCCTGATAGGGAATGTGAGTGTTTTGCTATGTCGGCTTGATGCCTTGAAAAAGTGATCTCAGTGGTTTTGGGGAAAGTGATAGTCGTCTAGACCTATCGTGTATGCTTTACCCCAGTGTTTATTCATCTTGCCAAGGAATGGCAGTTTCATATTCCCTCTACCAAGGTAATCAAAGATACTCTTATGAACTCTCGATCGAAGCCACCATTGTCGATAATTACGATTTGAATGTTTAAGAGAATATATTTGACTCGATGAAAAACGACTTCGATTCCTAGCAGCACTATATTCTGTAGAATGCAGTCTATTGTTCATGACCAAATCTACAGAGCAACGAAATGTTGTATGAATGACTAACTTTAGAACAGATTCATTATCTGTATTCAAACGTGAGTGACAGTTCACGAGTGGAGCCATCTTGGAACCAAAACATGTAGGACTTTCAAGAAGAGAAAAGGGATGCCCGTATTATCGCTTGATCAGTCCAGAGATCACTGCTACACATGAGAACCCATTGTTAGCGGTTCAATATTATTATATGGAAAAATATGTGCTGAACATTATGTTGAAGAATCGTTGCTAAACGAGATTAGGTTTAGAAGTCATCTGAAATATTGTTTACAAGCTGACGTGCTCAGTCAGTGACGTCAGATGATATATGTATGGGCGATACTGAGTGCTTGGCTATTGACAGTCCATTATACCATTATTCTACATGAGTGCCCATGTAACATTGCAAGACCATTTGTCCACTGTACTATGATGTATTATGGCAACCTGTGATTTGTCACTATCTGTGCTGTCGAGTGTGTACGTCCAATTAAACTTTAGAAAAGGTACACAGTCGTTGGTGTCGATGACTTCCGGTCATACATGAGTGTGAGAAGAGAACATTTGTCAACAACACGAACCCTTATCATCATTCGCACATTATACACTCCATCCATGTCTACACAACACTGCGTAGGTCAAGTTGACATTCCATACACTACAGTGGGGCAGGCAACACCATAGGGATCTTGTCAACTGATGATGATAGACGCCTGTCTTCCCGCCTAGGAGTGTTCTGGTGTACTTTATCAACATATATTATATCCAACTAAATATCCAACTTTATCACTAATCTTCACACTCAGACAGCTGAGTGAGAAGGCCCTTGAGTATAAGAGTGAGATCCATTTTTGCTTCATAGATCTGGAAAAGGCGTTTGACAGGGTCCCCTGGAGCAATTTTTGGGACTGTTTGGCAAGGAAGAACATTCCAGCACCCCTGATTCATGCTATACAGAGCTTCTACAAGTCGTGCAGGAATTATGTGAGGACAGCATACTAAAAGTCAGAAGAGTTCAGGACCACCACTGGTGTAAGACAAGGTGATATCCTGTCACCTTGTCTTGTCATACTCCTCATGGACGATGTTATCAAGTCATGCAAGGAGAGAACAAGAAAGTATTCAGTGGGGTACTGGAAGATGAGACAGGTATGTATTTCAGAGCTGGCATTTGCTGATGATGTTGCCCTGATTGCTAAATCAGAGGCACATCTCCAATCCAACCTGCAAGTCTGGAAGGAAAGAGCTGGAGAAGAGAGGGATGGTCATAAGTAGCTCTAAAACAAAATCCATGGTGATATCACGAGAAGAAAGAAGACATCAGATTAAGCTGGGAGAACAGGTCCTGAAGCAGGTCGACCACTTTAAATATGTCGGAGCTATTATAGACCGAAAGGGAGGCATCAAAGAAGAGTTGGCCACTCGAAAAGCAGCAGCTGGGAGACATTTTCAGGCCATAAATCGAGGATTCCTCAGCAAGAGAGAGGTTGGTAAGAAAACGAAAATGGCTGTAAACCGCTCCACCTATGTCCCAGTCTTGACATATGGATTCGAGTATGGGCAATGACTACAACCCAGAAAATCAAGATCCAAACCTCAGAAATGAGGTATCTGAGGAAGGTGGTTGAAGTAACAAGAAGAGACATGGTCCGCAACGAGAAGATACGTCAAGGCCTAAAATGTCACCCTCTGCAGCCCCAAGTAGAACAGTCCCAACTAAGATGGTTTGGCCATGTCTGCAAAATTGGAGAAGATCGGCTACCACGACAAGCATGGGAAACAAAGAGCCAGGGATCCAGACCCCCAGAGTCCGCTGGGAGGACAACATTAGACAATCTTTGAAGGACCGAGGACTAGAATGGAACCAGGCCAGGAGGAAGACAGCCGATAGGATAGTCTGGCGCTCTCTCTTCTAAACCTCTACATACCACGGTAGAAGGGGAACTACTAAGTAAGTAAGTAATGCACGACAAAGGCGTACAATTAACTAAACGGGGTTCATGGATCGAAACTTGGTATCGACAAGTTCCACTTTGCCCAGCTGTAAAAAGGTACCTAACTCTGCTCTTTAGGTAGGGAAGACAAAGGCTGCGAAGAACGGAACTGGTCACCCCCACATCATAAGGGACACAATATGGTGAAGTCTCAAACACTTATGGTAGTAACTGTAATGGTACTACATTTAACGATTACTTTAATCCTTAATAGAATACGAAAAATATGGAAGCTGTCGTTTAAAAATATGCCCTTGTAGGTCACCGGGGTGTCTGAATAGATAAAGTAAGAATATTTGTGCTGTTTCCTCAGGTCCTAGCTGTTTCTTAATACTTTGTTTGTTTGTTTTTTTTCCAAAGTAAAAGATTTCTCAAACATATGTTTAATCACAATGTTGTCTTTATTACTGTATTTTCAGTATACGCTATTCAAAGAGTACACATAGACATGCTTATTTCTTATTATTTCTCTATTGTCTAGATTACTCCTCCAGGAAGACTCTGGTACACATTTTTTTTTGGAGATAACGAAGGTATAAACAACAAGGATACAATGACAATGAAATTGAATGTGTTTGACGCCAGTTGTAGTGATGCTGGACTGTATCGCTGTACAGTCAGTTACTTCACAGCCGAATCCCGATGGTTTAGAATAAATTCGTCTGACGCGCTTGTGGACCCTCCTTGTGAGTATACGTAACAGTTAGATATAACAGCTCAATTCATGAAATGGTAAGGTTTTGTTATAATACATCAGATGTTTTAGGAAAATAATATTTTCCTTTTCGATCTTTATGACCTTAAGGGGCAACTCTTGTAGCTGACCCCTTGAGGAAACCTGCACAATGCAGTTATATAATCTTGCAGCTGTAGTTTCTATAACACTTTGTTATACATAGTGATGTTGCTAGCCGCATGTTAATGGCTTTCATGACATACCCCAATGGACAGTAGGCCTATTCTTTCTTTGTCTTATCAGGGACGCACCGGGAGCTACACGGTGCATGAAAAACATAATGTTGTCGTGGGGTGACAGAATATAATGTTGTCGTGGGGTGACTGGTTAATTTTAGATAGGCTTTATTTTTATGGTCCCAATCGAGCAGGGGTGGAGGAGGGGGGGGGGAAGATAGTGAAAGCTATGTGAGAGAAAGGTGTGAGAAATAGTCCTGTTTACGAGGAATACAGAGTGTAAGAAAAAATACTGTCTTTGGCTGAGTAATTGCTCAACTCACCTATCTAGCACGACACACTTAAATGAAGATGTATTTTTATCACTAGATACTGATTCTAATACACTATCCTCTCGTACGCACACACAAACAATTTTGTGACATAAATACGTACATACGTAGAAACGAACAGGTAACTATGGGCACATATTATATATATATATATATATATATATATATATATATATATATATATATATATATATATATATATATATATATATATATATATATATATATATATATATATATATATATATATATATATATATATAAGGGAAAGGGTTTTGACCAAAACTAATAGCTTAACGTTTATAAAATTTTCTATATCTTTAGACAGAAAAATAGATTACAACAGTTAATACATCGTTATCATGTCATCAGGGGAAATTACAGTTACATAAAGGGAAAATAAATAAACAATATATATTCTCATAGACCCTCCCTCTGGAACATGGAAAAAGCTAGGGAAAGGATCACACCCGAGGTTTGTTTACCCAACAAATCAAACAATGGATTGACAGTGGGAGTGGGGTAGACAGGACGGGTATATAGGATATGTCCTTAATTTAACTTTCCCGTGGGCCTTCGGACTTACTGAGAGATAGATAAAAGAATGGTGTTATATTAGTAGTAGGCTTAAGAAAACTAAATTCTTTCGTTCCGTTTTTCCACTCTCAGCAGTCATACAGTGAGCGCTCACATCCATTCAAACTTACCCCTCAGTCGGCTGCATACGTCCATAGAATTGTTAACTAAAAAAAAAACACAGTGTCTTTAGGACTTTCTATATGTCCTGTTATTCCAGTTCAGCCTCAGAAACACTCCTTCTTGCCACTGCTATTTTCTCGGAGATTTCGCTGAGATGGGGTGTTGATTTATAATTTTCCTGGCTGATTGTTGCTGTCGTTTTTGACGGTTTCATAAAACGTAAATCTATTTTATATTTTTTGATGGTCTAAGTTAGAGTACTGTTTATTTACTCCCTGGGACAGGTTGATTTAGGGGTTGTCTTCCCTTGGTTTATTCATGCCTGTTGATCTGTCTTAATTCGGGGATCAGCTCTACTTAGATCAATGCCGTCTACGCATGCGCAAGGTTTTAGCGCGAAACGGAAGGACTTCCGTAAGGGGAGTTGATCTGGGTTCTGTCCGGACTGGTCGTCCGTGGTATCTCTCTGCATGATCTGGGGAAAGTTAATCTCTTGTAAGACTGTAATGTTTGTGATTCTTTCCCAGAGTTATTCTGTTCGTCGGGAATGACGATAGTTGTGTTCATCTGTGTATTTCTAGGATTCTGTCAAAGGTAAAAGAGACATTATTACTATGCCTAATTAGCAGAACATTTTGTGGCAACCGGTGAGTGGAGCTCACGGTCCTTTGTGATACAGAAGTCCATTATTTTGTGCTCGATGGAGCCAACTTAGACTATTTTGTCTAACAGTGATGAAACAGCCCAGTAAAAATATATATGTATGAAACCCGCATGTTTACGGTATATTTCGGTATGGATATGTCTATGCCTACCTAAGCAGAATACACAGTTGTTTGACATTACTATTAAGGCCCGATATTTCGGCCGATATCTTCGAGCAGAGGAAGATGTATCTGGCGTATTATGCCAGCTGTATTGCAACATTATTATTACCATGATGCAAGGGTGAGCTCGCCTTCTGTACGGCGGAGTTGTGTACCATACTTGACGCGATAAGTCAATGGTACGGTAGCTGCAGTATTGAACTATTGTTAAAGGACAGACTATTGTCGTTAACGTCCTAATAGATGAGTGGTTCAAGCTTAGGAATGCTAGATGTTTTGCCAGCCATTACCAATTCATAAGATGTCCTTGATTCTCGTCCATTTTGACTGTACCTGTTAATGCTGTAGTATCTCGTCAATAAATGGTTGAAAAGATCCAGCAGTTCCAACATTACTGACTACTGCATGTGAGTGAGTGGGTACCTGGTTTACATGTAAAGAGCCTAAACACATTCGCGATTTCTACATACCCACATCACCATTCAACCTACACCAATATTGAGTACCTCACATTTGGAGATGTCTAATGAATGTAGGTCACCATGACACGCTGTTGACGCCTCAACGCCTGGTGAGCTATTCAGGCATAACCGTGCTGTTTGGCCCAGGTTGGACTGACTACACAAGCCCAGAAACAGACAGTAACACCGTGCAGGGACGTTGCAGAAGACCGTACAGCCTTCAACAGTGTAAAAGAGCATCAATACATTCATTCCACAACAGTAAACAGGACAGAGATTGTTACATTCCTGGTGGTCACATTAAAACTACCGGTAACATATGTGGTAGGCCAGATCTGTGTGTCTAAACTACACAGTGGACTGATAGGACATTATCATCTGATAACATCATTCATGTAACATTACACATTGGAAACTGGACAAAACGAGTTATACTGTTCAGCACATAACAGCAACACTTTCAACAGTCTGAAACTAGGTTATGACCTACATTGTGAAAGATCACGACTAATGTTTACAAGCAAGTTCAGCTGTTAGTTGACAAGTCTCATCACTGAAACTTTCAACGGTGGAACTTCATATTATTGCTGTTTTTCTATGTACAACATTGTTCACTAAGGCCAGGATGATATTTAAGATAAGTGGTGATTTCTTTTTCAGAAACTTCGTACCATTATATTGTGTTTAACTGAGCCTTCTTGCAACACACTTTATTAATTAATGCTATTTTTTGTTGCTTGTTTTTTGGTGTGTGTATTTCTGCGGGTTCTCGGTTGGGCGGAGTCTGTTATAAGGATATACCACGTGATAGAGGTCCTATAACAGCGTTCTGTAGGGACTTGGCAAATCTCCCTTAGCGGAATTTGCAAGCGACATTTGTTGCTATTTACGTTTAGTTGTCTCGAAGTGTACTTATTGTTGTTTTTGGAATATTTTTTTTGTTCTTTAGTTTTCAGTTGTTTTGTTGGTATTTGTCCGCCTCTTCTTCCTTTCATTAATTTTTATACACACTTATGTTTATACATTGTGGTGTCATTTGTTTTTGTTGATTATTCGCAGTTATCATCACATATTTTGTGATATTTTTCCTTAGTTTCCCTGTAGTGTTTATTTGACTTCTGCGAACGTTTTCGGTTGTTCTATATTCTTGTCTTTGTATTGTTATCGTATACTTGTTTATCATACACAGTCTATGGATATATACTTGGTCATGGACTATTATGATTAATATGATGCACTTTTCAGATGGAGATTATTTATGATCAGATTATTATAGAGAAACAAGGTGATTATACAAGTTTCTTTGATTAAAATACTTATCTCCCACGGAGATAGAATAAAGTGAAGTGAGTATACAAGTCAAGTATTACAGACTTGTCTCCCATTGAGGTTGGGATAAGGTAATTTGTTTAATTTTTCAGGTCTGATCTCACATTATTAGACAGAATGTCTACATTACAATACTTTATTGAACAAGGGAAGTCCTTGGATAAAACTGGTGAGAAATTGGAGGAATTCGCAACGACTGAATAGGCTAAGGCATTAAAGTCAGAAGAAAAGAGGCTGAAATTAGAAAAAGAAGCGGAACAAAAGAAAATGGATGCTGAGAATTTAAGATTGCAATTGCAAGCAGAAGAGAGGAAACTTGTTGCTGAAGAGATGAAACTTCAAATTGCTGCTGAAGAGATGAAACTTCAAGCTGCTGCTGAAGAGATGAAACTTCAAGCTGCTGCAGAAGAGAGGAAACTTCAAGCTGCTGCTGAAGAGAAGAAACTTCAAGCTGCTGCTGAAGAAAGGAAACTTCAAGCTGCTGCTGAAGAAAGGAAACTTGAAGCTGAGAATAAAAGATTAGATCGAGAAGCTGCTGCTGAAGAAAGTAAACTTCAAGCTGCTGCTGAAGAGATAAAAGCAAAGATGGAACATGAGGAAAAACTCTTAGCTTTGGAGTTAGAGAAATTAAAGATAATGAATATGAGTGCTCCTCAAGCAACTTCGGGTAAGGTAAAGGAGAGTTCTTATAACGTCAAACTACCTCCTTTTAATCCTCTGAAGGACGATATAACTTTTTACCTGGATAGGTTCCAATTAACATGCGTAACGCATAAGGTAGATAAGGAACAATATGTCGGACAATTGATGGGGTTACTTGCAGGTGAACCATTAAGTACTGTAATGGCAGTAGAGGAACCTGACAGAATTAACTATGATGTTGTCAGGGCGACATTACTTAAGAGATATCAATTAAAAGAAGATTATCGTCTTCGTTTTATGACAATGCTACCAGAAACTGGAGTAGAGTTTTCTGACTTTATTACGAAGATACGTCTTACATTCATACGGTGGATTGAGCTGTCTAAAACAGAAAAAACATATGAAGCCCTTATGGACTTGTTACTTCGAGATAAAGTTATGTCATCTGTCAATGAATCTTTCCTTGCTTTCCTTCATGAGCGTAAACCTAAGAACATAAAAGACATGGAAGAATATTGTTGCCAGTACGTAACTACACATCCCCATGCTACTGTTAGCAATTCTAAGGTGAAGGAAGAGTTGTCGGTTGCTTCTGCAGCACCATATGGCCCTAATTTTATGAATAAATACCAAGGTGCTCAACACAATTTTAATAAAAAGAGCAATCGTGGTTATGATCAGAATCGGAGTAACACATCTCATAATGGGTCTTCTACAAAGAACTGGAATCGATCTGATAGTCCTCGTTATTTCGGGTCCCATAGTTATGGAAACTTTAGGAGAGGTAGTCACAATAGACACTATCAAGGCTATTCCTCACGGGGACATCGAAACCAAACAGGTAGACACAATAATCAATGTGGAAATGACAATAGCGATTGTGGAAACTGGGATTCGAACCAGAACAGTAGTCAGGGTAGATCAAACTATGACAATTTCAGAGGGAATAATAATAATCGTGGTAGATCTAAACATAACAAACATAGATCTTATCACCAGGGAAACTCTGTACAACAAGAATCTCATGGTGCCAGCAATCAAGTTAATGATAATAAAAACTATAATGCTGTCACTTGCTCGGCTTTTGACTTTGGTAGAGCATTTCTATGCCCCAAATGCACAACATTATTTGAACCGACCACGGTAAAGACTTTAAGTTGTGGTCACCCTCTTCCCGCTCTTCCTGCTGCAGTGGCGCATGACGGGAGATGATCGCTTATCTTGCATAAAGGTCTTGTAGATAGTAAGCCAGTCTCAGTGCTGTTCGATTCTGGGTGCACAACTATTGAGGTTATGCAATCTCTCATAGATCCTCGCTGTGCCACGGGAAAGGTTGTTAAATGTGTAACATTTGGTGGCACAGTAGAAAATTACTCGACTGCTATTATTCACATTGCTACTCCCTTTTTTACGGGAGATGACCACGCGTGTCTTTTACCTAATCCTATTGCGGATCTTATCATCGGTCGCATTCACGGGGTTAAGGAATGCACCCCGCAACAAATTGCTTTCTTTGAGGAACGGAATATGCAAACAGCCAATGCTGTGATAACAAGAGCACAAGCCCTTATTCCTCAAACTTCATCTACTGAAGTTAAGGAAGTAAATAGCCAAAAGGATCACTTGGTGATTTCGCATGACTCGTTTGTGAAATTACAAGAAGAAGATCAGTCTTTAAAGAAATTCTTTCTTCTCGCTAAAAACGGTGATCCGTATCAGAATACTAATCGCAAATCATATATCACTATGAAGAATTGTATACTGGTGCGGATGGTACAACACTCAGACACGTCTATCCATTCTCAAATTCTAGTGCCCAAAAGTATGAGAGCCCTAATTCTTCGACATGCACACGATTCTCAGTGTGCCGGACACATGGGTTTTTCCCGAACTAAGTCAAGAGTTCTGGGGTCTTTCTTTTGGCCATTTGTCAATAAAGACATACGAATTTATTGCCGGTCTTGCAAAATATGTCAAGAGATCAAATCTAGAGGTCCACGGCATGCTGCGCCTATTCAGGCTGCAGACATTCCTATTCGACCGTTTCAGAAAATGGCCATAGATATCATTGGCCCTTTTAAGACTAAATCGGCCAGAAGACATCAATTTATCCTCACGTGCGTTGACATGTGCACGCGTTGGCCAGAGGCTATACCTCTTAAGAGCATTTACACTGCTGATATCGCAGACGCTCTTTGGCTTATATTCTCTCGTTTGGGTTTTCCCGGAGAAATATTGTCAGACCATGGCACACAATTGATATCGGACACAATGTCACAGGTAATGACTACTCTACACATTAAAAGATCTTTAAGTAGTAATTATCACCCAATGTCTAATGGGTTAGTTGAGCGTCTTAATAGAACACTCAAGAACTTACTTGGGACGATAACTGAGGATCATCCTCAGGATTGGGACAGGGTTTTACCCGCGGCTCTCTTTGCCTATAGAGAGGTCCCAACGAACATACAGGATTTTCTCCTTTTGAACTTGTCTTTGGCGCGCGACCGCGCGGTCCTATGTCTTTACTGCATGATCTAATAACTGCTGATAATATCGACAATGACACACAATCTTCATATGAGTATGTCATTGCTCTCAGACAAAAGATTTTTGAAGCATGCAGGCTAGCAACTTCATCATCCGAATTTGCTAAGGAAAAGGCAAGGCGATTCACTAATAAGAAGAGACGCCTACGTCAATTTTGTCCTGGAGACAAAGCGTTTGTGTTACTTCCTACTACGGAGAACAGACTCCTTATTACATGGAAAGGTCCATATACAATAGTCTCGAAAATTTCCGATGTCGATATTGATGAAAGGCATAAAACCTTCCATATAAATATGCTTACGGAATATAACGAACGTCCAGACTATTTGCAGCCTATTTTCCAGGCGACGGACGACTCTCCAGTTCAACAAGTTCATATCTCATCCCTGTCAGTTATACAGGATGAGGAAACTACTTTTTCGGATGTTAATCTACCTCTTCCAGTGATTCCACTTACCTCTACAGAATCATGGAGAAACGTTACTGTTTCTTCTAATTAGTCTTTTGAAGAACAGCGACAAGTATCTCCTACGCTACAAGCATTTCAGGATGTCCTTACCGACATTCCTGGACACACAGATGTCATCCAGCATGACATTATACTTACTGATCATAATCCGATCAGAGTAAGACCCTATCCTATTCCTATTCATTTTCAAGCACACGTCGAGAAAGAGTTGGATGAAATGATACAATTGAAAATAATTGAACCATCCACTTCAGCATACTCTTCGTCCATGGTTATTGTTCGAAAGAAAGACAATAACATACGCCTTTGCGTAGATTATCGCAAATTGAACCAAGTTACGAAGTTCGATGCTGAACCTATGCCTTTACTAGAAGAGCTACTTACTAGGCTTTCTAACTCTCGATTCTTTACTAAACTTGACTTGTCGAAAGGCTATTGGCAAGTTCCGTTAACTGAACGCGCCAAACCTTTGACTGCTTTCTCAACACCTAGGGGTTTGTTTCAATGGAATTTTATGCATTTCGGGCTTATGAACGCTACAGCTACTTTCGTACGCATGATGCGTCGAATTCTCTCATATCGTTCAGATGTCATCGCATACTTAGACGACATCTGTCTTTTCAGTAATACTTGGGAAGATCACTATTTGGGTTTAAATGAATTACTATCTACTCTACGTGAGCATAAGTTGACTGCAAATTCCTCTAAAGCATATGTTGGGTTTAGTGAAATTTCTTTCCTGGGTCATCGGGTTGGTCATGGTCTATTGAAGACAGAGGACCAAAACATTTCTAAGATATTAAATATCTCGGTACCTAAAACAAAAAAAAAAACAAGTACGTAGTCTTTTGGGATTAATACAATTCTACTGAAGAGTCATTAAGAATATATCCTCTATCATGGCACCACTCTCAACCCTATTGAAGAAAGGGTCTCCTAACATGGTGCGCTGGTCTCAAGAATGTCAATCTTCATTGGATCAGATTAAGAATTTGTTCTCATCCCCACCTATCTTAAGGCTACCTTTTACAGATAATACTTTTGTTCTTCGTAGTGACGCCTTCATCCACTGGGATTGGAGCGGCACTAATGCAGGAGTATTCAGGAACTCTGCATCCTTTAATGTATATCTCTAGAAGCTGAATACGGCAGAAAGGAATTACTCGGTTTTAGACCGTGAATTATTGGCTATGGTTTGGTCAATCCTTAAGTTACAAAGATTCCTTCTTGGTGCGCATTTCATTGTGGAAACGGACCAAAAAGCTCTTACTGCTAATAAGTGTAAGAACTTGAAGAGCTCGAGATCTACTCGATATGCTAATGCTCTTCAACGTTTTCATTTCACGGTACGAGCTATCCGTGGTTTGGATAATGTGATGGCAGACATACTGTCTAGATGCCCACATGAGTCCACTTAAGTCTTGTGTCCTAGATTTTTCTGATAAACTGCTAGACTTTGGTATAACAATATATATTACCATATTTGTTGTCACCTTAGGGTGGTAAATTAATTGTTTTCTTTCCTCTATTACCTTCTTTGGTGTAATGGAGAAGGTTGAGTTGACATAATATAAAGGTAAAAAAAATTAATATGGCCACATGCATTATTAAAGATATACTATAATTACTACAATATATCTTTAATAACGCATGTGGCCATATTAATTTTTTTTACCTTTATATTATGTCAACTCAACCTTCTCCATTACACCAAAGAAGGTAATAGAGGAAAGAAAACAATTAATTTACCACCCTAAGGTGACAACAAATATGTTAATATATATTGTTATACCAAAGTCTAGCAGTTTATCAGAAAAATCTAGGACACAAGACTTAAGTTTACTGTCAATGTTTGTGTATGTTTAGGAACATATAAATGGTGATGCCGTAAGCCATCTGAACATGCCTCTCTAGGTATAATAAAAAACCGTTGAATCGCAACAGGTCTGACCACTGTATAAAAAGAAAATGGATAACAGGTAATATACTATAATAAAATCTAGCACCCTCATTTTTTAGGTAAGACCTGTAAAAATCACTCTGGTATTTAATTATTTATATTAAGATACTACATTAGTGACTAGCTAATGTATAGTTTTTTTAGCACTAGCTATGAACAGTTAATTACTTAAAATTTACACGAGATGAAATAGAAATATGGTTTGTAACCAAATACGATCGCCTAACGTTTTTATAACTATGTTACACATCTATTATCTCGGGAAATAACGGATAGTTATATTATTCAATTTACCTCTGGAAAACTTTGCATATGAATTTATTTAATATGTTTAAATTAAATCACAAAATCCAGTGAAATAAAAATGAAGAAACTAAAACACTAAATCACTCAAGACTAATATATTTTACCGAAGCACAGAATAGAATGAACTCAGAAGTCCAATATAGAAGACTCCAAAAGAAATCTTGTAAGATTCTCCTATAAGCTAGGTACTACTTCAACTCTCTGGCAACGAATGATGACTGCATTTTTCAGCGGTGCCAATATATAGTTAATGAAATGAAAAGTAATAATGACATGCTAAGTTTCACACCTTATTTCTTCTTCTTCTTCTTCTTCGTTCACCCTCAGATGTCAACTTGAATAAGTTCAAAGAAAGCAGTGGTCAGCCTGAGGCTGTTGATATCTCCGTAGATCTTCTCCAGGAATGGTACTGGTGATGGCCATATGCGTCTTCTCCGCTCCCCATATGTTGGGCACCTCTGAAGCAGGTGTTCGGCAGTCATTTTACCAGTGCCACAGTCACACTCATCCGTAGTTCCTATCTTTAATTTGTTGAACAGATGGTATCTCATTCTGTTATGACCAGTGCGAAGTCTGAAGATTACCACTTGTTCACTTCTGCTGAGCTGGTAATACGGATCATTTTTTGTGTGGCCTGGATGCTCTTCTTCCCACTTGTGCCTGTATCTGCGCTTGATAAAACTCTTGGACTCCTCATAGGTTATATTTGTGTCCAGCTGAGGAAGTTTTCCCCCTTCCTTTGCCAATCTGTCAGCCTCTTCATTTCCAGGGATGTTGCAGTGAGAAGGGATCCACTGTATCACAACTCTTTTGTATTGCTGACATAGTCTGTGAAGTGTTACTCTTAGGTCATCCAGTTCAGCATTACTTTGACTTTTCAGTGTTGTAATCACTGACAGCGCATCTGAGAAGATAACTATTGGTCTCTCTGAGCTTTTTTCTGTCATTAGAATTTCTGATGCAGTTTTTATGGCCTCTGCCTCTGCTCTGAAGTTAGTTGAAAATTTCTCTGTTGCGACTGCTATCTTTTTTTGTGTGCCATTGCTTAAGCTCAGGAAGACTCCTCCACCCCCATCTTCTGTTGCATTAGTTGCTGATCCATCTGTGTACGCATGGATCCAGGTGTTGCTTGGGTAATGTTTCTCTATATATTTTGTGGTTAGGACTCTCCTTTCTGTTTCAGTTTGACTGTTCTTTCTCTCAATACCAGGAACATTTTCTATCATTTCAGGAAAGCACTGTTGTTTCCAAATTGGTAGCTTGTGTGCAGTACATATTGGCGTAGCTGTTGATATTGCATTTATGGGGTCTGCTCTCATCATTGTTTTAACTGTCTCTACAAAGTTTCTTCGCTTCAGTCTTCCCCTTCCAAGTCCATTTATCCTCTGGTGCATTGGGTGATCTATCAGCTTATTTGATTCAGGGAACTTTTCTGTTCTGCAGCTAGACTTTCCCCGTCTCTCCTTCGTTCGATTTCCCCTTGTATCTTTCGGTCCGGCAGAAATTTAAACGTGTAAACCGTAAGTGTAAAAAACTGCTACGTTTCTCTGGGACTTACAACAGTCTTTGAGGATACCGCTTGCCCGATGAACTTTGGCAATGCCTACTTGACAGGAGGGCAGAAAAAGGTAGGGAAATAACTAATTGAAATCGCTCTAGAGGAAGGAGGGTAGGCGTGGCTAATCTAAAATTCAGACAAAGCGAGTCTTTTGGCTGCGAGCCTGATAACTATTGCATACTAATTAGCGCACGTGGTAAAAAATCCACGTTGGATAGTGCATACTAATTAGCGCACGTGGGACATCCACGTGGCAACCATGTTTCGATTTAAATTCCAACATAAATGAGAGCTCTCGCTGCTATCCAAGGGTATTACCATATTATCTGACAATTCATGGACAGCTGAAATTCGTCCGTCACAATCGTCCCCCCTTTGAGACATGAAACCATTTTTCATGTTTCATTTATGACGATAAATCTGCCCTGATCGGTAGCATTAGGATGATTGGTATCTTCGGTTTCCTCCTCTTCTTCCGTAGTCCATTTTCTACTCAAGAAATCGGCCCCGACATTCTGTTTTCCCGGAATATATTCCACTTTGAAGGAGTACAAGCTTAATAGCAAGGCCCAGCGCATGATCCTTGCGTTTAACTCCTTATTTGCGCCAAGAAAAGTTAAGGGGGCATGATCAGTTTGCACAGTAAATGAAGTACCGTAAAAAAATTCATGGTGACGTCTTATTCCGTTAATTATTGCTAAACATTCTCTTTTAACTGTGGAATAGTTACGTTCAGTCGTATTCAATTTACGACTGACATACGCAACTTGGAATAACAGATTCAGATCGGTGTCATCTGCTTAAAGCAGAGTTGATCCGATGCCCTGACCCGAAGTGTCGACCCGTAATATGAAAGGCTTCTTGAGGTCAGGTAGTCTCAAAATGGGGTATCCAGATAACTGTCCTTTTAAAGTGTTGTATGCGTGTTCGCACTTCGAATCCCAAATAACCCGGTCAGGTGGCCCTTTATTGGTAAGGTCAGTCAGGGGTGCCATTAGTCCGATGAAATTCCGGATAAATTTTTGATAGTACGCGCACAGTGATAGGAAAGAACGGGTGTCTTTTTTCGTTCGGGGCCTTTTAGCTGCAACTATTTTCTCAACATTCTTGCTAATAGACCACATGCAGCCTTGAGAAATAGTATGCCACAGGAAGTTTAGCTTTTTAAACTCGATGAGATATTTGCTAGGTCTGGCTGTGAGACCAGTTTCCTGTAGTCTCCTGAGGAACATAACAACCGTAGCAATATGTTCGTCGTAGTTTTCCGATGAACTTAAGATATCACGAATGAAATTATGGATATGGGGACTGTGCAAAGGCTCTAAAAGCTTCCTCATCATCCTGGTAAACACTCTTGGTGCGTTATGCAGACCGAACGGCATCGCATTAAATGTGTAATGTCCTTCACTAGTGCAGAAGGCTAACAAGGGTTTAACTTCATCCTTGACTAGTATTTGGTAATAACCTTTACTCAGGTCAATCTTGGAGAAAATTCTTGCCTGGCTAAGCTTGGTGAACAACTCAGAAACAGTCTGTAGAGGTTGGGGCTGGAATTCCGTTACAGCGTTTAGCAACCGGTAATCTATTCACAGCTGAACTTCCTTATTGGGCTTCTGCAACAGTACTACACTCGAACTGTAAGGAGATGTAGACTAACTGATAATTTCTGCCTGACGCAGCTTGTCTATTTCTCCGTGTAGTACTTTAGCTTTAGCGTACGGAATGGGGTAAACTCTGGTTCTAACAGGGGTCTCGTTTGTTAATTTCATATCAAATTCTATGAGATTTGTTCGCCCAGGTACATCCGTTAAGACTGCAGTGTACTATTTACGTAGTACCCTGGTTTCTGTCTGTTGTGCTTCAGAGAGATTTTCGCCGATTTTGACATCTTTAAAAGATTCCGTTTGTTGCAATGGATACTCCATGCAACTATCGTCATCTTCCTCGTCTTCCATTGCTATGGCGACGGCCAGGAGATGCTCGGAGGACACCATTGGTCTTTTCAAGTATTTCTTTAGGAGATTTACGTGAAAAACCGTCTCCTTTCCTTTAATAGAAATCTTGTAATTAGTGCGGGAGATCTTTTTAAGGACGGTAAACGGCCCTTGCCATCCGATACGAAGTTTGTTGTTTCCGGTTGGAAGTAGCAACAAAACTTTCTCCCGTGGTTGGATTTCTCTCTCTTTTGCAGCTTTATTATATCGTTGATATCGTTTTGCGCGTTCTTTCTTAACGTTGGTTGTCGCTAGGTCCCATCCTTGTTGTAAACCTTTCCTTGAGCTCAGATACATATTTGCTTGCTGAGACGACTGTCTCGTTGTCTTTTTGGTCTATCAGGGACCGAAGTAAGGCTTCTAACGGCCCCTTAATATGTCTGCGAATAAAAGTGTCGCTGGGGGAAATCCTGCAGATGCTTGGGGAACTTCTCTGTAGGCGAATAAAGCTGCAGATATATATAGGTCCCAGTCTTCAGGTTTCTCTTGACCCAGCTTACGCAACATCATGGTGAGGGTTCCGTTAACACGTTCTACTAACCCACTTCCAGCCGGATTATAAGGGCTTGTGTAGATGTGCTGGTTCCTCAAGATCTTCACGATCTCTTCCATCAACAGGCTACGGTATGGGGGATTTGTTATCCGTCAAAACGTTTTGAGGGAAACCCAACCGTGTAAATATCTGCACGAGGGCTTCTGCGACATGCTTTGAATTCGTGCATGTTAGCGGTATAGCTTCGGCCCACAAAGTGCAAGTGTCGACTAAGGTCAGGATGAACCTGTGCCTTCTTTTAGTCCTTTCTAAGGGTCCTAAAATGTCGATTACAACCTGTTGAAATTGTGTTCCCACTACTGGCGTATCACGCATGAGAACAAAGGGTTACCGTTGGTTGGATGCCACACGTTGGCACTGTGCGCAGGATTTCACGTACCTGATAATCTCAGAGTTCATTCCGGGCCACCAATAGTGAGTTTTTATTCGCTGAATAGTGGCGTTTTGTCCTATATGTTCGCTAAAGGGAAGAGAGTGCCCCATTTCTAAGATCTGGCTACTGTACTGCGTCGGCACTAGGAACTGGTTATTCCCTGTATCAGCGTCGCCCGTTCTACGATACAATACGCCATCCTTCGAAAAGATGTCTCCGTGGTGTCTGGGGTCCTTAGCCATGGGCAGTTTTCTAAAGCAGAGCTCCAGAGTGGAATCCTTTTGTTGTGCCTCTTTTAGTTCTTTCGGCAACAAATTATGCACAGACTCCCGTTCATTCTGGGTTTGCCCTCTTGTGATTACTGCTGCCACAATCGGCTCTTTCGGTCTCCCAAAAAACACATATCTACATCCCAGGATAACTGGGTAGATAGGATCATCCAATATGGCCGCTTTAATAACACCTCTGACAAAATCAGAGTGTATTTCTACCAATGCAATAGGAAGCGTCTTGGGTGCGTCACTCTTAAAAACTCCACCTAGTTTGACGGTGTCCTCTGTCTCCTGACCGGATTTGACTAGGTGCCTGGCGACAATACAGTCAAAGGATAATCCAGTGTCAAAAAGACAAGTGTTTGAGGTACCGTTCAAAATTACAGTTCCTCGCGTTGAGGGTCTGTCCCCCTCAGGTTGAGAATCACTGATATTGACTCTTCCTTGCGAGGCTGTATGCAAGCATCCGATGCGATTTGGCCCGGTGTGCTTGCCCTGATCAGACGTCCCTGCTGTAGGGGTCTTTCCTTTGCCTTGAACTTGGTGGCCACGCTGCCACGCAGGCTTTGCAGGTTGATCAGGATTTTTGTTGTTGGTGGGATATCGGGTTTTGTAGAATTTCGATTTTTCTTGCGGAGGCCTCTGGGTATTTGTTTCTCTTTGGTTATAGTGCTGGGAAGAATTAGAAGAACAGGATGACTGTTGTTGATTTTGATTTCGAGATAGCATAGCTCGTCTGTTGGTTTGCGTTTTGTGCTGGGAAGTTCGGCCATTGCATTTGCATATCGTTCCGCCTTATTGAGGATGTCCTCAAGCTTGACTGCGCCCTGCTCAGCCAGAAATCTACGGGTTTTATCTGTTCTACAAGAACAGGTTCCAGAATTCTATCATATGTGAGAGGTAGTTCTGATAATTCCAGGTATTTTGTCAAATAGCCCGTGAGACGTGAAGAGAACTGCGGACATGTCTCTGTGCTCTCCTTTCGGCTGTTTCTAAACATTTGCAGGAAGTTTCGGGCGGTCATTTCAAAACGCTCTAGCAAGGCCTTCTTTAACGTGTCATAGTCATCTTGGTGGCTTCCCAGCTTCATGTACGCGTCATAAGCGTTACCTTTTAGGGCCTGTGAAAGTTTAAGGCACCATCGGGAACTATCTAACCCATACAGATTCGCTATTTTCTCGAATTTCTCTAGGACAGTGTCAATTTTCTCGTTAGGGCTAGGGAAATACTCCAAGACAAAATACATCGCTGCTAGTTAGGAAGATTGGCTACTGGAGAGATCAGCTAACTGAGACTGGGGTGAAGACGGCTCTCCATTATTGGAAGTAGAACCCCCCCCCGACTATGGATTTCTAAAGTCTTAAGAGCCAATTCAAGTCTCTCCCTCTCTCTCTCATCTGCCCTGCGGGCTTCCATCTCTGCCTCAATTTTCTTCTATTCCAACTGACGATCGTCCGCTTCTTTCTTCTCTGCTCTATCTTGTGCTTCCTTCCACTCTGCTCTCTCTTTCGCTTCCTTCTCCATAGCTTCTGCTCTCTCTTGTGCTTCCTTCCTCTCTGCTTTCTCTTGTGCTTCCTTCCTCTCTGCTTTCTCTTGTGTTTCCTTCCTCTCTGCTCTCTCTTTCGCTTCCTTCTCATCCGCGTCATATCTGTCGAGTTCTTTGTTGACATACGTGGTCGCTTCATCTCCCTGCAGTCCTGTTTCCCTCGCCTCATCTCTCAACAGCGACCTAAGCTGAACTCGCTGGGCCATGTCAATGAGTAGACTGCTACTAAGCCGAGAGAATAAAAAGAAGAAAAGAAGAGGAAAAAAAACTCTAAGCCGCTTCCGAGAAAACACACAATATAAATTACCTGAGATACCTCCTACCTTTATCAATTTGCTAACCTATCGCTGCTATTTCCTGTCAATTAAGACTCTAAATGCAGGCGACTATGCCACATTAAATGGTAGGTCAAACAGCTAGAAAAATCTACTATTACTATCGGTAGAGAAAAATTATAAATATATATATATATAATTTTGTATTTATTTTTAAAAAATTTAAGGAGAAAAAAAACTTTCGCTTAAAAAAATTATCTCCACCACAAATCTCCGCCCGCCGAAGTCAGTTAAGAGGAAGGAAGTTATTAACACGACTTAAAAAATTAGAATAGCCGTCGTTTTCTTTTAGCTCAACTCTGCTAACTTCAACCTTTTTGTGACTGTTTACACACTCGCGTGATCCAACGGTTTTTGCACAAAATTTTATCATATACCATATATTTGACAGATGTTATTATAAACAAGTTGTAAAGAATTCTCTAATGTTGTGGAAAAAACAAGCTAAAATTGTGTGTGGTCAAAACACCCTGTCTAAGATCGTTTGTCTAGGGGAATGAATTTTTTTATTATTTAATTCCTTATCTCACAAGACAATCACAAGACAATCACACAACACACTCTATCTAACTGAAAATTCAGATAAGATACCGCAACAGACGCTAGACAATTATTAGACCTGCTTGAAATTCCAGCGACCAACACTTTATTGTCGCGGCTCAAAATCCCGGCGAGCTACACATTATTGTCGTAAGTTTTAGATAGGCGTTATGTTTATGGTCCCAATCGAGCAGGGGTGATATAGTGAAAGCTATGTGAGAGAAAGCTGTGAGAAATAGTCCTGTTTACGAGGAATACAGAGTGTAAGAAAAAATACTGTCTTGGGTTGAATAATTGCTCAACTCACCTATCTAGCACGATGCACTTAAATGAAGAAGTATTTTTATCACTAGATACTGATTCTAATACACTATCCTCTCGTACGCACACACAAGCAATTTTGTGACATAAATACGTACATACGTAGAAACGAACAGGTAACTATGGGCACATAATATATATATATATATATATATATATATATATATATATATATATATATATATATATATATATATATATATATATATATATATATATATATATATATATATATATATATAAGGGAAAGGGTTTTGACCAAAACTAATAGCTTAAGGTTTATAAAATTTTCTATATCTTTAGACAGAAAAATAGATTACAACAGTTAATGCATCGTTATCATGTCATCAGGGGAAATTACAGTTACATAAAGGGAAAATAAATAAACAATATATATTCTCATAGACCCTCCCTCTGGAACATGGAAAAAGCTAGGGAAAGGATCCCACCCGAGGTTTGTTTACCCAACAAATCAAACAATATATTGACAGTGGGAGTGAGGTAGACGGGACGGGTATATAGGATATGTCCTTAATTTAACTTTCCCGTGGGCCTTCGGACTTACTGATAGATAGATAAAAGAATGGTGTTATATTAGTAGTAAACTTAAGAAAACTTAATTCTTTCGTTCCGTTTTTCCACTCTCAGCAGTCATACAGTGAGCGCTCACATCCATTCAAACTTACCCCTCAGTCGGCTGCATACGTCCATCGAATTGTTAACTAAAAAAAAACACATTGTCTTTAGGACTTTTTATATGTTCTTTTATTCCAGTTCAACCCCAAAAACACTCCTTCTAGGCCACTGCTATTTTCTCGGGGATTTCGCTGAAATGGAGTGTTGATTTATAATTTTCCTGGCTGATATTCTTCTCGGACTGCAGGTATTTAATTGGGAATAAGTTTGTTTTTTCTAGGAGTCTTTCGTAATGACTGGGAAATATCTCAAACAGCATAATGTTATTTCCATGCTGTTCTTGGAAAGAAATACCCATTAATGTTCTCTCTAGAATTGATGGTAGGAAAAAAATGTTTACTGACGGTATGGTCTTGATCTAATAAATTGTGCTATAAGTTCTGCCTCATCATGCCAGGGAACTTTTATAGAATTAATATAGAGAAATCTTCTGGCATTGTCCGTTCCAGTTTAACTTTTAGCACAAGTAAACAATTGACTGTTCTCGTTATTAACCGCTCTCATGGGTTTGGAGGGTGGACCCATACGGGTCTCTTAACATCAGATTTTACTGTCAATGTTTGTGTATGTTTAGGAACATATAAATGGTGATGCCATAAGCCATCTGAACATGCTTCTCGAGGTATAATAAAAAACCGCTGAATCGCAAAAGGTCTGACCACCTGTAAAAAAAGAAAATGGATAACAGGTAATATACTATAATGAAATCTAGCACCAGCGTTTTTTAGGTAAGACCTGTAAAAATCACTCTGGTATTTAATTTTTTATATTAAGATACTACATTAGTGACTAGCTAATGTATCGTTTTTTAGCACTAGCTATGAACAATTAATTACTCAAAATTTACACGAGATGAAATAGAAATATGGTTATTAACCAATTACAATCGCCTAACGCATTTATAATTATGTTACACATCTATTATCTCGGGAAATAACTGATAGTTATATTATTCAATTTACATCTGGAAAACTTTGCTTTTGAATTTATTTTAAATGTTTAAATTAAATCACAAAGTCCAGTGAAATAAAAATGAAGAAACTACACCACTAAATCACTCAGGACTAATATATTTTACCGAAGCACAGAATAGAATGAATTCAGAGGTCGAATATAGAAGACTCCAAAAGAAATCTTGTAAGATTCTCCTATAAGCTAGGTACTGCTTCAATTCTCTGGCAACAAATGGTGACTGCATTTTTCAGCGATGCCAATATATAGTTAATGAAATGAAAAGTAATAATGATATGCTAAGTTTCACGCCTTATTTGATTCAGGGAACTTTTCTGTTCTGCAGCTAGACTTTCCCCGTCTCTCCTTCGTTCGATTTCCCCTTGTATCTTTCGGTCCGGCAGAAATTTAAACGTGTAAACCGTAGGTGTAAAAAACTGCTACGTTTCTCTGGGACATACAACAGTCTTTGAGGATACCGCTTGCACGATGAACTTTGGCAATGCCTACTTGACAGGAGGACAGAAAAAGTTAGGGAAATAACTGATTGAAATCGCTCTAGAGGTAGGAGGGTACGCGTGGCTAAACTAAATGTTAGAGAAAGCGAGTCTCGTGGCTGCTAGCCTGATAACTATTGCATACTAATTAGCGCATGTGGTAAAAAAATCCACGTTGGATAGTGCATAATAATTAGCGCACGTGGGACATCCACGTGGCATGTTTCAATTTAAATTCCAACATAAATGAGGGCTCTCGCTGCTATCCAAGGGTATTACCATATCATCTGACAATTCAGGGCCATCTGAAATTCGTCCGTCACAGTGACAGAAAACCAAAATAATTGCAAAAGTATCCAAATTGGACTGCCAATTTAGTGTAGTGCAGAAGTGGTAGGAAAGACCGGCTCACAGGGTGTGAGGGGTGAGTGACATGTTATTCGTCCATGACGGGCGATGAAGACTACTCTGTTAATCCAATTATTAGGAATATGTTAGGTTAGGGATGAAAGAGCGACTTGCGCAGTGATTTGGTTTAAAGTAAGGAAGAGTTGCGCAATTCGTCGACCTCACTCACTCGCCTGACTCCAGTCGCTAGACAAGTCAAGACGACATGAGATGAAGTCAGGTGCAGTGCATGACCAGGGCTTTGCACGTGCCTCGCCGTGCTCCTTATGCTCTACAGCACATTGCTAGTAATCGCCGTTATGCCCGTTGAACCAACATGTGGTTTCTTCAACGCAGTCTTTCGAATCCAGTCTTTGAATGCACGGGTAGGGAGACCCTAACTCACCGAAGTTTAATAACCACTCCGCTACAATCACCTAGTTTAGCCGGCCTGTCAAAGCCCTTTCCTGGGGGGTGGGGGGGAGGGTGGCGGCTGTCGCATGCTGACATTTACGTGACATACAACGATAAAGATAACGGGTTACTAAGAGACCTCGATCTTTGTTTTCACCTCCAAGTTTGTTTTAGTCATACTCCTCATGGACGATGTTATCAAGTCATGTAAGGAGAGAACAAGAAAGTATTCAGTGGGGTACTGGAAGATGAGACAGGTCTGTATTTCAGAGCTGGCATTTGCTGATGATGTTGCCCTGATTGCTAAATCAGAGGCACATCTCCAATCCAACCTGCAAGTCTGGAAGGAAGAGCTGGAGAAGAGAGGGATGGTCATAAGTAGCTCCAAAACAAAATCCCTAGTGATATCACGAGAAGAAAGAAGACATCAGATTAAGCTGGGAGAACAGGTCCTGGAGCAGGTCGACCACTTTAAATATGTCGGAGCTATTATAGACCGAAAGGGGGGCATCAAAGAAGAGTTGGCCACTCGAAAAGCAGCAGCTGGGAGACTTTTTCAGGCCATAAATCGAGGATTCCTCAGCAAGAGAGAGGTTGGTAAGAAAACGAAGATGGCTGTATACCGCTCCACCTATGTTCCAGTCTTGACATATGGATGCGAGTCATGGGCAATGACTACAACCCACAAAAGCCAGATCCAAACCTCAGAAATGAGGTATCTGAGGAAGGTGGTTGAAGTAACAAGGAGAGACATGGTCCGCAACCAGACGATACGTCAAGACCTAAAATGTCACCCCTGCAGACCCAAGTAGAACAGTCCCAATTAAGATGGTTTGGCCATGTCTGCAGAATGGGAGAAGATCGGCTACAACGACAAGCATGGGACACAAAGAGCCAAGGATTCAGACCCCAGGACGACCCAGAGTCCGCTGGGAGGACAACATTAGAAAATCTTTGAAGGACCGAGGACTGGAGTGGAACAAGGCCAGGAGGAAGACAGCGTATAGCATAGTCTGGCGCTCTCTCTTCCAAACCTCTACACCTCATGGTAGAAGGGGAACGACTAAGTAAGTAAGTAAGTAAGTTTGTTTTAGTTGTAGCCACTCACTCTCTCTATTATTCTTATCAGACAGATAGACAAGACAAATAGAAGATTGGTAAAAACTGTTTGTCATTTTATTATGATGAAATCGTTCAAATGAAAAGATAAAAAAAAGTTAACATCTATCCAGTTATATATATATATATCGTAGCCGCCATTAAAAACGCATCGCATTAGTTTATGAACAGCAACTCGATTTGCTAAATTTAAAATATATGAAACCACTTATTTTACATTTCTGATCCATTTACTAACCCAAATTTGGTGTATTTTTAAACATGAGACCATTCAGAACCAGCTCCTAAGCAGTTGTCAACCCTAGGTGTAAAAACAAAAGTCGCACTCACTGTCATCTTGAGCTAGTGTTGTTACACGAGGTTGACCAAGCCTGGGACGGTCATTGGTGGTACCTGTCGCCCGAAATCGCTGGTTCAGCCTCACTTTAGTGGACTGGTCACAATTGAAATGTCTGGCAACTTCTCTGGTCGCCATTCAACTGCTGAGCAAACCAACAGCTTGCCATCGCTCTTGTGACGACAGTCGAGGCATGACAAAAACATTAACTGATTTTCTTTCGATGAAAACAGATAATGGATTTTTACTCGCTAAAACTTGACTAATGCGTGTGCCAAATTTCAATGTGATTCGATTTTTAATAAAGCCAGAATTTATCAAAAACCTTGTTTTGCACGCAAAATTTGAAGTAAACATCATTTCGACAGTAAAGTGGGAATACATGAACTTCATCACTTGCACACTTTCGGGGTTTGAAAATCGCTCACTTGCATAAACATTTCAACAGTGAAAACATGTCACGATTTCGATGCGTTTTTAATGGCGGCTAGTATATTGCCAATTGTTGTCATAGCCAGGAGTGGAATTGAGGACGAGCTCTCAATATCTGACCAAATACTCCTAAGGAGTGCGCAACACATAGCCTCTGACAACAAAAGTCCAACTCCTGGCCTTCTCGTGGCGGCACCGTTTAATACTAACAGGAGAAGGGGCGAAGGGCGAGTGTCTGGCGCCTTAAAACCAGATTGCTCCAGGTACATTTTTGTATGTACCTGCAAGGATACTTGGAGAGGAGATGGGCACCGCCAAGCAAACCTCTTGCCCACTGAAATGCTATGATGGGAAGTAAACTCAGTAATAATATGCCGGATCGGCCGAGGCCCGGATTAACAACGACCGCGCTCTCATTGCCCCTTGAGAGTGATAAGTCAGCGAATGGGGTACAAACACCTGTTTTGAAACTTCCAAGAGAAAGTTTTGTTGTTGGAACTTGGAATGTACGCACGCTATATGCGTGTGGAAAAGTCAAAGAACTAACACATGAACTTGTTAGATACTCGTGGGACATCCTGGGCCTAGCAGAAGTCAGATGGACAGGATTAGGTGAATCAATAACAGTTGATGGTCACAAAATTTGGTTTAATGGGGATGAGTCTAAACATCAGCATGGAGTAGGTTTTATTGTACATAAAGATAGATTGAACTCTGTCATCAGCTGCACCCCAATAAATAGCAGGCTTATCACCATACGTATTGCAGCACATCCAAAGAACATCTCCATCATAAAGGTATATGCCCCCACTACTGACTATGAGGATGAGGCAATTGATACATTTTATGAAAATCTGGATGAAACAATTAAGAAAATTCCAAAGAAAGATCTTCTCATCGTGTTAGGTGATTGGAATGCTAAAATAGGGCCAGATGCATACGGTCAGTGGGCTGGCACAGTGGGGAAATTTGGGACAGGAGAAACCAACGATCGAGGACTAAGGCTACTAGAATTTGCCAGCAACTATAAACTAACCCTTGCAAATACACTATTTCCTCATAAGTTATCAAGAAGAACAACGTGGCATGCCCCAAAAACTGAGATACATGGCCAAATTGATTTTATTCTTGTATCCAAAAGATTCAAGTCCAGTATTAATAAAGCCAAGACTAGGACTTTTCCTGGCGCCGACATTGGTAGTGATCACGACATGGTATTGATGACGCTCAAGCTTAAACTAAAAAAGAACTATGATCAAAACAGATGTTCTCAGTTAAGATTCAATTTAGACAAACTGAAAGATCCAGAAATCGCGGGAATCTTTGAGGCAACTGTTGGAGGAAAATTCGCAGCTCTCAACTTTTTGGAGGATGATATCAACTCATTCACAGAGAACATGAAAGACGTGCTCATTGAATCAGCAAAAATAAACAAACCATGGGTTACAGATGACATTCTGAAGTTATGCGGGAAATGAAGAAGGTTAAGAAAGAGGTTCCTGAAGCAGCATGGCAATACAGTATGGTGAATAAAAATATTAGAAAGAAAATGAAACAGGCCAAAGAAAAATGTGTAGCTGATCAATGTGAGTCCATTAATACGGGGCTAATAAAAGGTAACAGCAAGGCAGCTTTTGACACATTAAGAAGACTATCAAAACCCCAACAGCCCAGGGTAACTGTCATAGAAGATAGCAATGGGGCTCTGCTAAATGGAAAAACAGCTGTAATGAGAAGGTGGACAGAATATCGTAAAGAATTATATAACTGTAAACTTGACACTGACTTAGGCATATTAAACAACATTAAGTGCGAAAACAGGGAACTTGGAAATGCAGCAATATTACGGGAAGAAGTGGAAGAGGCTATATGTTCGATGAAAGCAGGGAAGTCACCGGGTGTGGATAATATCCCAGCAGAGCTCTTGAAATATGGAGGACCAGATATAGTAAAAATCATGACAACAATTTGCCAGAAGATATGGAGTACAAAAAAATGGCCAAAAAGAATGGACGCAGTCATTAGTAATACCGCTTCCAAAGAAAGGAAATCTAAAAATGTGCAAGAACTACAGAACCATTAGCCTTATTAGTCATCCAAGTAAGGTGATGTTAAGGATACTTTTGAACAGAATAAAACAGAAATCAGAAGAAATCTTGTCCGAGGAACAGGCTGGCTTTAGACCAAAAAGAAGTATCTCAGAACAAATCTTCAATATTAGATTACTGATCGAAAAACATCTCCTGCATCAACACGATTTATACCATAACTTCATCGATTTCACAAAAGCCTTCGATCGAGTCTGGCATGAAGGCTTATGGAAAATAATGAGAAAATTCAATTTTGATACCAACATCATAGATATCATTGAAGCACTATACAAGGACGCAAGCAGTGCTGTTTTTGCAAGCAACGACATTGGAGAATTTTTCAAAACAACTGTAGGAGTTCGCCAGGGATGTATCCTGTCACCAGTGCTCTTTAATATATATCTAGAACATATTATGCAGGAGGCTCTCTACGATTATAAAACAACCATATCGATTGGAGGCCGACCTCTTTGCAATCTACGTTTTGCTGATGATATCGATCCGATAGCTGGAACAGAATCAGAACTTCAAGACCTTACCTCTAGACTGGAGAAAGTAACAAGAACGTATGGGATGGAAATTAATATAGAAAAAAGCAACATATTGGTGAATAGCCATAAGAAACATGTTCCGACCAACATTACGTTAAATGGGCAAACTTTAGAAGAAGTTAACACCTTTAAATATCTCGGGTCCACTATATGTAGTGATGGAAGATCAAGTAAAGAAATCAAGACAAGACTTGAGATGGCCTCAGCTGCCATGACAAGGCTGAATGTGATCTGGAAAAGTAACATCAGTTTTCCTGTGAAGATCAAATTATACAAATCACTTGTATTATCTATTCTCTTGTATGGGTGTGAGGGCTGGACACTCACTGCAGATACGGAGCGAAGGATTCAGGCTTTCGAGCATAAATGTTATAGAAGAATTTTGCGCATTTGCTATAAAGAGCACAAAACAAATGTCTATGTTAGAGAGAAGATAAACACCTATGCAGGCCACCAAGAACCACTTATGTCAATAGTGAAACGTCGAAAGCTTGCCTGGTTTGGGCATGTAACTCGTCATGACTCCCTTTCGAAAACGATCCTCCAGGGAACAGTCGAAGGTAAACGGAGAAGAGGAAGGCAAAGAAAATCCTGGTCTGATAACATCAAAGAATGGGCAGGACACGGTTTTTCCACACTTGTACGCATTGCTGAGGATAGAGAGCAGTGGAGGACCCTGGCTGCTGATGCTTCCACCATGACACCCCTACGACCCATGACGGGTTACGGGTTGAGATGATGATGAGTATATATATATATATATATATATATATATATATATATTATATATATATATATATATATATATATATATATATATATATATATATATACTACCTGTAAGGACCCGGCGTTGCCCGTGTGTTTACTGCATAGGAAATTTATAAAATGTCTAAATCAAACTATAGTATTTTGATATTTGAGTGAAAATGAGTTTTCATTTAAGTTAATGATTACCTTTTTAAGTGACTATACTCGTGCTATGTTTACAGTAATTGCAAATGCAAGCCGCACAAAATACTGTTATTCCTTATGGTTCCACCGGAAGAGTGATTTCACTTTTGCTTTTCAATTTGCTTCCGAATTTTCCCAAAATTCTTATTTCTTATGATGGAATAGCCAAAGCAATTTTATTCTGCTTCCGAGTTTTAGCAAGAAGCAATCAACCATATGCCAAACAACCATGTCGGCATGACATCACTTCCTATATTAATTAATGACTCAGTATAAAAAAACAGAAAAGGAGCCCTGTGGAGCTACCTAATTATACTTACACAATCGTTATGAATTTTAATCATAACAATGAGGATCATCATAGAAAAGTGTACAGAATTCAACGTTGACTTATATACCTGTTTCATTGATTACACCAAAGCTGTGGACTGTGTACAACATCAGCAGTTATGGATTATTATGGACAATATGGGATTTCCAAATCACCTTATACAACTCATCGCACTGCTGTACAAAGAACAAAAGGTAGCCGGAAGAATATAGGGAGAAATACATCAGAATGGTTTGAAGTACAGAAAGGAGTAAGACACGACTGTACCATTTTCCCTTATCTGTTTAACATTTATGCCGAGATTTTTATGAGAAACGTAAGAGATGACTAAGATAACACAGAGTTTGACCCATTTAACATCTGCGGGTACCAGACCCCAGAAATCAGATATGCTGACGACATTATATTCCTATCGACCAACCCAGAAGGACTTGAACAATTAATTCTGTCAACCAAAAAACCCAGCGAGGCTAAAAATCTATACCTAAATATCACGAAGACCAAAGCATCGACAACAGACAAAGTAAAGATCAAACCAGAAATTGAAAGTGATAACGAAGAACTCGAAGGTGTTAATGAATTCGAATACTTAGGATCAATCATCAACAGCCCTGGCGACTGTGCAGTAGAAATTAAAAGAAGACTTGCAATTGCCTATTATAAACTAATACAGATGAAAAACCTATGGCAAGGTACAATCAAAGAAACAAAGTTACAACTGATCAGAGCATGTATATTGCCAGTAGCAACATACGGTTGCGAGACATGGACACTCAATAAAACAGTTGCAAAATAAGAGTACATCATTCGAAATGAAATGCTACAGAAGGACGTTGAGAATACCCTGGACAGAAAAAAAACCCATTAGAGAAGTACTGCCCTCACTAAATGTAGCGGAATATTGGCTCCTAAATACAATCGCAATAAGAAAGCTGACATTTTTCGGTCATATAAATAGACATAGTAGTCTTGAAAAATTAGTAATGGAAGGCATGGTCCTTGGAAAAAGGGGAAGGCGACGACCTAGACGACGGTGGATCCAGGACATCACAGAGAGTCTGAAATTGTCTTTGGATGATGCAGGTCGACTTGCCCAGAATCGTGATGCATTCAGAGCAGCTGTAATGGAGACAACGTTCTGGAGATAATACATCACATGATGATGATGTAATATGTACATTTTTTAACTCTTTCAGTCCCAAGCAAAAAAGTGGGTTTGGCCCAAGCAAAAATGGCCACACCAGTGCGTTTTTATTGTTGTTGTTTGGAAATAATTTTTTTAAATGTTCATATGCATAAATAACTTTGTTGTTGTATATGAAACTGAAGGTAATTGGATGTACTTTACTCTTGTGCTACAAGTATAAAAGCTTTCATTGAAAAATGATTAGTTATTCAAGGTAAAATGGAGGATATGCGCTTAAAAAAATGATTAGTTATTCAAGGTAAAATGGGGGATATGCGCTTGAAAAAATCTAAAATAAATATCTCAAAACAGAAACACGTTCACTCTTAAACACGTGCGGTATTTAAAAGAATGTACTTGCAGTCGGAAATGACGTTTTGGGTGGTTTGTGGGTAGTTATAATTAGAAACAGTCTCAAATAGAGGCACATATACTAAAGCCTTTTTAAAGTCGATTGGGCCAAGCGCGTCTAACCCCTGAGACACTTAAAAGTCGATTGGGGCTTAAAGAGTTAATTTTTATTTCATTGTGAGGGAATCTCTCGACACTGTTTTTACCTGAGATATTTTTTTCTTTCAAGCTGAGAAAAAGAACGTGCTACGGAGCTGTAATCATCAATGTTCAGAAAATATGTAGAGCAATTTCTAAATAAGAGAGCATAGGCACATGTACTGTAATCTACCTTTCATGATTAAGTCGTGAAGATCACTGTGACTGAATGGGCTTACTTTCCTGTATTACAGCACTTCCGGGTTATGATATAGTGTTCGTAGTTCTTTATCGCCGTTTACCTTTTTCGTTATCGTTCTTAATTTATTTCTTCCCCATCTTCGCTCTTTCTGTTATTTTTTAACGTGAGCTACTTAATTGTAACTTTAATCACACCTTTGATATTTCCCAACCGTACGTTATTTTTTGGAACACACCTGCTCGTTAGACTATTGTTGGTTAAAGCAGGAGACGGCCACATGGGCCACATAAGGAATTACTTTGGGGTCTTTATCCCTTGTTTGAACACCTGGTATCAAGACCTCTGGGCATAGCAGGCAGCTGGAGCGATTGAAAATAAAGGACTTTTGAGACGCACAGGAGACCTTCTTACTAGATCGTGTACCCTTTTGGTAGCGGTAGCCACTTAGATGTCGTGTACGGGGCGAGACAATGTAGAAATAGATTAAAGGAAACATGCTCGCCGATCATACGACAAGGAAACAAAAGATGACACATCACGCAGTTGACACAAAAAGACTTCATATTGTAGTAAAATCTGCGAGAATAATCGCTCATTTCAGTAGATTTTGGTCATAAAATGATAATCAAATAATCCGCCCGATTGTGTCTGACGGTGATGGTCTCACACGCCAGCAGAACGCTGCCTTTTTGTGCAGTGCTAACGCCTATAGAACGCTCCCACGAGGGAAAAAAATCTAACACGCGTTTTATTTTCGGTTTAGAAAAAAATAAACTACTAATATTTAACATTTTGACCGATCTGCTGCAACAATTTTTGCAGCCTAACATTATAATTAAAGATTTGTAGAAATGTAACGCTAACTGCTGTATGTAGTAACGTAATCTGTCAACAGTAATGTAAAATTTGGTAGTTTTTTGGACTTTTCCCAGTAGAAATAACAAGACGACTGTAATACTTTAACGCAAAATACTACCAACGCATGAAAACCCGCGTCGTTCTGCACGCGAGACTAATAGTATAAACACACTGTGGCAAGCCAACCGAGGCAAAACACACAGACAGTTTTATTTCCTCTAGCGATAGTCTGGCTGACGTCACAAAAACAAGTTTGTTATTTGAAAAATACATGCTGGCGAGGTGAAGGAGAGAAGGGAATAAATATGGCCGCCTTGTGTAAAAATTTTATCTGACGATGGACAGTGATAAAAATGAAAATCTAAACCCATCATAAACTGACCACAAAAATTATATGGTAATATCGCTTAAAGTCCCCTGAGAAAGAATGTGCTTTTAATAATATGATAGTCCCAGTATTGGAAAAGTTATTGAAGAAATACTAATATCTACGAACGCTCTACCAGACAGACTGTTGGTCCTGCTTGTTTTTCATAATGTTGGTAGAGAGGACAGCAGTTTAAAAATAGCGGTTTTGAGGTACATTCAAATTCGCTTGGGTAAAAAGAGTAGGTGGAAAGGGGAGCGGTAGGAAAAGTGTTACCAAAAACGAAACATCTTTTTGTATTGGCATAACTACCGCAGGCTGGCCAATAGATTACCAGACGCAGAATTTATTTGGAATTATTTTTGTTTTTCAAAAACTGCATTTGAAATTCTGGTGGTCGCAAGCTTTTGATTGGCCAGTGTTAATAAATATTAGCAAAAGCTTTCGCTGCTCAGTGCCAGTTGATAATATTTGTCCATTCAAATACGCTGAGAACAGCTGTGTTAAATTTTAAAGATAAATAAAGAAAGTATTTCACAGTCTGGGACAGTGCAGAGGAAACTGAGGCCATTTCTTTGCAAGTCAACGTCATTTGTTTATATTTCCTTGATTTGTGGTAAGGATGCTTTATGAATTACTATGTATATTCCCACTGCCAAAGTTAGATACTGCTTTTGGGAAAGTGAAGGACATGCCGAGAGCAGACATTGATGAGTCCTCACATTGAAATGTATCTAATTGGTGTATGTTGTCATGATTTTGTTTGAATATTATTGCATTATAATATTAGTAAGCCTCTGTGTTCTATGAACACTGTTAAACATGCCTGAAGCATTTATATTAAAAGAAAAGAAGAGTAAATCAGACCAAAGGAAATGTGGTTCCTCCACATTATTGTATTGAGGAAAACTATGTAAACGTACAGTGGCGCCCCCCCCCCCCCCCCCCCCCCCCCCCCCCCCCCCCCCCCCCCCCCCCCCCCCCCCCCCCTATCTGCCATGGGGACCTGAGGTGTGGTCGCAGCAAGGTGGGAGTCATTAAAATTAGGGGCGAGTGCACCTTCAATGCACGCGAGGCTGACCCCATACCTCCTTAGGAACCTAAATAAAATATATTAAGTGATCAGATGTAAAAGGCCAGGGTGTCCTTTTGTTGCAGAGGTTTTTTTTCCTGTTACCAGCTGGTGACAGGAAACCTGCTGAGTCAGAAGCTATCAAGTCTCCGACCCTTCGTTTATGCTATTGAAAGAAAACGGGAGGAGCTTGGGCGCATTTGAAAGAGAGATATTTTCTGCATCTTCGTATTGAATTTCATACTACAAGGATTCCCAGGTGATGTGATAAGCATCTGGGGATATCTGACACTTTCCTCAATAAAAACACTATTATTTCACTTATACGCAGGAAGTTTATGGGGCATGATTAGAAAACAGCTCCTCATACATAGTGACTCTCCCTCTTATATGAAATAAAAGCAAGCTGTGAACATTCCCACAGGACAGATAACTATATTAAATGTGTAGTTAGTGGACAAATAGTCCAGATATTTTAGTTGACCTTTTCTGTAACTATCTTGTCCTCATTTTCAAAGACCTGTCCATAAAGATATAACTGGACAGGCAAAATAAAAATTGTAAAAAGAAAATTAATTTTTAAAGAAAAACTTAATTGCTAGTTTTATTATCTTCTTTATAGAAACTTAAAGTGTTTGATTGTTGTGTACCATCATTACATTTCTCCCCTAGACACTAGGTACACCATACACCATACACTAGAGCCAGAATAGTGACCGTGTGAGACCTAGGGAGGTAGCTGTAGGTTCTCTGCACATAATTCATCATCATCATGTATAGAGTCAGAGACCTACTTATGCTTGACCTCACACGGTTTATGCAGACACCTATTTCATTCTTGTTAGGATACCATCATAACCTCCCCAGCAAAATCAACTTTGCTACATAAATTGGTAGGCTTGTCCGGGCATTTGAATTTCTCCTAGTACTACATACATTGGGGTATGGGCTTTAGCTTTAACATCATTCTATTTTCCCAGGGAATCCCTATAAATAGTATTGCCCAAGATTTGGGAAGTCAAGAAAGTGTCAGAACCCAGAAGTAATTAATAACTTAGTACTTAGAAATTTTGTTAGAACATTTGCATTTATTAGAATGGCAGATCTGGCCAAGTTTCGCTCTGCGGCTGTGCAGACTGCTAAAGAAATGAATATGGAGGGACAAAGTTTGATTGACTATGTCATCTCAGAATGTAACAAATTTATTACTAGGGAAGAACATAGGTTAGCTGAGGTAAGAAAAATGCAGTTAGAGGATGCTAGGGAGACTAAGAAATTAGAGGCTGATAGGGAGGCTGAGATTAAGAGGCTGCAGTTGGAGGAGAAGAAACTTGAGGCTGAGAAGGAGGAAAACGTATACAGAGGGAGGCGGAAAGGGAAGATAAAAGATTACAAAGAGAACATGAGATACGACTAAGGGAGTTAGAGCTGCAAGGCCATGCTCCTGAAAATGGAACTAGCCCATCCACTTCCGACTCAGCTGCAAGCCAGGGGGCCTCCTCATCAGCCATGGGGTTTTATTTAGACTATTTTGTGGAAAAGGATGATGACATTGAGTCATATTTAAGCAGATATGAAGTATTAGCCACTACTTATGGGTTAGAAAGAGAAAGATGGGGGGTAAAGTTGTCTCAGGGCCTTCGGGGAACAGCTTATGAAGTGTTTTCTAAAATGAGCAGGGATGACCAAGACAACTATGACATGTTGAAGCAAGCTCTTCTGTTAAGATACGAAAAGAACGGAGAGTTTTATAGAAATAAATTTAGGAATGCCAGGCTACTGTCGGGTGAGACCTATCACCAGTTCTCCGCCCGGTTGGAGACGTATATGGAGAAATGGGCTTCTTTAGGGAAAACCCAAGATCTCAAAGAGATGATACTCATTGAACAGATGAGAGAGTCCATGGCTCCAGACATGAGAAAGTTTCTCATGGAACAGGGCGCGGAGAGGCTGGGTGAGATAATAAATGTCGCTGAAAGGTATCAGGCAGCCCAGGCAGAAGTAGCTGGCATCAAGAAGAAACCAGTAGATCAGTATAAGGCTCCTCAAAACTATAATAAATTTGATAACAGAAGTAAGCAGAACTTTGATAGGCCTCGAAATGATTTTAAAAATAAAACCTCACATTTCAATGACAGAAGGAATGATGAAAGAAAACCTTTTCATCAAAGTAGATTATATTGTAGCCGGTGTAGGATGGACAACGATAACACCGAAAATTGTTCAAGGAGACCTGTAGTAATGGCCACGCTTCAGGTCAGGTCGACTCTTAAGAAGGAGGAGGAATCACCAAAAACAATGTCTCGTAAACAGTGGAGAAAGGCACAGGCTGAAGATAGGTCACTTAAGCCGTGTTTTAAGAAACTCCAAATACTACATACCCCTCATAGGAAAGGAGAATTCTATTTGTACGATGGACTGCTTTGCCGGGCGGATAAAGCAGGATCATCCGGGTGTGGACAGGTAGTAGTGCCATCGAAATATAGGGCACAAATTATGAGACAAACACATGTTCTAGATGGTGAACACCAGAAGATGGGTACCACCTGCCAAAGAACATCTGCTGGATATTTCTGGCCCGGAGAAGTTGAAGACATAAGAAAATTTACTGAGGCCTGCGAACAGTGCAGCACGAAAAATTCCACAGGGTGGAAAAATGCAAACCAAATGCAAGAGAAGCATTATGGAAAACCTAGGCCAGAAAATAAAGAGGGAACACCCACACGTGGGAAAAGGAATCAGGACCTAGACGCGTCACGGGGCAAACTTAGGCCTGGAAAGAAAAATAATTATAATAAAGTGGACAGTGGGGAATGGGATTCCCCTTTTCACAGACAGTCTTCACTCGAATGTTTTACAATGGCTATTATGCAGCGAGTACAAAGAACTGTAATACCCCAGAATAAGCCGACAATCCCTCGGCCGGACTTATATAAACTGGAGGAAGAAAAAAGAGAGCGAAGTTCTCTCAATTTGAATTTGAACCTGAGGGGAGACAACCCCAGGAAACGAATTGGTAGTGGAAGGTTCTTATGTGATGACAAAAGGAAGAAAAGCCACCACCACCACACTTCCAAATGCATGATAATTACCGGGGGCCATTCCAAAATTAACCCGCAACCCTGTTATTTGGGAGGCCAATAAAAGGTTCTCTTGAAGCATTGTTAAGGACCTGGACAGATGAGAAGGCAGAGGAGACTGTTACCTCATCATATCAATATGTGAACGAACTGACCACTCGTCTAAAAACCAGTTGGAAACTGGCAAATGATAATTTGAGAAAAGCCAGGAAAAAGCATGCTGCTTATTATAATAAAAAAGCTAAGGATAGGGAACTTGCTGTAGGGGAGAAGGTACTTCTTCTATTGCCAGGCAGCAACAATAAACGTCAGATCAGATGGCAAGGTCCATACACAGTTTTGGAAAAGGTATCCAGAACAAATTACAAGATAGACAAAAAGAGAAAGGAAAAAGTCTATCATGTGAAACTTTTCAAGAAATATCTGGACAGACAAATCCAGGAAGGAACACATCTAATGGCCTTGTCTGTCGCAACCGAAATGAAGAATGACCCTGTAAAATATGATTTCTTCTCCTTACGCAAACCAGTGGTGAATATGATGGGTGCTGCAGGTAGAACAAAGGTCAACTCGACCGACGCAGGGTTATGCAGATATGGAGTGAGAGTGTAAAGTATTAGTTATGCGAATGGTGGACTGTTCGTATGTTGACCAGTATAAGGCACTCATTCACTCATAGCTATAAGTCACCGATACAGACTGCTGTGGTCGTTTCATACTGTTTATTAGGACGCACACACTTGAACAAAACGGATACAGTCATGGGTACATGTTGACACAGTAAATCATGGTATTTGGATCGTAGGTGGTAACATCCGACCTATTTCATGCAGCATTCAAATACAATGGATGACATAAGGCAAGCATTCAATGTTCTGGTAGACTATCGCCTTATCCTCTAACTGACTGAACGCGTCAGTGGAGGTGAGTATGTAAACATATAAAGAGTTCACTGGCCGAATCTTTTTTTCTTGGCTAAGTTCTTAAGCTGAACATAGCAGATGTTTATACAATAATGTTGAACCACGATAGTGGGTTTTCCATCATAGCAAGATCTCTATACCACTGTCCGATAGTAAGATTTACATTCTGTTCTCTTGACAGTGATTCATAGTGATGAAGGAATTCAAGATGGCTGTCTTTTTGAGTTTCGCTCACTCACTCAGAAGAAGGATAAATGATAAGCCAAAGATAATTCGTAATAAATTATCTCATAGCATTTCCATACAGTCCTATATCAATAAGGTTGCTTCATGTAGTACATAAGCGCTGTTTGTTAAACTGTCATCTTCATCAATATACCAACGATTCTAGATGCTCGGTAACACGATGTCCATCTAGATCTAGGCAAAATAGAGATTATCAAAAGGGTCTGGTATTACCTGGAGTCCGAATTAAACACAATAGAATACATGAGGAGAATCTCTGACAACAGAATCTCGCAGAGACACTATCTCCTACTGAAAAATCATTCACAGATCATTTTCAATCTTGTTACAGGACCAGCCCAAAAACACACACAGCCATTATCAGCTGGCTTCGTCGAGACTCACTACGCCTCCGTAGGAAAACGAATACCTGCCCCAGAGTTCGGCACAAAGAATATAGTCCGACCTAAGCATACGAAGATATACAATATAAGACTGAATCTTCTTGCACTAGACAAGTAATACATATAAATTCAGGCCATAAACATTCTAAGGAAAATCAATCTATTTTCTGGCCCTAACAAATGAGAAATGACATAAATTCAGTATTCATACGCCAAATCAATAACAAGAGAGATCACTCATGTAATCAAAAGTATAAATCAATCATCGATAGTCTAACCTTGACCGATAGAGTATTTCTTTTCATATCAAACAGTCATACAGTACATTTCTATATTTGCCTACCTACCTACAGTAATCCGTGCGTCGCATAATTCCATACACAAGAATATGTGCGCAACAGATTACCACACCCCCCGGGAAAAAATGGTACATTTTTTTTTTGAAATACACCTAGGAGCAACATACAATAGGCTCACAACGCACGAATAACAATGCGCAGATGATAAGCATTCTAAACAAATGTAACGCCTAATTTAAGGCTAAGTAGTCCTATGGAACGATAAATTAGAATATATATTAGGATCCAGAGAAAGTCTTTCTCTGAGTATAAATATTTCCAGAGAGGTGTCACCAACGCATACTACAATACTGGCAATGCCACTATTTCTACAATAGTTTATACAAAAAAATTTCATCTTAGGTATCTTAACATCATGATTACCAAAGAAGAAAAACATCGAAAGACCAGCGGTGAATATACATCAATGAACCGCTAAGTAGTGATACAATCAATATATGATATATTACATATGTGTACATATTTTAACATAGGAAAAAACTGTAGCAAAGTTAGGCACGTTAGAAATCCAGGATCTAACAGTTAGGTGGAATCATGTGGGCATCTAGACAAAATGTCTGCGATCACATTTTCTGATCCACGGATAGCTCGCACCGAAAAATGAAAAGGCTGAAGAGCAATCGCGTATCGCGTTGATCTCGCGCTCTTCAGATTTTTACTCTGAATAGCCGTAAGAGCTTTCTGGTCAGTTTCCACAATGAAATGCTCGCCTAGAAGAAATCTTTGAAGTTTAAGGATTGACCAAACCATAGCCAATAATTCACGGTCTAGGACCGAGTAATTCTTCTCTGCGGCATTTAGTTTTCGAGAAATATACAACACATGATGCAGAGTTCCAGAGTACTCTTGCATTAGTGCTGCTCCAATCCCTGTGGATGAAGCGTCACTACGAAGAACAAATGTCTTATCTTTAGTAGGTAACACTAAAATAGGTGAAGTAGAAAACATAGTTTTAATCTTATCCAAAGAGGATTGACATTCTTGAGTTCAATTGACTATATTAGGAGACCCTTTCTTTAGCAAAGAAGAAAGATGTGCCATGATCGAGGACAGATTCGGAATGAATCGTCCATAAAATTGTATTAGACCTACGAGACTTCGCACTTGCTTTTTAGTCTTAGGAATAGAAATGTTAAGTATTTTACTTGTATTATGGTCCTCTGTTTTTAGGAAACCATGACCAACACGGTGACCTAAGAAAGATATCTCGCTAAAACCAATACAGGCTTTAGATGGTTTCGCTGTCAGGTTATGCTCGCGTAAGATAGACAATAGTTCATTTAACCCGTTATAGTGATCTTCCCAAGTATCACTGAAAAGACAGATGTCATCAAGATATGCAATGACATCTGAGCGATGAGATAGGATTCGACGCATCATGCGTACGAATGTTGCAGGGGCGTTCATAAGACCGAAAGGCATGAAATTCCACTGGAATAGACCCCTAGGTGTCGAAAAAGCAGTAAACGGTTTGGCGTGTTCGGATAGTGGAACTTGCCAATATCCCTTAGACAAATCAAGTTTAGTGAAGAAATGAGATTTCGATAGTCTAGTAAGTAGCTCTTCTAGTAAAGGCATAGGTTCTGCATCAAATTTCGTCCTTTGGTTCAATTTGCGATAATCAACGCAAAGACGTATGTTATTGTCTTTTTTTCGTACAATAACCATCGACGAAGAATATGCTGATGTGGATGGTTCAATTATTTTTAAATCTATCATCTCATCCAACTCTTTCTCTACCTGTGCTTGAAAATGTATCGGGATAGGATACGGTCTGACTCTTATAGGATTATGGTCAGTAAGAATAATGTCATGTTCAATGACATCAGTTTGACCAGGAATGTCAGTAAGGACATCCTGAAATTGTTGTAACATAGTAGAAACTTGTTTCTGTTCTCCTAGAGATAAGTCGGGAGAGACCGTAACATCTTTCCATGATTCATTAGAATGAAGTGGAATCATCGGAAAAGGGAGATTCACATCCGAGAAACTCGTTTCCTCATCCTGTATTACTGACAGTGATGAGTAATGTCCATGTGGGACTGGAGAATCGTCCGTTGCCTGGAAAACAGATTGTAAATAATCCGGACGTTCATGGAGTTCCGTGAGCATGTTGATGTGGAAGGTTTTATGCTTCCCGTCAATATCGACGATATAGTCAACATCGGAAACTTTTGATATTACATCGTACGGACCTTTCCAAGAAATAAGAAGTCTGTTTTCCCTACAAGGTAGTAAAACAAATGCTTTGTCACCTGGACAAAGTTGTCGCAAGCATCTCTTCTTATTGGCAAATTGCCTTGCCTTCTGTTTCGCAAATTCAGAAATAGCAGTTGCCAATTTGCATGCTTCAATAATCTTGTGTCTAAGTGCAATGACATATTCGTAAGAGGATTTTGTGTCATCGACAATATTATCAGCAGTTATAAGGTCATGAAGTAAGGACATATGACCTCACGGTTTCGCACCAAAGACAAGTTCAAAAGGAGAAAATCCTGTATGTTCGTTGGCGACCTCTCTGTATGCAAAGAGAGCCGCAGGTAAAACCCTGACCCAATCCTGAGGATGACCTTCAGTTATCTTACCTAGCACGTTTTTCAGAGTTCTATTCAGACGTTCTACCATCCCATTAGACATAGGATGATAAATACTACTCAGAGATCTCTCTATCTGCAGAGTCGCCATTACTTGAGACATGGTATCCGATATGAGTTGGGTACCATGGTCTGATAATATTTCTCCTGGAAATCCCAGACGAGAAAATATGAGCCAAAGAGCATCTGCAATATCAGCAGTAGTTATGCTCTTTAGAGGAACAGCCTCTGGCCAACGTGTGCACATATCAACACACGTCAAGATAAATTGGTGTCTTCTAGCGGATTTTATCTTAAATGGACCAATGATGTCTATCGCCATTTTTTGAAATGGTCGAATGGGAACGTCTGCAGCCTGAATAGGTGCAGCATGGCGTGGACCTCTGGATTTAACCTCTTGACATACCTTACAAGATCGACAATAGATCCGTATGTCCTTGTTCACAAAAGGCCAAAAGAAAGACGCAAGAACTCTAGATTTAGTACGAGAAAAACCCATATGTCCAGCACACTGAGAATCATGAGCGTGCTGCAAAATTTTAACTCTCATATTTTTGGGCACAAGAATTTGAGAATGAATGGACTTAGCGGAGTCTTGTACCATACGTACAAGTGCGCCATTCTTCATCGTAATCCAAGATTTACGATTTGTATCTTTATTTGGATCACCTTTTGTTGCTAGCGTGAAGAATTTTTTAGAGTAGGATCATCTTCCTGCTGTTTCATAAATGAATCACGAGAAATTTCCAAGGGTTCATCTTGGTTCTGCGCATCATTATCTTCAGAAGGTGAAGATTGAGGCACGTTAAGAGCTTGAGCCCTAGTGACTACTGCATTAGCAGTTTGCATATTGTTATTTTCCCAATCAGCAATTTGTTGCGGAGTGCATTCTTTCACTCCATGAATGCGACCGATGATAAGATCAGCGATCGGATTCGGCAGAAGACATGCGTGCACATCTCCTGTAAAGAAGGGAGTAGCAATATTGATAATGGCAGTAGAGTACTTCTCCAATGTGCCACCAAATGTTACGCATTTGATTATTTTGCCAGTGGCTCGAGAAGGATCTACGAGTGACTGCCTCACACCAATGGTGGTGCACCCCGAATCGAAAAGAATTGAGACCGGAGTACCATTTACTAGACCTCTATTCAAGACAAGAGCACCTCTTCCATCATGCGCGACTGACGCAGGAAGAGCAGGAAGAGGATGACCACAGCTTAAAGTAGAAACCGTGGTTGGATCGAATAATGTTTTGCACTGGGAACATTGAGATGCTCTACCAAAATCGAAAGCAGAACATCCGACATTATTAGAGTCTTTCTTATCATTAATTTGATTACCGGCTTCATGGAACTCTTGCTGTGCAGAGTTAGCCTGGTAATGTGATTTATGTCTTTTGTATTGTGATCTACCACGATTATTATCACCTCTATACTTATTATTATTTCCTCTGTTATAACCCCTGTTCGGGTTTGAATCATAGTATTCATGATCATAATCATCATGCTCATTATAACGAGTATCTCTGTAATGTTGGTTTTGTTGTTTCCATGAAGGAAAACTTGGGTAGTTCCAATAGTGACTTCCTCAGGGTGTGCCGTGACGTATTGGTCACAATATTCTTGCATTTGTTTTAGCGATTGGGGTTTACGCTCGTGTAAAAATTCAAGGAATTGTTTATTCACAGAGGACATGATCTTGTCTCTGAGCAACAAATCCATAAGAAAGTCATATGTTTTCTCTATTTTGGACAATTCAATCCATCGTGTAAATGTAAGACGTGTTTTTGCAATGAATTCTGAGAATTCTACCCCTGTCTCAGGTACCATTGTCTTAAACAAAATACGATAACCTTCCTCTGACAATTGATATTTCTTTATCAAGGCTGCCCTAATAACATCATAATTGTCCTTGTCAGTTTCCTCAACCAAACATAAACTCGTCAGAGAATCACCTTTTAGATTCTCAGACAAATGATTAGCATATTGTGATTTATCCACATTATGAGCTCGACAAGCACGTTCAAATCTATCAAGCCAGAATGTTATATCGTCACTGGCAGAGTTGAACGCTGGCACCTTGACCTTATAAGTAAAGGGTTTACCATTACCACTAGATTCTTGATTAACATTACTCATATTTGTCAATTTTAATTTTTCTAACTCAAATGCTAAAAGTTCTTTCTGATGTTCATGTTCTCTTATTGCTTTTCTCTCCTCAGCTTCTAATCTTTTTTGCCCAGCAGCAGCTAGAAGTTTTCTCTCCTCAGCTTCTAATCTTTTTTCTTCTATTTGAAGTTTTCTCTCCTCAGCAGCAGCTTTTATCTCCTCAGCTTCTCTGTCTAATCTTCTTTGCTCAGCATCAGCAGCAGCTTGTAATCTTTTTTCTTCCATTTGAAGTTTTCTCTCCTCAGCTTCTCTGTCTAATCTTTTTTGCTCAGCATCAGCAGCAGCTTTTCTCTCCTCAACAGCAGCTTTTCTCTCCTCAGCTTGCATCTGCAATCTTAAGTTCTCAGCATCTTTCTTCTTTTGTTCAACTTCTGCTTTCCATTTATTCTCATCTTTTTGTTTTTTCTCTTCTGATTTGTGATGATAACTGCAATGAACTAAACAAAACAAATGACGTTACAGTGTATAAACATAAGGGTGTAGAGAACTGAATGAAAGGAAAGATAAGACCAACAAATTCAAACAAATCAAAACCAAACTAAAGAACAGGAAAAATATTACAAAAACAACAATAGGGACAATTTCGTCACAGCTAACAGATATTGCAACAGATGTTGCAGCAAATTTTCAATTAAGAAAATTTGCCCCTACAGAACACTAGTACAAGACCAATATTACTCGGTATTTCTTGTCCTAGTCACCTCACCAACCGCTCACAGACATATAAACAACTATTACATATAAACAAATAACATGAAGACATCAATAGCATAAATGCATATATACTATAATCAAATAGATATAGATCAAATGAGTGTTGCGGAAAGAATGTGTTATAGAGAAGGCTTAGCTTTTTAATCAAAATAATTTGCCACTTTTAATAAGTTTTTAAATTATTGAATTACCTTATTACAATGTTCAACAAATGTAGCATATGAAGATCCAACGATGAAATATATGCACTTCTCTGTCTAACAACACTGCAATTCTTCTTCAGCAGGATAGACAATCACTTCTTTATAACACTGTCTGTACTGCAGAAAATGTCAACAAGTACTGACCCAGATACTGTATACACTTGTCAGAACAGGTCAAGCTGACATCGACTGTATAGTTGTCCTACTGGTGTTGATGTGTGTCACATTTGGCCAAAATAAACGTTCTTGTAACACTAGGTGACTTCTCAAGATTAAGACTGCGAAGGCTGGACCCAGGAATCTGGCCTACCACTGTAAAATATGATTTCTTCTCCTTACGCAAACCAGTGGTGAATATGATGGATGCTGCAGGTAGAACAAAGGTCAACTCGACCGACGCAGGGTTATGCAGATATGGAGTGAGAGTGTAAAGTATTAGTTATGCGAATGGTGGACTGTTCGTATGTTGACCAGTATAAGGCACTCATTCACTCATAGCTATAAGTCACCGATACAGACTGCTGTGGTCGTTTCATACTGTTTATTAGGACGCACACACTTGAACAAAACGGATACAGTCATGGGTACATGTTGACACAGTAAATCATGGTATTTGGATCGTAGGTGGTAACATCCGACCTATTTCATGCAGCATTCAAATACAATGGATGACATAAGGCAAGCATTCAATGTTCTGGTAGACTATCGCCTTATCCTCTAACTGACTGAACGCGTCAGTGGAGGTGAGTATGTAAACATATAAAGAGTTCACTGGCCGAACCTTTTTTTCTTGGCTAAGTTCTTAAGCTGTATATAGCAGATGTTTATACAATAATGTTGAACCACGATAGTGGGTTTTCCATCATAGCAAGATCTCTATACCACTGTCCGATAGTAAGATTTACATTCTGTTCTCTTGACAGTGATTCATAGTGATGACAGGAATTCAAGATGGCCACCTTCTTGAGTTTCGCTCACTCACTCAGAAGAAGGATAAATGATAAGCCAAAGATAATTCGTAATAAATATTTTCATAGCATTTCCATACAGTCCTACGAGGTGTGTTCAAATGAAACCTCTGGGGTTCTTTAGAAATAGTCAACATAGGCATTCAGACACGCATCCCACTGCTTGGGTAGACGGCGGATGCCGTCCGAGTCATTTCCAATCTTGTTACAGGACCAGCCCAAAAACACACACAGCCATTATCAGCTGGCTTCGTCGAGACTCACTACGCCTCCGTAAGAAAACGAATACCTGCCCCAGAGTTCGGCACAAAGAATATAGTCCGACCTAAGCATACGAAGATATACAATATAAGACTGAATCTTCTTGCACTAGACAAGTAATACATATAAATTCAGGCCATAAACATTCTAAGCAAAATCAATCTATTTTCTGGCCCTAACAAATGATAAATGACATAAATTCAATATTCATACGCTAAATCAATAACAAGAGAGATCACTCATATAATCAAAAGTATAAATCAATCATGGATAGTCTAACCTTGACCGATAGAGTATTTCTTTTCATATCAAACAGTCATACAGTACATTTATATATTTGCCTACCTACCTACAGTAATCCGTGCGTCGCATAATTCCATACAAAAGAATATGTGCGCAACAGACCCTCTCACCTCATTCGAATATCCACTGAAAACCAGTGAAACGTTTGCACAGGTGAAAATCAGTAATCACCTGACGAAAGGACAGAGGGAGAAGGTTCAACAGGTCCTTGAGAAACATACAGATGTGTTAACGGATAAACCGGGACACACAAATTTGCTGGAATATGATTTGAAACTACCAGACCCAGCACCTATCTGTATGAGGCCCTATTCTATTCCGTTTGTTAAGGAAAAAGCTTTGAAAGAGGAGATTGATTATTTGTTACAAGAAGGGATTATTTCTCACAGTGAGTCTCCTTACAGTTCCAGTGTGGTTTTGTTGCGGAAGCCATCAGGAGAACATAGACTGTGCATCGATTACAGGAAACTGAATGCTGTCACAGAAGGTCAGGTGGATCCATTACCTGATACTACTCAACTATTTGCCAGGTTGAACAAGGCAAAATATTTTTCTAAGGTGGATCTTAGCAAAGGCTATTACCAAATTCCAGTAAAGCCTGAGGTTCGACCTTATTTAGCCTTTAGCACCTCGGAAGGTCATTATGAGTTCAACATGTTACCGTTTGGGTTGATAAATGCCCCGAGTGTGTTTTCTAGGATGATGCAAAAACTGCTAGATCCCCTGAAAAATCCATGTATTTAGAATTTTATGGATGATATCTTCATTGCTACAGAAACATTTGAGGAACACGTTACCTCTTTGAATATGCTGTTTGATAGACTCAGAGAGGCTAACATAACCGCTAGGCCAACAAAATGTTGTATTGGGTGTAAAGAGTTGGAATTCTTGGGACATACGGTACATCAGGGTAGCATGACCCCTGATCCCAAGAATCTGGACAAACTGAAAAGAGCACCTAGACCAAAAACAAAGAAAGATGTGCGATCTTTCGTGTCGTTGTGTGGGTTTTACCAAAAGTACATTAAACATTTTAACTCTATATGTGCTCCTCTGACGGATTTAACTCGCAAAGGTCAACCTGATACAATATATTGGTCAGCTCAATGTGAATTGGCTTACCAGGAGTTAAAAGAAAAATTCACAAGCAGGCCAGTATTGCAATTGCCTGACTTGAATCAAGAATTTATCGTGAGAAGTGACGCAAGCAATGTGGGCCTAGGCGCTACATTGTTGCAAAGGTCCTCCTCAAAAGATGGAGAATTGAACCCAGTCGCTTATGCAAGCCGCAAGTTGAATAAGGCGGAAAAAAATTATTCAACAAGTGAAAAGGAATGTCTAGCTTTGATATGGGCGATAAAGAAATTCCAGATTTTTTTATATGGCAGGACATTTGTGGTCCAAACGGATCATTCGCCTCTCGTGTTCTTATCCCAGGCCAAGCATGAAAATTCAAGATTATCGAGATGGTCTTTATTATTGCAGCCATACTCATTTTTGATAGAATATATTCCCGGCCCAAATAACGTAGGGGCAGACTTTTTGAGCAGACATCCTTGTGATGAAGATCAGAAAAACGCATAAGACTTCATAGAGCTAAGTTATCTCGCAGATTAGAACCTGCAAATGAATGCATGTTTTTAAGATGGGAGGTGTGTAGTAAAATCTGCGAGAATAATCGCTCATTTCAGTAGATTTTGGTCATAAAATGATAATCAAATAATCCGCCCGATTGTGTCTGACGGTGATGGTCTCACACGCCAGCAGAACGCTGCCTTTTTGTGCAGTGCTAACGCCTATAGAACGCTCCCACGAGGAAAAAAAAATCTAACACGCGTTTTATTTTTGGTTTAGAAAAAAATGAACTACTAATATTTAACATTTTGACTGATCTGCTGCAAAAATTTTTGCAGCCTAACATTATAATTAAAGATTTGTAGAAATGTAACGCTAACTGCTGTCTGTAGTAACGTGATCTGTCAACAGTAATGTAAAATTTGGTAGTTTTTTTGGACTTTTCCCAGTAGAAATAACAAGACGACTGTAATACTTTAACGCAAAATACTACCAACGCATGAAAACCCGCGTCGTTCTGCACGCGAGACTAATAGTATAAACACACTGTGGCAAAGCCAACCGAGGCAAAACACACAGACAGTTTTATTTCCTCTAGCGGTAGTCTGGCTGACGTCACAAAAACAAGTTAGTTATTTGAAAAATACATGCTGGCGAGGTGAAGGAGAGAAGGGAATAAATATGGCCGCCTTGTGTAAAAATTTTATCTGACGATGGACAGTGATAAAAATGAAAATCTAAACCCATCATAAACTGACCACAAAAATTATATGGTAATATCGCTTAAAGTCCCCTGAGAAAGAATGTGCTTTTAATAATATGATAGTCCCAGTATTGGAAAAGTTATTGAAGAAATACTAATATCTACGAACGCTCTACCAGACAGACTGTTGGTCCTGCTTGTTTTTCATAATGTTGGTAGAGAGGACAGCAGTTTAAAAATAGCGGTTTTGAGGTACATTCAAATTCGCTTGGGTAAAAAGAGTAGGTGGAAAGGGGAGCGGTAGGAAAAGTGTTACCAAAAACGAAACATCTTTTTGTATTGGCATAACTACCGCAGGCTGGCCAATAGATTACCAGACGCAGAATTTATTTGGAATTATTTTTGTTTTTCAAAAACTGCATTTGAAATTCTGGTGGTCGCAAGCTTTTGATTGGCCAGTGTTAATAAATATTAGCAAAAGCTTTCGCTGCTCAGTGCCAGTTGATAATATTTGTCCATTCAAATACGCTGAGAACAGCTGTGTTAAATTTTAAAGATAAATAAAGAAAGTATTTCACAGTCTGGGACAGTGCAGAGGAAACTGAGGCCATTTCTTTGCAAGTCAACGTCATTTGTTTATATTTCCTTGATTTGTGGTAAGGATGCTTTATGAATTACTATGTATATTCCCACTGCCAAAGTTAGATACTGCTTTTGGGAAAGTGAAGGACATGCCGAGAGCAGACATTGATGAGTCCTCACATTGAAATGTATCTAATTGGTGTATGTTGTCATGATTTTGTTTGAATATTATTGCATTATAATATTAGTAAGCCTCTGTGTTCTATGAACACTGTTAAACATGCCTGAAGCATTTATATTAAAAGAAAAGAAGAGTAAATCAGACCAAAGGAAATGTGGTTCCTCCACATTATTGTATTGAGGAAAACTATGTAAACGTACAGTGGCGTATCTGCCATGGGGACCTGAGGTGTGGTCACAGCAAGGTGGGAGTCATTAAAATTAGGGGCGAGTGCACCTGCAATGCACGCGAGGCTGACCCCATACCTCCTTGGGAACCTAAATAAAATATATTAAGTGATCAGATGTAAAAGGCCAGGGTGTCCTTTTGTTGCAGAGGTTTTTTTTCCTGTTACCAGCTGGTGACAGGAAACCTGCTGAGTCAGAAGCTATCAAGTCTCCGACCCTTCGTTTATGCTATTGAAAGAAAACGGGAGGAGCCTGGGCGCATTTGAAAGAGAGATATTTTCTGCATCTTCGTATTGAATTTCATACTACAAGGATTCCCAGGTGATGTGATAAGCATCTGGGGATATATGACACTTTCGTCAATAAAAACACTATTATTTCACTTATACGCAGGAAGTTTATGGGGCATGATTAGAACACAGCTCCTCATGCACAGTGACTCTCCCTCTTATATGAAATAAAAGCAAGCTGTGAACATTCCCACAGGACAGATAACTATATTAAATGTGTAGTTAGTGGACAAATAGTCCAGATATTTTAGTTGACCTTTTCTGTAACTATCTTGTCCTCTTTTTCAAAGACCTGTCCAAAAAGATATAACTGGACAGGCAAAATAAAAATTGTAAAAAGAAAATTAATTTTTAAAGAAAAACTTAATTGCTAGTTTTATTATCTTCTTTATAGAAAGTTAAAGTGTTTGACTGTTGTGTACCATCATTACATTTCTCCCCTAGACACTAGGTACACCATACACCATACACTAGAGCCAGAATAGTGACCGTGTGAGATCTAGGGAGGTAGCTGTAGGTTCTCTGCACATAATTCATCATCATCATTTATAGAGTCAGAGACCTACTTGTGCTTGACCTCACACGGTTTATGCAGACACCTATTTCATTCTTGTTAGGATACCATCATAACCTCCCCAGCAAAATCAACTTTGCTACACATATGAAACTGTGTAAAGGGAAAGATTAGGTGGTAAGGGGTGGATAAATTATGTACCGGGTGACATAACCTAAACCCCTGTTTGTTTCATCACCGGAATCCAGCAAGCTGGCAAATAATCTGTTACGACAGCCCACCCATTTCTATAGCACAGACTTTTGCAAACTCATTGAGATGTGACATGACAATGTGGAAGGTGAATTATTGAAACAGAGGAAACAGCCCACGACTTATCACATACTGATCATCATAAAACATAACGACATCGTTTGACAGAAGTCAGTACGTCTGTCAACACCCCCAGAGAATAGAGGAAGAGTTTCCCAGAGCCTATCCTGTTCCATAATTATATTATATTTCATTCCAGTGGAATTTAAGCTCAAATGTGTTCTTCAGGAAATCGCGAAAGATAAAAACGAGGTTGGTGACTTCAAGAAAATTAATAATTTTTCTTTTCTATTATTTAAGATTGATTTTTGCATTTAGCCTCATAGCTGAATGTACGTAATGCTGTTTTTTTTTTTCATTACTTCTATTCGTTAATGGTTAATCAAATCAAAGCCGTTATCACTATGAATTATAATATAACGAAGTAGTTTATAGCGATATATTCACCTTCATGTAGATTATTATATTATCATTACTTACATGGGCACACATTTGAATGCTAAATATGTTTGACTTTTATCTTGTGCGCCTCATGTCATATATCAAAATATGGTACCTAAAAATAAATTTATGACTTAGGAAGAAGCAGTAGTGAAGAATTTGATAAAAAGAAAGTCAACAATTGATATTAGATGTGCAACGTATAAACGAGTTTGTGTCTTCAGTACTCACAGCATTTTTGAATTGGTTTAGTATCAATCACAAGGTGTACTGACTATACATGTTCAACCAACCGCGCAACGCCAGGTAGTACAGCCAGTATACACACACACACACACACACACACACACACACACATATATATATATATATATATATATATATATATATATATATATATATATATATATATATATATATATATATATATATATATATATATATATATATATACCTGCTTTGAACTCGTCTTAGTTCCTGGTGGTTGTGGCGAGAGGATAGTGCCAGATGAGAGTCTGGTCTTATCAGTAATACCCCTTTCTCTGAAAAGAGTAAAGGTGTATAGATAACAAAGGTGGGGTCAAGCTGTATGAGTTCCCAGAGAAGATGGTAATGTAGAACTCTGAGTCCTTATGTGCTACCTCTCCAGATCCCACTCTGTTAATATGGTAATTATTATTAATATTTTTAACTCTGCTAGGGGTAATTATTTAATTAAATTCACCAACAATGAATAAAACTTAACTTAAAGAATTTAAGTAAGTCTGCTGGTAAATATTTACAATTTATTTGTACATTTACTCTTTTCTATTTGAAAAGTTTAAAAAAAACTCATGTTACAAAAGTAAATACATAATAAAAATGTTCAACAAAGTCTTTCACTGCATTAGGATGTCTATCAATATGGAGACAATCTTGCTTGGTTGATCTTTCCTTGAATAATTACTAGTGTTATTCTCAAAGTCTAATTGAAGAGCTATACTGCTAGGTTCACCACAAACTGGTTTGATTTTGATTTTGGTGATCAGGAATAAGCTACACAGTTGCCTTTGTGGGCAACTTATCTGAGTCACTGAAGATGGCTCCCTCTGATATTGGAGAGAATTGTCGGCTGAAATTCTTCCAACTGGTACATACGAGATGTCTGGTCCTCTAACATAGACCTGCACTGCATCCGTAGTAACCCCAGTAAGAGATGCCTCTTATATTTGTCGTAGATTACAGGATAAAACCTGAAACGAAGATAAATGTAATCCTTGTATTTTTCTATCAATATCCCTCTATGACACAGATGGGGACGATATCCATTTTCAGATTAGAGTGCTAGCAGATGCACAAGATATAGCATAGTAGCAACAATCAATTGGTTCACTGTGATCATAATTTTCTTCTACATCCTTGCTTATCCTCCGTTTCCCATGATCCGCCTCCATACAATAATTTGGTCGGGGATAAAACTATTAAGTAATATATCAAATTATGCAGTTATCCAATTCTTTTCATCCTTCCTTATGTTCCTGGTATGTGTCTGATTCCATTTAATAAATACTTTTTAAAATACAGTTCCAAACTTAAGACACACTTGGCCATCATTCTCAATATTTTGAATATTTCCGAAGGCTGGCTTTGCCTCTAGAATTACACACAAACCTGTAAGTATCACCAGCAACACACTGTACTTTTCTAACACATCTATACACTTCTTATCGCACACGTAGATTAATCAATAGAATTACGTTACCCTCAGGCATACACAGACAAGCCGTTAATGGTTGGTAAAGATCTGCTTTCAGGTACAGAAGGCAAACTCTTGCATTAACACAGGCTTTCTATTGCCGCTGTCTGTCGATTCAAATATTGTGACTGACCTGATTCTATTAGGCACGTACTATTTATAGAGTGACCTCGACCGTCTGAGGTGGTATTCCCTACTGCTGTGTTTGAAGGTCCGAAAATATTGGTAAAATTTGCCTTTTGTTCAAATCAGGAAAACTACTTTTTTATTATCTCCGTTATTCCTGGAGCGATTTTATTCATCCAAAGCCTAAATTATACCCTGGATTATTCTGTATATATATATATATATATATATATATATATATATATACGAGGCGTGTTCAAATGAAACCCGTCCCAGTGGCTTTATAACAAATATATGTAAGGTACATCAGCAGGAGTAGTAGAATTAAATACAGCAATTGTTATGAAGCAAGTACTCACTGGGGTTCTTTAGAAATAGTCACCATAGGCATTCAGACACGCATCCCACACATGGGTAGACGGCGGATGCCTTCCGAGAAAAATGACTTTGGTTGCCTATTGAACCATTTGGTCACCGAGGCCCTGACGTCTGCATCGGAGTCGAATCGTTGTCCCTTAAGAGATTTTTTTAAGGGTCCGAACAAATGAAAGTCACATGGTGACAGATCGGGGCTGTAGGCTGGGTATGGCAGAACTTCCCACCTTTTCCTTGCTGACGCTTCCTACACAATGTTCGCAACATGTGGACGAGCATTGTCGTGCAACAGAATCACACCATGCGAAAGCATGCCGGGTCGTTTATTCTTGATGGCTGTATGCATGTTGTCTAGTGTGTCTTTGTAGCAGATGGCATTGATGTTCAAGCCAGGCTCTTAAAAGTCAACCAATAGAAGCCCTTCATGGTCAAAAAATGCGGTCAGCATAACCTTACCGGCGGAAATCTGTGACTTGAATTTTTTGGGTTTTGGTGGTCCGGGATGTTTCCATTGCATGCTCGCTGATATGCTGCATGGCTCAAAGTGGTGGCACCACGACTCATCGCCTGCCACTATGCGCAACAGAAATGCATCACCCTCCTCTTCGTAACGCAGCAGGTGGTTCAAACTCCACCCCATGCGTTCTTCCTTATGGCGATGGCTTCTTCTGTCGCAACAATATGCACCTGACCTGGCCGCGGAAGATCTTTCGTTAACTGACGTCCTTCTCGGAACATTCGTGCCCAGTCTTTCACTTTAGTCTTAGACACACTTTTGTCACCATACACTGCTTTCATTCGGCGATGAATGTCGGCTGGTCGACATCCTTCGGCTATTAGGAACTGGATCACCGCTCGCTGATCGACCTTGGACGGATTCCGTATCACACCGGCAATTATTTTAACGGTCTGCAGCACAAACAATGAATACTAGGAGAATGAACACTTACACACTTGTACATGAGTATGTGCTTATTACGTCAGATGTGACGTCATCATGCTCCTCCTACAAATGTCCACTTCGCGCAGCACGGGCGGGTTTCATTTGAACACTCCTCGTATATATATATACACATATACATATATATATACTGAAGCACATTAAAAACGCACCACTTGTATAATCCAGGAACAGAGTGTGAAATATAAATATAAAGGTTTACAAGTTTACAAATTTGTAATCTTTATTCATTTTGCTATGAATCCATGCTGCTCATTAATTTGTACATTTGATTGTTATGAAATTCATTGCATTCTATGCAGGCAAGGGAGAAAACCAAAAATGCAACCAATAAAAAAAATTCATTCATACTATTCTCAGTATCTGGTAAGTCCACCGTGTGCTTGCAAACAAGCTTGGCAGCGGCTCCGCATGGAACGCACAAGTCTCTGAAGGAAATTCCGAGGAATCAAGCCCTATTCACGTGTAAGAGCAGCTTCGATCTGTTGCAGATTAGCTAGGATCCTTGCCTGTAGACTCTGCGTCCAAGCTCGAACCACAGATGTTCTATAGGGGACATGTCTTGTGATAGGGCAAGCCAATCAATCGTCACAATGTTCTGCTGCTGTAGATATTGCTGCGTAATGCATGCGGTGTGCGCACGTGCGTTATCCTGCTGGAGAAGCTGCAAGTCTAGATAATTTGTGAACGCAGGAGCAACCAATGCATCCAGAACCCATCTCGATTTGTCACAGCATAAACATTTCCACGGAAGACGTGAAGATGCAAGCGATGGTGAAAACTGAATCCTCCCCAAATGTGAATATTCTTCTTCTTCTTCTTTGATCCATAACCGCAAACCGTCAGAGCAGTCAACGGCCATCACGCCTGGTGGCGTCTTGTAGGGCAGCAACAAATTGATTCCACTTTACTCGGTCGGCGGCCATCCTTCGTACAGTGCCCCAACTGTGGTTCTGATGTGAATATGTGAATATGGCCACCTCCAAATCGGTTGTGCTGACAAACACAACAATCTGCAAAGCGCTCTCCACACCGTCGCCAAATCCGCATACGTCCACCAGCAAAGGATATGTTGAATCTGCTCTCGTCTGTCCATCAGACATGTTGCTCTGCCCATTGCAGGCGCTGCTGACGATGTCTGTGAGTCAAGTCTGGCCCAACATAAGGTCGTCTTGCAGTAAGGCCTGTATCTCTGAGTCGTCGTATGACTGTCATTTGAGACATGCCCACGTCTACCCACTATTGCTCTTGCTGTCTGACTTGCCGGGAGAGAACGATTCCTTAGGTGACTCAGCACAACATGACGATCTTGCGCAGGGGTAGTAACTCGTGGTTGGCCACTCCGAAGTCTATCCCGGGCACTGCCAGTGGTTCCGTAACGTTCATTGAGACGTACAATAGTGCTGTGGTGGCAATTCATCCTTCTGGCAATGGCCCGCGAGCTCATTCCGGTCTCCAACATGCCAATGGCTCGTTGGCGGTCGTTTTCAGATAGTCGTGGCTTTTTAAGCACATGTGCTGGATGTTTTGTCTCAACGGTTCTTTTTATACCGAGTATACTGCCACAACGCGTACACATTTTCAGGGTCATAGCTGTTGGGAATCGTGTTGCACGTGTAACTTTCATTGTTTTCATGTAGTCTGCACACAAACCCGTGGGTTGAATTATGCACTTTCCATTCCAGCAGCCATTCGCTTTCTACCTCATGAAAAACACGGGGAAAATCCTTTCCCACACTTTTTTCCAGCTTCTCGGCGGCAACATATATATAATAGTGGTGCGTTTTTAATGTGCTTCAGTATATAATAATCTTTTAGTCTCCTAAGTGCATTTTATTCTAGGCATACTTTTAAAAGCCAAATTAAGGACTTACCTGAAGCTTCAAATGCATTCAACCAAAGATTTACCCCGTCCTATATTAGCATTGGTAAAAGTTATAGTACCTACGGGTAGAGCAACATCACTAATATCGTTTTGTTAGTATCTTTTAGGTGGTACTTCTTTCATACTGATGTAGTTAATTGTCTTCCGATACTAGTTTGCACATAATGAACTTCCATTTTTATTATCCAAGGCTGTAGTAAACACGGCATAACGGAGCGTTCTGATTGGACTGGGTATCTTGCAGTTCTTATAATGTATAGCGCGCTGTGAGGTCAGAGTTACTTATAATTCGTGTTGTGATACAGACGTCACTTCATGACAGTGGTCTATGAAGAGTCAAAGAAAGAATACGACAACTAGTAATGTCGTAAAAGGAGACTAATAGGAGGTTGTGCCTGGAGCTGGAAAACCTCATCATATAAAATTAATTTCCCACAGGAACCACAGCAACAAGGGCATGGTGCCTCCTTCCTGCAAGGGACCAATGGCAGAGGTGGTTACATGCTGCTTCAGAAGCGTAAAGAACAAATATGATGTGATAAAGTTATGAGTTTCCAATTTACTGTCTTTAATATTTATCTTCCTTTCAAGGTCGAACCGCTGAAGACATTGATTGGAGTTATTGCGTGCAACAACAGTTCAAGGATGTACCACCATTGTGGCCTACTTCTGCAATACAGGGCTTCTAGGTTTGAATCTAGGTACCGAAGCTGGTTGTCTTAATATCTACACGATATCTACTCTGACATGTCAAATGCCATCTGACTACGACAGAGAACGTACACATGCAGTATCACACAAAGGACCGAGAGATGGAGCACGTCAATCTTCCTATAGCTATAATGGAACGTAGGAGCAATTTCAATTAGGCACTGAGTTTGGTTACTAGCAATTAGAATCGTTGTTTCATATTCTAAAATTCCTTGTTGCCTGAGTGTCGTAAATTTATATTTTTTAAAAGAGTCTAGAAATAGTAGTCCGGTTTAGAGTGTAGAATGATGATGAAAACTCAGTGATAGAAATGTATAGATTAAATATGATGCTCCACAGAGTGCTGGAGGAGAGTAAAGACAGACTTATTTACGACAAATCGTTTCTCTCAATCTTCTCTTCCACTCTCCTGATCAAACAATTATTTGCCAGTTTTCCAGACACACGTCTGCGCTCACACCGATTTGGTGCTTCAAACACTCAGACGACGTGGATACAGCTATATTAAACAAATAGGGATTTTTTTGGCTTTTGGGTATTCCAACACAATCCGATATAAGTTTATGATGTTTATTAACCTCAAAGATCAAATCACAAAAAAACAAATATCAAGTGTTACATAAAATTATCATAAGTACAGGAAAATGCAAATAACAAGGTAGGGAGGAGGTGAAGAAGATTGGTATCGACTAAGCCCTTCCCGCTTGTATTAGACAAAGATCAACCCAGTCTCAAGATAGATAGTTATCAGGAGCATAGGAAAGTTTAACCCAACAGTGAATTTAATTACTCTGAAAGGGGTGTTACAATAGTAGTTATGGTGGAAGACAAAAAAATACTGTTGTCCCAACTGGTGTCTTCCCTTTACTAAGCAAAGAAAAAAAAGGGGGGGGGGGATGAAACAGAGTTAACAAATTATCCCACTAAAGGAACAATGCCGGGTATACAGAAAACGTATTACCCGGTAGGCAAGTTAACAAATGGTTTTTGCAAAAAATATAAATCTCCTGTCATTCATGCACACTGTGCGGATCCACACTCATATACCCTAAACACTTACCGATTTCAGCATCAGACAATCCATAGCATGATATACACAGTACTTAAACTCTTTACGTGTGACAACTGTCTAGTCCTTCTATGTCCCGCCCCAGATAATGCGAGGTTTCACTGAGAGCAAATATTCCCGCTTATCGCCGGACTTGAAGTTCTAAGAGTTCTTGTGTTTTATTATAAAGAAACGAGTCTATGGGATGGCACTGACGCAGTTCGACATAGGGGTGAAAAATGAGGTGATGGCAATATTCCTTCACTGCGTGATGACATCACCTCACCGGTAAAGTTTTTTTAATCCAGTGAGGAAAAAACTAGGCTCAGTCACAGTCAGGTAAATCGGTAATCTCTCACAATAGAGCAGTATATAAACTATCGCTACTGGCACTGTTCATCTTCCAGTTTATCTTACAGATTGTAATTTAATTTGATGATAATAATCAAATGATCTTGGGTAGGCTTTCTTTCATGTAATTATGTTAGCTAGGCCGCACCGGACCACCACAAGATTTACTTTAAAAAAATGTCTCATCAAACTGTCTGGAAGTTTAAGAACCGAGTATGGAAACTCTGAAAGATTTCGTTATTGCTGGGATTGCAAAAGGTGATCAATCTAGAGAAAAAGATAGAAAACCCATAACAACATAATCATACTTTAAAAATCAAATAATCTTCTAAGCGCGCGATAAATTTCCCGTTAAGACTATTATATATACGCTCGCGTATTTAATTATGTATTTAATAAACACTGCGCGAGTTCTAGTGGTTAAATCACACATCTATAAATATAGGACTTAACTAAATTTATTAATTATAAATTCCTTCGCGACTTTAAAAGTTAATTTAAGCATTAAACATCTATTATCTTTTTGGAAATAGTATAGCAGGTATATCATTACATTTACAACTGGAACTATTGAGACGGTTTAATTTAATAGGTTTAAATTAACACAAAATCCAATGAAATAGAATGAATGAACTAGACCACTGATCACTTTACACAATATATATATTACCGTTTTGCACAGAAATAGAATTCACTGCAAATATAAATGAAAATCCATGGGATAATCTAGCAAGATTTCAAATATCGCTAGTGCTTCTATCAAGTTCTGGCCAGCGAGTGATGAAGTGTATTTCTACGTGATCTGTATATCTACAACTGGAATGCAAGATGAGTGGGACATGAGAAACTTGACAGCCTTTTTTTTTATCTCGGAAGGATTTTGGGGATCTGACCGCCAGACCAAAGAGAGAAGCCGCCCCTGGCCTCTCGTATCTTCGCTCGCTGCTTGCGTCAGCTTTCCCCGTTCGCTCTGGCTGCGATCGGTTCCGTGCTTAACACCGAGATGCGAAATCGTTTCAGGGACCACTACTGTCTTTGATAGCATGCCGCCCGTCCTTCCTGAGATCTCCACCAGTGTCTTTCTTCTGATCGCTCTGGTCCATCTTGCGAGCGGCTCAGTTCGCGCGGAGATGATAAATACCTGCGAGAAACTAGCTTCTCTGCTCGGGGATCGTCTCAGTGTCTTTGATCTCGTGCCGCATACTAAATGAGTCCCGGTGGAATCGGTTCGCTCTGGCGAAACGAAAAGTTACAACAAATGTTCAGGGGTTCTAATGTTATGAAAAGCTAAAAGTCCCTTTAAATCATCCATCATATCAGGGAAAATTCACTTGTCGAACTAGACGTACGTCACAATCGTCCCCACTTTTAGACATGAAACCATTTTTCATGTTTCATTTTTTTTTTGACAATGGAGGTGACCTGATTGGTGATTTTAGGATGAGTGGTATCTTCAGTTTGCTCTTCTTCCTCTGTAGACCAGTTTCTACTCAGGAAATCAGCCCCGACATTCTGTCTTCCCGGAATATATTCCACTTTGAAAGAATAAACGCTTAAAAGAAGCGCCCAACGCATGATCCTTGCGTTAAATTCTTTATTGGCACCCAGAAATGCTAACGGAGCGTGGTCTGTTTGCACCGTGAAAGATGTACCATAGAGAAACTCATGATGGCGTCTGATACCGTCAATCAGAGCGAGACATTCTCTTTCGACTACGCTGTAGTTCCGTTCAGCTTTATTTAATTTCCGACTGCCATAGGCAACTGGAAATAGCATGTTTGGGTCACTGTCATCGGCTTGAAGCAGTGTTGACCCGATGCCCTGACCTGACGCGTCGACCCGTAATACAAAAGGTTTGTTGAGGTCAGGCAACCTCAAAATGGGGTATGCAGACAACTGTCCTTTCAAAGTGCTGTACGCGTGTTCGCACTTTTGATCCCATATGACCTTATCAGGACAACCTTTCTTTGTGAGGTCAGTCAGAGGTGCTGTCAGTCCGTTGAAGTTCTGGATGTATTTCTGATAATATGCACATAATGATAGGAAGGAACGTACGTCTTTCTTCGTTCGGGGTCTTTTGGCTGCAGCTATTTTCTCCACGTTCTTCTTAATAGGCCAACTGCATCCGTGAGAAATAGTATGACCCAGGAAGTCTAACTGTTCAAACCCGATGAGACATTTGCTAGGTCTGGCTGTGAGACCCGTTTCCTGTAGTCTCCTGAGGAGCATAGCAACCGTAGCAATATGTTCTTCATAGGTTTCCGATGCAATTAATATGTCATCCATAAAATTATGGATATGGGGACTTTGCAAAGGTTCTAGAAGTTTCCTCATCATCCTGGTGAACACTCCTGGTGCGTTATGCAATCCGAACGGCATCACATTAAATGTGTAATGTCCTTCACTAGTGCTGAAAGCTAACAAAGGTTTAATTTCCTCCTTGACTGGTATCTGATAATAACCTTTACTGAGGTCAATCTTGGAGAAAATCTTTGCTTTGCTGAGCTTGGTGAACAACTCAGAAACAGTTTGGAGAGGTTCGGGCTGGAATTCCGTTACAGCGTTTAGCAGCCGGTAATCTATACACAGCCGAACTTCCTTATTGGGCTTCTGCAACAGCACTACACTGGAACTGTAAGGAGATGTAGACTCACTGATAATTCCTGCTTGACGCAGCTTGTCTATTTCTCCGCGAAGTGCATCAGCTTTAGCGTACGGTATGGGGTAAACTCTGGTTCGAACAGGGGTCTCGTTTGTTAATTTCATATCAAATTCGATGAGATTTGTTCGACCAGGTACATCCGTTAAGACTGCACTGTACTGTTTTAGTAGAGCCCTGGTTTCTGTTTGTTGTTCTGGTGAGAGATTGTCGCCGAACTTGACATCTTTAAAGGATTCTGTGGGTTGCAATGGATACTCCATGCAACCATCATCATCTTCCTCGTCTTCCGTTGCTATGGCGACGGCCAGGAGATGCTCGGAGGATGGCACCGGTCTTTCCAAATATTTCTTAAGCAGATTTACGTGGAAGACCTTCTCCTTTCCTTTGATGGAGATCTTGTAATTGGTACGTGAGATCTTTTTAAGGACGGTAAACGGCCCTTGCCATCCGATGCGAAGTTTATTGCTTCCGGTTGGAAGTAGCAACAAAACTTTCTCCCCTGGTTGTAGTTCTCTCTCTTTTGCAGCTTTGTTGTATCTTTTAGCATGTTTAGCGCGGGCTTTTGTAAGGTTGGTAGTAGCTAGATCCCATCCTAGCTTTAGCCTTTCCTTGAGCTCAGATACATACTTGCTTGCAGAGACGACTGTCTCGTCAGCCTTTTGGTCTGTCAGGGACCGAAGTAAGGCTTCTAGTGGCCCCTTAATAGGTCTGCCAAATAAAAGTGTAGCTGGCGCGAATCCCGTAGACGCTTGGGGTACCTCTCGGTAGGCGAATAAGGCAGCCGATATATATAGGTCCCAGTCTTCCGGTTTCTCCTGACCCAGCTTACGTAACATGGTGGTGAGGGTACCATTAAAACGTTCCACGAGCCCATTTCCGGCCGGATGGTAGGGACTTGTGTGGATATGTTTTTCCCTCAAGATCTTAAAGATCCTCCATTAACAGGCTACGGAATTGGGATCCATTGTCCGTCAAAACTTGTTGAGGGAATCCCAACCGTGTAAAGATTTGCACGAGGGCTTCTGCGACATGCTTGGAATCTGTGCATGTTAGCGGTATAGCTTCGGCCCACATTGTGCAAGTGTCGACTAAAGTCAGGATGAACCTGTGCTTTCTTTTGGTCCTTTCCAGGGGTCCAATGATGTCGACAGCAACCCGTTCAAATGGAGTACCCACTATTGGCATTTGCCCCATAGGTACTGGGGGTGTCAAGTGCTTTGGTGCTACCCGTTGGCACTGGGCGCAGGATTTCACGTACCTGATAATGTCAGAGTTCATTCCTGGCCACCAATAGTGGTTTTTTATTCGCTGAATAGTGGCGTTTTGTCCCATATGTCCGCTAAAGGGAAGAGAGTGCCCCATTTCTAAGATCTGGCTTCTGTACTGCGTCGGTACTAGGAGCTGGTTATTCCCCGTGTCCGGGTTGCCCGTTCTACGATACAATACGCCATCCTTAGAAAAGATGTCTCCGTTGTGTCTGGGGTCCTTAGCCATGGGCAGTTTTTTAAAGCAGAGCTCCAGAGTAGGGTCCTTTTGTTGCGCCTCCTTCAGTTCGTTCGGCAACAAATTTGGCGCAGGCTCCCTCTCCTTCTTGGCTTGCCCTCTTGTGGTTACCGCTGCCACAATCGGCTCCTTTGGTCTCCCAATAAACACATATCTACATCCCAGGATAACTGGGTAGATAGGATCATCCATAATGGCCGCTTTAATAACACCTCTGACAAAATCAGAGTGTATTTCTACCAGTGCGATAGGAAGCGTCCTGGGTGCGTCACTCTTAAAAACTCCACTGAGTTTGACGGTTTCCTCTGTCTCCTGACCTGGTTTGACTAGGTGTCTAGCAACAATACAACTAAAGCTTAATCCAGTGTCAAAGAGACAAGTAGTTGAGGTACCATTCAAAATTACAGTTCCTCGAGTTGAGGGTCGGTCCCCCTCAGGTTGAGAATCACTGACATTGACTCTACCTTTCGAGGCTGTATGCAAACATCCGACGCGGTTTGGACCGGTTTGTTTGCCCTGATCAGACGTTCCTGGTGTAGGGGTCTTCCCTTTTCCTTGACCTTGGTGGCCGCGCTGCCACGTAGGCTTGGTGGGTTGATCAGAATTGTTGTTAGGGGGGTATCGGGTTTTGTAGAATTTCGATTTTTCCTGGGGAGGTCTCTGGGTATTATTTTCTCGTTGGTTATAATTCTGAGAGGAATTAGAGGAATAGGATGACTGCTCTAGATTTTGTTTACGAGATGGCTCATCTGTGGGTTTACGTTTTGTGCTGGGAAGTTCGGCCATTGCATTGGTATAGCGTTCTGCCTTATTGAGTATGTCCTCAAGCCTGACTGCGCCCTGTTCAGCCAAAAAAATCTACGGGTTTCGTTTGACAAAGTTGACTTTATCTGTTCCACAAGAACAAGTTCAAGTAGTCCCTCATATGTAAGAGGTAGGTCAGATAATTCAATGCACTTTGTCAAATAGCCCGTGAGACGTGAAGAGAACTGCGGGAATGTTTCCGTGCTCTCTTTCCGGCTGTTTCTGAACATTTGCAGAAATTTTCGGGCGGTCATCTCAAACCGCTCTAGCAAGGCCTTTTTCAGCATGTCGTAATCATGTTGGTTGGTTCCCAGCTTTGTATATACGTCATAAGCAGTACTTTTCAGTGACGTTGAGAGTTTAAGTGCCCAGCGGGAACTCTCCAACCCATACAGATTTGCGAGCCTCTCGAATTTTTCTAGATAGCTGTCAATTTTCTCATTGGGACTAGGAAAAGACTCTAAAGCAAAAGACATCGCAGTTAATTGGGCAGACTGAGTGCTGGAGAGATCCATTGACTGCGACTGGGGCGAAGACGGCTCTCCGTTATTCGAAGTAGAGGCGCCCCGACTCTCTAAAGCCTTAAGCGCCAATTCATGCTGTCTTTCCTTGTCTCTCTCTTCGCGTTGTCTCTCTCTCTCTCTTTCCCTGCGGGCGTCCATCTCTGCCTCAATTTTCTTCTGCTCCAATTGACGATCGTCCGCTTCTTTCTTCCTAGCTTCTGCCCTCTCTTCCGCTTCCTTTTTCTCTTTTTTTCTTCTCTCTGTTGGTCCGCGTCATATCTTTCAAGTTCTTTGTTGACAAACAGGTTCGCGGCTTCTCCTTCTAATCCTGAGTCCTTCGCCTCCTGTCTCAAAATGGATCTTATCCTAATTCTCTCTGCCATACCAAAGAACTGGATGCTTCTAAGACTAGAGAATAGTAAGATGGAACAAGAAGGGGAAGAAACTCGGAACCGCTACGAGAAAAACCAAAGTAAAAATTTACTTGAGTTACCTCCTACCTTAAATGTGTTAACTTATCGCTGCTATTATTGTCACTTAAGACTCTTAACGCAAGCGACTATGCCACTAAAATGGTAAGTTACACTAGAAAAGAATCTACTCTTACTAACAGTAGAGAAAAATTTATATTAAAACAATTTAAAGGAAAAAAAAAAAATTTTTTTTTCCTGAAATTTTAATTCTCCACTACAAAAAACTCCCCCTGAAGTCAATTATATGAGAAGAGACGATGTTAACTAGACTTAAAAAGTCAGAACAAGGCGTCTTTAGCTAAGCTCAACTCTTTTAACTTCAAAAACCCTTTAGTGACTGTAAAACAATCACGCAATCCCAGCAAATCTTATAAAGAAAAATGTAATGTTTCTCTGCCAGAGAATAATTTAAATAACAACTATTTTTGTTTATCCGTACTTTCTACTGCTGTGGAAAGAAAACAACCTGTAAATATGCTGTGTGGACGACCCAAATACTAAAAAGCGTTGTCTAGGGGTGTAATTACTTATTTATTTATTTCCCTAAATCACAAAGACAGATCACTCACACTCTATCTAGTTAGACCCAGACTTAGATCAGACTCAAAATATCTTTATCCCGGCTATGCGAATGCCTCAAATGTAGCTCAAGATGCAGAACCAGCCCACAAATATGTGTGCATCAAATGTATCTCAAAATTATCCCGGCGAGCCAGCCAAATATTGTCGTAAATTTATTTTGAGAGAAAGAGTCTAGAAATAGTAGTCCGGTTTAGAGTGTAGAATGATGATGAAAACTCAGTGATAGAAATGTATAGATTAAATATGATGCTCCACAGAGTGCTGGAGGAGAGTAAAGACAGACTTATTTACGACAAATCGTTTCTCTCAATCTTCTCTTCCACTCTCCTGGTCAAACAATTATTTGCCAGTTTTCCAGACACACGTCTGCGCTCACACCGATTTGTTGCTTCAAACACTCAGACGACGTGGATACAGCTATATTAAACAAATAGGGAATTTTTTGGCTTTTGGGTATTCCAACACAGTCCGATATAAGTTTATGATGTTTATTATTACCTAAAAGATCAAATCACAAAAAAAAACAATATCAAGTGTTACATAAAATTATCATAAGTACAGAAAAATGCAAATATCAAGGTAGGGAGGGGGGGTGAAGAAGATTGGTATCGACTAAGCCCTTCCCGCTTGTATTAGACAAAGATAAACCCAGTCTCAAGATAGATAGTTATCAGGAGCATAGGAAAGTTAACCCAACAGTGAATTTAATTACTCTGAAAGAGGTGTTACAATATTAGTTATGGTGGTAGACAAAAAAATACTGTTATCCCAACTGGTGTCTTCCCTTTACTAAGCAAAGAAAAAAAAAAAAGGGGGGGGGGGATGAAACAGAGTTAACAAATTATCCCACTAAAGGAACAATGCCGGGTATACAGAAAACGTATTACCCGGTAGGCAAGTTAACAAATGGTTTTTTTGCAAAAAAATAACTCTCCTGTCATTCATGCACACTGTGCGGATCCACACTCATATATACTCACACACTTACCGATTTCAGCATCAGACAATCCATAGCATGATATAAACACAGTACTTAAACTCTTTACATGTGAAACTGTCTAGTCCTTCTATGTCCCGCCCCAGATAATGCGAGGTTTTTACTGAGAGCAAATATTCCCGCTTATCGCCGGACTTGAAGTTCTAAGAGTTCTTGTGTTTTATTATATAAAAAGGAGTCTATGGGATGGCACTGACACAATTCAACACAGGGGTGAAAATGAGGTGATGGCAATATTCCTTCACTGCGTGATGACAGCAACTGACCGGTAAAGTTTTTTTTTTAATCCAGTGAGGAAAAACTAGGCTCAGTCACAGTCAGGTAAATCGGTAATCTCTCACAATAGAGCAGTATATAAACTATCGCTACTGGCACTGTTCATCTTCCAGTTTATCTTACAGATTGTAATTTAATTTGATGATAATAATCAAATGATCTTGGGTAGGCTTTCTTTCATGTAATTATGTTAGCTAGGCCGCACCGGACCACCACAAGATTTACTTTAAAAAAATGTCTCATCAAACTGTCTGGAAGTTTAAGAACCGAGTATGGAAACTCTGAAAGATTTCGTTATTGCTGGGATTGCAAAAGGTGATCAATCTAGAGAAAAAGATAGAAAACCCATAACAACATAATCATACTTTAAAAAAACAAATAATCTTCTAAGCGCGCGATAAATTTCCCGTTAAGACTATTATATTTAATTAAGTATTTAATAAACACTGTGCGAGTTCCAGTGGTTTAAATCACACATCTATAAATATAGGACTTAACTAAATTTATTAATTATAAATTCCTTCGCGACTTTAAAAGTTAATTTAAGCATTAAACATCTATTATCTTTTTGGAAATAGTATAGCAGGTATATCATTACATTTACAACTGGAACTATTGAGACGGTTTAATTTAATAGGTTTAAATTAACACAAAATCCAATGAAATAGAATAAATGAACTAGAAAAATGATCACTTTACACAATATATATATTACCGTTTTGCACAGAAATAGAATTCACTGCAAATATAAATGAAAATCCATGGGATAATCTAGCAAGATTTCAAATATCGCTAGTGCTTCTATCAAGTTCTGGCCAGCGAATGATGAAGTGTATTTCTACGTGATCTGTATATCTACAACTGGAATGCAAGATGAGTGGGACATGAGAAACTTGACAGCCTTTTTGATCTCCGAAAGATTTTGGGGATCTGACCACTAGACCAAAGAGAGAAGCCGCCCCTGGCCTCTCGTATCTTCGCTCGCTGCTTGCGTCAGCTTTCCCCGTTCGCTCTGGCTGCGATCGGTTCCGTGCTAAACACCGAGATGCGAAATCGTTTCAGGGACCACTACTGTCTTTGATAGCATGCCGCCCGTCCTTCCTGAGATCTCCACCAGCGGAAATGATAAATACCTGCGAGAAACTAGCTTCTCTGCTCGGGGATCGTCTCAGTGTCTTTGATCTCGTGCCGCATACTAAATTGAGTCCCGGTGGAATCGGTTCGCTCTGGCGAAACGAAAAGTTACAACAAATGTTCAGGGGTTCTAATGTTATGAAAAGCTAAAAGTCCCTTTAATCATCCATCATATCAGGGAAAATTCACTTGTCGAACTAGACGTACGTCACACTGAGTTTGTGCCTTTCGATTCTTCCAATTTGAATTATTTATTCACAAGAAAAGGATTTTTGTTATGTTTGATGATGATGATGATGACATAACCAGCGGCCATGGGACAAAGCCCTTTGGCACTGTAAAGCTGGGGTGTCTGTGGACTTTCCTACCAACCCGGTCAGAAGCTAATCAGCATCATAGCTCCTTCCCATCCACAGAGGGTTCGTTATGCAGAGCTTTCTTGCAACCCCAGGGAGTTCCTAGACTCTCAGACATTCTACACCAGGCCCACTATGGCGTGTGTGCGCTGCCAAGAGGTTTGAGCCTCCCTACCCTGCAGAGGAGGTCATAGCTTCCGGACGATTACCGAGACAACCATCGACTAGGGCTTCTGAGGCGGTCAGTCAACTGCCAGTAATGGGCTTTGCTAGACTGCTTAGGCGTGTGTACCTTGCCCCGGAGGGGCTCTAGTGCCACAGCCACCACCCCTATCCGCCCGGGGACGTGCTGCGGTGGCGAAGCCACTGCATTTACCTGTCTGCCGAAAAGACGCCATCTGGACGGACACAGAGCTCTGCCCCATCTGGACTGGGAGGACCCGGCGTCCGGGGCCACACACGGTCTCTTCGGGGCAGCGCTGGCCTGCACACTTGAGTTCATCTCATAATCTGTACCGACGAGATGAGGTTTATGCTCGAACTTGCCCTCGTGTGTACTCTCCTTCTGCCGCTATAAAACCTTTATTTTACCGAGACGTCGGTCCAGCCAAAACTCATTCGGGACCGAAGGTCCGCGAAAAAGAGAAATCTGGTACAGGCACATAACCCATTTGCTGCCTCAGCCGCGCTGGGAGGTCTCGGCAACCGGGACCACACACAGCCTTGAGAGGACAAAGATCGCCTGCGACGTTTTGTTATGTTTATGTTGTAGTATTTAAAACAAAGAATAAGAGATCCAAATAAATGAATGAATGTAAGTAAATGTCTTCTGTGTCGTCTAACCATTCATGATTGTGGAAACGTATTTAAAGTTTCCAACGTCAATACGCTTTAGCTCCCCAAGGAGCATAGGCCTTCAAATAACACATGCCAAGTCTTCCTGTTCTGTGCCATTCGCTCGATCTTTCCATGTTTTCCTCATCATTTTCACCTGTTTCCAGTTCTCTTCTCCGTGTGTGTTTTGGTCTACCACTGCCTCTCTTTCCATGTGGATTCCAGAACAAGGACTGTCTTGTAAGGCTATCAACAGGTTTCCTCAATGTGTGTCCTATCCATCGCCAGCGTCTTCTTCTCAACTATTGTTCCACTGACACTTGTCTGGTCCATGTCACTAATTCCACATTGTTGACCTTGTTATACAATTTCAGTCCTTCTATTCTACGCAAGCACCCATTTATAAAAGTCTGTAGCTTTTTGGTTGTAGTTTTTGTTGCTCTCCATATCTCAGAGACTGACTTGACATTTGAGTTGAAGATTCTTATTTTCGTGTTGGACTTGACTTCTCTTGTTATTGCAATGAAAGTCCCTCTTGCTTTTTGTATTCTTATTTTGATATCATTGTCTGTCCCTCCAACTTTCTCTATATCACTGCCAAGATATGTGTACGATTCTACATCCTTTATTGGTGTTTCTTCAAGTTCAACCTTTTTATCATTTCTTGCATTAATTCTCATAATCTTTGTTTTTTCCCTGCGTATTTTCAGGCCCACTTGTTGTGACCTCTCATTGAGAATGTTCAGTTTCTCTTGCATCTGATTATGGTTGTGGGACAGATGAGCCAAGTCATCTGCAAAATCCAGATCATCAAGCTGTTTAGCCAGATTCCACTGAATTCCATTTCTGTTATGGGATTTCGATGTTTTCGTAACCCAACCTATTGCTAGTAAGAAATAAAAAGGAGACTCAATGCATCCTTGTCTCACTCCCATTCTAATCCTAAGCGGTTCTGTAAGATGTCCTTAATGAAGAACTCTGCATGTCATGTCTTCATAGGTCTTCCTTATTAAGTTAATGACCTTCACGGGAACTCCATTATGCCTCATCAATTTCTAAAGTGATTCTCTATCTAGTTTTACAGAGTTTAAATGCCGTCGCCAATACGTGGGTACTCATCTTGCAGGTATTAACGATGATTTTTTTCATTGATCTATGGTTCAGTTACAGCTTGTTCCCAGAGACATTTTTGACTGTTTCTTTATTTCCTGAGTCAAATACGGTGGCAGAGACCTGTTTCTTTATTTCCTGAGTCAAATACGGTGGCATGGACCCAAAGATGTGTCAAGAAAGGCACATCATCTAAACATACCCCATGGCAATATAAGGTCTTGCCACTTCCGTGTCACCTGCCATACTTACCACACTCACTACATCGCCGATTTATCACTGATAATCACCTTGAATATCTTATTTTCTCGTAGATGTTTACCACCACAAAGTCTGGGCGTAAGCGATTACGTTGCCCCTCGTGCTCCTATATCACGATTATCTTTCGATTGCCGTGCTTACCACCAACCTGGCTTTGCAATATAGCAAAGGTAACACACTATCTTAAAATACCATCTGGTTTCAGTATTAGAACACACGAGATGCCATTGTTTTGGGACAATAATCAGCATCCTGTCCTATACATCAAACGTTTCTCATCCACATTCTCCGACAAACGTCTGGGTTTGTCTCCAGATACCATCTGGGGTAAAGAAGATTTCACTGTTATCTCTCAATAGTGGCGTCTAGTGTTGACCATTCATCAAACAAGTCGCTATAGGTAGACTTTTAATCTGGTTGGTTAGCAATGGCTGCCCTGTTAACAAAAGAGACTATGTCATGCGGTCAAGCCATCCATGTTGTGAGTGACAACGTTAAGATAACCTTGGTCCATGAAAGCGAAAACATGCGATAAGGAGTGGGTGAGGAAGAAGAAAAAGAAGAGCGGAGGAGAAGGTTGAAAAATGTCACAGGAGAATGTAACGGTCGAATATTTGACTTGTCACACCAGCTTCAAACCAGCCGTTTGTTGATAGGGCTTATAACTACCACAGATGATTTTTATTCAAAGAGCGTGACTGCTGCGACTTTTCGTTTGTTCATGGCACGTGTATCTACATCACGTTTAGTTAGTTCATGTTACAAATATCTACCATACATGCCGTTTGTTCATAGTACATATATCTACCACACATGTTGTTTGTTCATGATACGTGTATCTACCCCCCAAAACGTTTGTTCATGATACGTATATATCTACCCTTCATCTCGTGTGTTCATAGTACGTATATCTACCACATATGTAGTTTTTAGTGTATAGCTACCACACATGTTGATTGTTCATAGAACCTCGGATCTACCACCAATCAGCTGTGTTTTCATAGTGCGTGGAGCTACTGCAAGATTTGCAGTATTAAGATAGCGTACTGAACAGCATCTACTATTTTATCGTTGGTTTCTATAGCAATTATTTTACATGATAAGATTACTAACTGTCATAAGAGGTTTTGATGTTACTAAATTTATAGGCTATCCTGGACAAATAGGTGTATCAGAGGATACTAGGATAGTGCCAGATAAGAAACTGGTCTTATAAGAAATACCCCCTTCTCTGAAAAGAGCAAGGGTGTATAGACAATGCAGATGGTGCTGCGGTCGGAAAATTAGCCCAACGGATTGTTGAAAGCTTGATAGTCAATAGTGGTAACTTGGTTTACAGTTCATCATTTTTGCATCGTGCCTTTGATGTTAATTACGCGAATGTGGATTTAAATACTTTGAAACCATGATAGTAGTAATTGAATTCCCAAATGTTCATAGACGGGATAAGTCATGTCTAGAGTCCAAACAAACAATTTATTATACATTGTGTAGACATCGTACGTTGATCATGAATTACATCACAAATATAAATTAGAATCCTATGTTGAGTTAGCTCTCTTGCATATCAGTCGTTTGTCTCGTACATCTGAATTACTGTAGGCAGAACGACATAACTATATGCACGCGTGGTTGGTAATCCCAACGACCGACAGTGAGATTATGCGTCTGGCACTAGTATAACTAAAACGGACTGTTAATTCATCTCGACAAGGTTTAGTCAATTACTAACCTGTAACTTCATCTTTCTTCATCATAACAGTGGACTGACCCATGTCCATAATATAATACAATATAACTGTGTGGCACTCCATGCCCGACACTATAATACTACAAGGACACGTCTTCTCGGTTCGACGGTCATTCAAGAAAGGGTCCCGTCTCTTGGTCACCGTGCGTGACTACCAACGCTGAAACGTCACAGCGTTCACTAGGCTAATAATATTTTTACATTACATTAAACGTTGTAACCCCTAAAATCGCATGCTGCTAACCTCTAGCAGACAATGCCAAATAAACTACCGTAACAATTCCCTGTCCACCGAGGGAAAAAAAATCTATTAGATAGATTTTTTTTCTTCAAAAACCTATCTGAATGAATATCAAAAAAAATTAACAAAAATGCGGCATATGGCCTACGATGTTCTGTCTAGAACAGTGTCGTGGTCATGTCGACTTACTAACAGTCATCTAATATATTAATGATCATATTATACATAAATTTTATATGAACTAAAAGAGAATGGCTAATGTTGATATCTAATTAAATAATTAATTAACTTAAAATATGTCGCAATGAAATGTCACGTCAGACTAATCTAAGGAGTTAAAATTAAACTAATTAATTATATTGAGTGTGTAATAAGAATAAAGTTGTTGAAAATCTAATGTAAGAAAAATGAAAGGATATGTTAAAGAGAGAAATAACTAAATGAAGAATAAAGTAGAGAAAGAAAGTAATGTATAAATTTAACTTAGTTATGTGTGTAGGACATTAATTAAGTTTAGTATTAAGTTATTAATACCTATCTAAATTAACAAATTTAAACAATAATGTAGTATGTAATGTATCAACATAATTATTAACTATATAATATAATAGTTACATACAATAACATTATCTAAGAATCATGTGAGTTCTTATTATTTTTTTCTTTCTTTCATTTTTTTCCAAATTTCAATTTTTTTTTTCATATTTATCTCACCTTTCATTTTAATTTCCATAATTTTAACGACTTAATTAAAATTAATTAAAGTTGGATATGATGATCCATCCGTAGGCTTGATCCTTGTGAATTCCGATTAGAAAAAAAATGTTTAAGTGTTTCAGTTCATAAGTATCGACGTTATTGACAATAGTTCATGTCGCATACTGAGTTACTTTGATAGTATTTTCTATTATTTTCACTTGATGCACGAAAATGTTTCCGATAGTTTTATCATGAATGGATATCAAGCAAAGTCCTGGCGTAAATACGAACATAGAGTCAATTGATTTCGTTCATTTCGTATATAATATGTCTTTAGTAAGCAGATACGTGTATTGTAGGCAATGGTTCCTGTCTATGTAGAACAGCAATGATAGTGCTATGTCTCTTGAGTAAGTATCTGCGACGTTACTATAGTTCAGGACTCGACATCAGTAGGATTTCGAGACAGAGTATCTGCCAAGACGTTATCTGATCCTGTGATGTACTCGATTGAGAAGTCAAAAGGTTGAAGGAGAATAGCGAATCTGGTGAGCTTTGGACTTTTATGATTCGCTCGTCGTAGTGATGCTACGGCTTTTTGGTCTGTCTGTACTACGAATGGGGCTCCCAACAGGAACTTCTCCAATTTTGTTATCGCCCACACCACCGCTAACAGTTCGCGGTCGACAGTGGAGTATTTGACCTCTGGTGGTTTCAGTTTCCGTGAGACGTACAAGGATGGATGGAGGATGTCGTCATGATATTGGAGCAAACATGCGCCAATTCCGTAATTACTTGCATCTGTGCGGAGAATAAACTTTTTGGAAGCATCAGGTAGTCTCAAAATTGGGTGGATGTGAAAATATATCAATTATTCACCGAAATATTCTATTAAACTTACCAGTCCATGTCACCTTCACTGGCATGTCCTTCTTTAATAATGAGGACAAGACAGACGTGATAGATGACAAGTCAACCTATGCTGTATTGGGCTGAGCATAGTTAATACCAACAACGATATTACTGTTTCTTGTAGGCATGGTAAAACACAAATAAGACAAAAATACGAAGTGTTATTGTAGATAAGACAAAACAAGTGTCACCAACAGACAAGTCTACAAGATCTAAGTCATACAAGAATAAATGAACAATAAAGAAAAGAAATGATGACTGGCTAGTGCTGAGTCATCAAAGTTGTGACTAACATTGTTACCATAACCTGTTATATGCGTGACACAGAATCAGGTAATAATTGTAAGTGTAGAGGATGGTGACGAAAATAGACACTGTTATCATGCTCAATAACCAAACGAGCGTCACGATTGTTACGAAATGTAACCAAAGCCTGACTATTCTGACCATCGACAGATGGTAGAAGACGAACAAACTTAACGTTTGCTGTAAAATTAAAGAACTTTCTAGTTGCCTGCCAGGTAGTATCCTGCGGCAGATTTCGCACTAACACCGTGCGAGAATACGCACATTTACCAATGTAAGTAATATCATTGTCGCGAAATGGTGGACAATGATGATATATATTCTTTGTCAAAGATTTAATTTTCCCTTTTAACATCGACATTGTCTTTTTATTGGATGTCGTATCATCCTGACTGGACTGAGGATGAAACCTATCATTAGCAAAGGTCTTAAGTTTCCTACATGTCGTAGACATGTGATGGCTGGGCAAAGTAAAACCCTTGTTGTCAGACTTATTTGTCTTAACCTCATTATCCCTGTTCCTTCTAAATCCAACATTATTCTTCACCATATTATTATTCTTCGTAACATTTTTGTCAATGTTGACAACGGCAACAGTTTTATTAGGATCAGTTATATCCTTAGTATGTTGTCCAATAGATATATCATCCTCATCAATTTCCAGGATAGTACTCAGAGTGAAGTTGGAAACTGCTGTACCACATGTATTCATGTTGTTGGCATGAAGTGTAGCCATAGCAACAACAGCGTTAGCATTGCTAAAAGAATGCACATTTTTTTCTCCCATTCATTAATTTCTTTAGGAGTGCAATCTTTACTCCCATGTATGCGTCCTAATGTAAGATCAGCTGATGGATTCTGTAGCATGCACACCTTGACATTACCTGAAAAAAATGGTGTATTAACATGTACTATGGCAGTGGGGTAGTACTCAATAGTACCCCCGAAGGTCATGCAACGGACATAGTCCCCTGTTGCACAGCTAGGATGTACCAGAGACTGCCGAACTCCAATGGTTGTTGATCCAGAATCTTTTAAAACTGAGACCACCGTACCATTGACTAATCCTCTATTGAACATCAGGGTGCCCTTGCCATCGTTCGCTGAAAGACCAACTGCTGTATGAAGGTGTCCACAATTCAGCAACGTTTCTTTGGCCTTCTGAAAAATAGCATTACAATCTTGGCAACTATTTGCCACATTAAAGTTAACAGCACAACATGCAGACGAAGATTGTGACTGATTATTATTATCAGAAACACTAGGGGTGGTACCATCCGTGAGTGCCGCCCCTGCATTGTGATCAAACTGTGATGGTCTTCGTGACTGAGACCGATGACGAGAATAATCATTTGAATTATCCCGTTGTCCCCTATTGTAACTGTTATCTCGATGTCTCGAGCTATAATTATTGTTGTTGTTCCAATTGTTACCATTATTATAATTATATGATCGATTATAACTTGAGTTACGTGGATTATTGTTGTATCTGGACTGAGGTGAATAATTTATATTTTGTGGTCTTCCTCTATTAAAGTCATTGTTAAAACTATTACGTCCCTTATGAAAATTAATGTCATAGTTTCCTTTGAACCTACCTCTGTCTACACTGTGTGTTCTTGGTTTGTTATTATTATGATATGCCATATTGGAGGTTACAGGAAGAGGTTCTCTTATCAAAGAGCCAGAAATGTTAGCATTCGGATGAGCGGTGCAGTAATTTAATGAAATGTTTTCTAACTCATCAATAGTTTCTGGTTTACATTCTTGCAGATAAGCAAAGAACGGTGGGCTGACAGAAGATAACACTTTATCCCTCAATATCAAATCGACTAACTTGTCGTAAGATTTGTTGACACCTGCCAGTTCAACCCATCTGTTAAAAGTATTGCGTATGTTAGCAATAAACCCTGTAAAGTCTTTATTATTATCTGGCAACAAACTTTTGAAACGTAATCTACATGCCTCTTCGTTCAAGTGGAACCGACGTAATAACAAAGTCTTAATGGCCTCATAGTCTGTGGCTAATGTCGGATCAATATTTTGTGCTGCACTTGCAGGTTCGCCATCCAGAAATTCCTTGAGTTTAAGTGCCCATGCAGTTTTGTCAAGGTTATTGATCTTGCATATATCCTCAAAGCGCGCCAGCCATGATGACAAATCGTCAACGTGTAACTTGAACGGTGGTAGCTTAACGTAATAATTGCCCTTAAGTCGGTTGGAAGAAGATCCAGATTGAGCATTATCATTTTGGCTTGCTGCAGCACCCTGCGAATGAAGTTTTGCTGTTTCCAATTTAAGCCGTTGCAATTCCATTTCTTGCTGCAGTATGATTTCCTGTCGTTTCAATTTATTCTCTTCTTCAATCCGAAGGATTTCATCTCTTGCCACCTTTCTTTCTTCCTCTTGTCTTAATTCTGCTTTCTTTTCCGCCTCTTTTCTTTCAAGTTCTTCCATCTCTGCCTTAGCAATAGCTTTCTTTTCAGCCTCTTTTCTTTCAAGTTCTTCCATCTCTGCCTTAGCAATAGCTTTCTTTTCAGCCTCTTTTCTTTCAAGTTCTTCCATCTCTGCCTTAGCAATAGCTTTCTTTTCAGCCTCTTTTCTTTCAAGTTCTTCCATCTCTGCCTTATATTTTGCAAGTTGTTGTTCCGCAAATTCCAGGAGTGCATCTCCCTTTTTGTTACAATCTTTTCCAATTTTAATGAAATGATCCAAGGTAAGCATTCTTGAAGTTGAATTATTTAAGTATTCAATTACTTATGTCTAGTAATCACCACTAGAATCTATGTCGATAATTCTAATTACTCAACGAATAAATAATCAATACAAGAAATTGCAATATTCCTGTACTGTTATTTATAAGTTCCACAAATCTATAATATTTTGTAAAAATATTATATATAACCACTAATATCTATCATAAATAGTTATGATAGTTAGTTATCTAAGGTGCTGAAATTATATCATGCACATAATATTAGTATTCAATAATTATGGGTATTATACCTAAATAATTAGGTTATTTAATCTTAATAGTTACTAAGTTCACACTGTAGTACTGAGAAAGAGTACTAATTAACATTTAATATGTCTTAATATGTTATAAAGTTATAATACTTAATCATAGTATATTATGTCATAATCATGAGCTATAAAGTGCATTGCCCATTTCTTGGACCACCACTGCAAATTGGTGCAAAGTCCCTAATTCCTCCTTAAACTCATAAAAATTTAATCATATTAATCTACACTCTTATTAATGAATAAATTATAGTATTAATATTAAATTATAAATGGATGAGATGAAGACAAACAACACAATTTGTTAACCAAGGATTACAGAACAGTATTACCATACGACAAAGACATTTTCACAATAAAAATGCATTTATAACTAAGTTGAATAAACCGGAAGTGAGAGATCAAAGAATGAACTGAATAGAAAATTAACCTGCGTACACAAAAATTAGTGACGTATACATGGACTCATTAACGGTTGTACAAAAACTATAAACTGAATGATAGTAAGGTCAGAAAAAACACGATAGATTACAAACATTGTTACCGAACTGAATAAAAATTGGAACTAAATACACTAGAATACCCCAGTTATCACTAGACTAGACACCTAACATGCAAGGTCAATTAATTGCAAATACGAACGAACAAAAATCATCGGAAAGCCATCGATGGGTTCTTCGTAAAAATGCAATTAACTAACGGCCTTAAGAACAATTAAAATCAGTTCGTGGCATCCAAGGAGCCATAGAATTGATTTCAATCCGCCGCCCATCCATACCCACGAATAAGGGACAACATCAACGGAAAAAACAGATATAACATAGATATATAACAAATAGAGTGGACATGCCTGCACAGAGAAATGGACTCAGTATTGTGCTATATGAATGACAACCGTCCTAAGTCTAAACTTATCTTTAAAAGGCTCCGGCGATGTCAAGTTCATCAACGGACTAGATTAATGCCTAGTACTGTTTGCTCCTTGTTGGTTGATAACCGTATTCCATCGTCTGGTCTTCTTGATCATGTAAATCTTCATCAAACCTGGAATGCGTTGAAGGTTGTACTTTCGAAGCGCGGCATCTACGCATGATGTAGTGACGTCAGATTGGCATTTCGTAGTCATGCGTTTAACGTCGTATTTATGCAAATCATGTGACTTTCTTGTAATCGTAAACAGTTTGTAAAAGTATGTAAACAAGAAAAATTTTTCTTTTTCTTTCGTTCCCCGCGATGGCCAACCAATTCTGCTGCGGTCGGAAAATTAGCCCAACGGATTGTTGAAAGCTTGATAGTCAATATTGGTAACTTGGTTTACAGTTCATCATTTTTGCATCGTGCCTTTGATGTTAATTACGCGAATGTGGATTTAAATACTTTGAAACCATGATAGTAGTAATTGAATTCCCAAATGTTCATAGACGGGATAAGTCATGTCTAGAGTCCAAACAAACAATTTATTATACATTCTGTAGACATCGTACGTTGATCATGAATTACATCACAAATATAAATTAGAATCCTATGTTGAGTTAGCTATCTTGCATATCAGTCCTTTGTCTCGTACATCTGAATTACTGTAGGCAGAACGACATAACTATATGCACGCGTGGTTGGTAATCCCAACGACCGACAGTGAGATTATGCGTCTGGCACTAGTATAACTAAAACGGACTGTTAATTCATCTCGACAAGGTTTAGTCAATTACTAACCTGTAACTTCATCTTTCTTCATCATAACAGTGGACTGACCCATGTCCATAATATAATACAATATAACTTTGTATGGCACTCCATGCCCGACACTATAATACTACAAGGACACGTCTTCTCGGTTCGACGGTCATTCAAGAAAGGGTCCCGTCTCTTGGTCACCGTGCGTGACTACCAACGCTGAAACGTCACAGCGTTCACTAGGCTAATAATATTTTTACATTACATTAAACGTTGTAACCCCTAAAATCGCATGCTGCTAACCTCTAGCAGACAATGCCAAATAAACTACCGTAACAGATGGGGTCAAGCTATGTAAGTTCTCAGAGTAGATGATGATGATCTCTGAGTCCCTAACCGCTACCTCTACTGATCCCAAATGATTTAGCTACGGGTCTAGGTGAAATGTATTTACTTTATTTAATTATTAATTTCAAACAGAGCTTCAACTTAATAAAAATTAATTAAGCAAGGCTGTATGAACGTTTCTGTACAATTTAATTGTCCTGAACCTCAATCTTTTGGGTCAGGAATTATCAAACTCAAGAAAGATTATTTACAAAATGAAATAAATATCTTGGAAAATCTGTTCCATTTCTTTTAAAGGGTCACTGGAATGACTACACGTACTGTTCCTGATTTTAATATTTATACTGCTACCAGTCCTACACTGCAAGGTCTACTACTGTCATCATCCCACAGTGGTTAATGTTTATTGGGTGAATGAGGTTGGATGAATCGCCATTGCCTTTCTAAAGGACTTATCTTCAGAATGTTGCTGCTTCAGTTCTTTGAATAGTAGTCAGGATCACTAACTCTGTGATTCCTGGCTGAGAAGATGGGGTCTATCTCCAGGCTTTATATGGAGCTCTCAAGTACCACACGCTCTTCTTTTCAAGTAACTGCAACCACGAGGTAAATTCGTGATATAACCTGAAATAGAAGGACAACCCCTTCCATGTAGAGATCTGCCTCAATGAATTCACCCCTAAACAATATTAAAACTTACCATGGTCCGTCCTTTGTGCTAACAAGTTGCACAAGACCTTGAATTCCATTGTCTACCATCAGTTTTCATGCCATAACTCTTTCTCTGGGTTCATCAATGCTTGGGTACCTCGTCCATGTTTGGCTTCCATACAATAATCATGGCAAGCACAATACAGCATGTGACCTGTTAATTACTTCATTCTAACCTTCCCTATATGTTTATTACATGATCTATGAGCAGTGTGTCACTCCAAAAGAAAATACTACATTAAATCGCTTCTAACACTTACTGTCGTAAATTTGCAAACACTATACACCAACTTTTCAAGTCGAGCAAGTCTGCTACTACACACATTCCTACGTAGGTCAGCGTGACACAACACATCTCGCCTTCAGTTACACTTTCGAATAAATATGGCACACATAGCCTGTTTACTTTACAGGTCAATTCTTTAACAAAGTATGCAAATAAAATTATCAATCTTACCCTCAGGTAAATAAGTTCACACACACTCTCAAGCTGACTGGCTGTAAAAGGGTTCTTAGTCCGCTCTACCAGTCCAACCGGCAAAGGCTTGGTCTACAGTCTTTTTGTACACGTCAGCTCAGTGTGATTTTTATGATTTCAATGGCGGAAAACTACAAAAGTTTGTTACTTTTTATAGCAATACACCCGGCCAATCAGAGAGAAAGTCAAAAAGTTAATTTTTGATTCTAGTATTTATGCGATTCTAAGTGTGTCTGTATGATCTGACTAAATTTGAAAATTTTGTTATTAGTGGACCGATTTTAATTATCAAAAGTGATAATTAAACGGCCAATTATTCTCTATCGTTCTATATAGTTTTCCCTTAGTTATTCCTTTGCATTCAAATGTGGGTAACTTTTTTGTAATTAAATTGGACCTTACCCTGATGTGAAAATCTCACTAAATTAAATTTTCTACTACCATAAAAAATTTATTATGAGGAAATTTTTATGTTTATATGTTAAGCGATATTAGCGCTATAATTTGAGATATCTCTTTCATTTTAATTATCTTTAGTTATGAAGAAATAAATTATCTACGTTCGGTCAAAAACACATAATAGGCATTATTTCCCCGTCAACCAAAATTTTCTTACCACTACAAAAAATGGAAACGATTTGATTGGTTGTTAAATTTTGTACTGTGCTCTGTGATAATTTTTTGTGTGGGCGGTAACTTTTTACTTGTTTCTTATAAAAATTCAAATACAATAGATAAATTGTAGGCGGTAAATTTGACTTGTCCCTCAGAAAAATTTCAAATACTGTAGTTATTTATAGATTTAAAAAAATACGATAGCTAGGTTGTTTTGAGCGGGGAATTTCAGCGTGTTGTCATACGGATTCAACTCCGCCTATGCCGGTCCCAAGCCCGGATGAAAAAGGAGGTGGGCGGCCTGCATGGAGGCCGTAAGGAGGCAGCCCCTCAACTATGCAAAGGCACAACAGGCCAATCACCTGTTTGTCTTAAACTATGATTACAAGCAATATAAGAGAGAAAACCGGACTGATTCTAAAGGCGACGAACTGGAACGGACTATGGACTACAACTTATGGAACATGGAACACAAGAAGTATAAATGGGAAAGAAGAGGAGCTGATGGAAGAGATGAGGGAAGCAAAACTAGAAATCCTGGCTATTACCGAAACAAAGAAAAAGGGACAAGGAGTCATGGATCTCGATGGCAACACTCTGCTATACAGTGGTGTACCCACATCTGAAAGAGCTAAAGGGGGCGTGGGTTGCATTGTGGCCAAAAACCAGAAAGATAGTATCAAGGGATGGAACTTTGTCTCGGAGCGCATTATGGTTGTAAAACTAAAAGAAGGAGAAACCATAGTCAACCTGGTCATAGTGTATGGGCAAAATGAGGATGAGAGAGCAGAGGTCAAGGAGGAATTCTTCGAGCTGCTTCAAAGGACAGGGGATGACTGCCTAGATGAAATTATCATGCTCGGAGATTTCAATGCCAGAGTTGGAAATGACCATGCTAGATGGGGTGGAGCTATCGGAAGATATGGAGAAGATACTCTCAATGACAATGGAAAGCGACTCCTCAGATTCTGCAGTGAGCAAAATATGATCATTACAAACACAAAGTTCCCATATAAGCGCATACATGCATACACTAGGTGTGAACCAACAAAGAATGAGAAGTCAGTGATCGACTATGCCATTGTTAGGAGGAGCTCATTCAAATATGTCCGGGATGCTAGAGTCTGGAGGGGGCCAGAGATTGGAAGTGATCACTTCCTGCTTACAATCAAAAGAACAACTGAAAGAGTTGCTCAGCCTATGAACTGCCCAGCACCACGCAAGAAACCAAGTAAACGAACGGAAGAAATGAGCATTAAGACCTACAAGCTGAAAGAGCCAGAAATTAAGACCAGATATCAGGGGCTTATTGCTACTGCAGTGAGAAACACAGAAGAACAACCTGATGACTTGGAAACCCTGTGGCTTAAATTCAAGGACATCATAAAGACAGCTGCTGCAGAAGCATGTGGTGAAGTCCGACTAGGGAACAAGAGAAAGAGGACACCTTGGTGGACAGAAGACGTCAAAGAGAAAATAAGAGAGAAGAAAATGGCATGGAAACAATACTTAGGAGCTAAAAACACAGCAGAACAAATAGAAAAATATACAGAATATGTGATACTCAGAACCGAAGCAAAGAACAAGGTGCTAGGAGCAAAATAGAAGTCCTGGGAAGAATTTGGAGAAAAGCTAGAAAAGGATGCGCAAGAAAACCATAAATTGTTCTATAAGACCCTAAAGAACATGAGAAAGGAAAAACAATGCCCTCTTTAATTTATAAAGGACAAGCAAGGCAAATTGCTTACTGCCCCGAAGGAAGTAATGGAAAGATGGAAAGAATATTTCTCAGAACTCCTTGATGGTGAGCAAGGTAGAGCATCAGAAATGATAACCACAAGCACAGAAGAGGATACAAATGGTGATGAAGATGACATAAAGATGGAAGAACTGAAGGCAGCACTGGAGAAAATCAAGATGGGCAAAGCAGTAGGGCATGATGGTATAACACCAGAAATGGTTAAGTACATGGGAGCATCAGGCGAACTATTACTCCTAAGGGTCCTACAGGCAGCGTGGTGCAACAAGGCCATACCAAAGGATTGGGAGTTTGCCATTGTAACACCGATTTTCAAAAAGGGTGACAATCGACAATGTGGAAACCACAGAGGCATATCCCTTCTCAGTGTCCCTGGTAAAATCTACTCTAGAATCCTAGAGCAGAGACTCCGATGCCTAGCTGAGCCACAATTGGATGAAGCCCAGTGCAGATTCCGAGCAAACCGAAGTACTCAAGACCTAATCTTCACACTCAGGCAGCTGAGTGAAAAGGCCCTTAAGTACAAGAGTGAGATCCATCTTTATTTCATAGATCTGGAAAAGGCGTTTGACAAGGTCCTCTGGAGCAAACTTTGGGACAGTTTGGCAAGGAAGAACATTCCAGCACCTCTGATTCATGCTATACAGAGCTTCTACAAGTCTTGCAGAAATTATGTGAGGACAGCAAACAATAATTCAGAAGAGTTCAGGACCAGCACTGGTGCAAGACAAGGCGATATCCTGTCACCTTATCTTTTCATAGTCCTCATGGACGATGTCATCAAGGCATGTAAGGAGAGAACAAGAAAGTATTCAGTGGGGTACTGGAAGATGAGACAGGTCTGTATTTCAGAGCTAGCATTTGCTGATGATGTTGTCCTGATTGCTAAATCAGAGACGCATCTTCAATCCAACCTGCAAGTCTGGAAGGAAGAGCTGGAGAAGAGAGGGATGGTCATAAGCAGCTCTAAAACAAAATCCATGAAAATATCACGAGAAGAAAGAAAACATCAGATTAAGTTGGGAGAACAGGTCCTGGAGCAGGTCGACCACTTTAAATATCTCGGAGCTATTATAGACCAAAAGGGGGGGGGCATCAAAGAAGAATTGGCCACTCGAAAAGCAGCAGCTGGGAGACTTTATCAGGCCATAAATCGAGGATTCCTCAGCAAGAAAGAGGTTGGTAAGAAAACGAAGAGGGCTGTATACCGCTCCACCTATGTCCCAGTCTTGACATATGGATGCGAGTCATGGGCAATGACTACAACCCACAAAAGCCAGATCCAAACCTCAGAAATGAGGTATCTGAGGAAGGTGGTTTAAGTAACAAGAAAAGACATGGTCCGCAACCAGACGATACGTCAAGGCCTAAAATCCCACCCGCTGCAGACCCAAATAGAACAGTCCCAACTAAGATGGTTTGGCCATGTCTGCAGAATGGGAGAAGATCGGCTACCACGACAGGCATGGGAAACAAAGAGTCAGGGATCCAGACCTCCAGGACGACCCAGAGTCCGCTGGGAGGACAACATTAGACAATCTTTGAAGGACCGAGGACTAGAATGGAACCAGGCCAGGAAGAAGACAGCCGATAGAATAGTATGGCGCTCTCTCTTCCAAACCTCTACACCTCACGGTAGAAGGGGAACGACTAAGTAAGTAAGTCATACGGATTTACTTCACTACACTAGCCAGAGGCACACCTTACAATAGTGGCCTCTTTTGACATAGTCTCTCTCAGCAAAGGTAATTTTGATTCATTTATATCTTCAAGAACTCAAGAAAACTATGGGATGGAAGGAGGGAAGTAATTAGAAGGATTGCTAATTCTACAAAGCAGTCTATGAACGGAACCCTCTAAACGTAACGCGCACACTTTCACAAGATTTCTGCTTACAGCAGACATGTGCACTCTGTTTTGTTGTTTCACAAGATGAAAATTATGTTGGCAGACTGTTTCTACTGCAATATAATTTTTGTAGGAAAAAAAAATAAAAAAAAATAAAACTAGAAGAAACGTTTTCACAATGTTTCGTATCTATTAAAAAAACACACACACTAGTTTACATAAATCGGCTTTCTCCTTAGAATTATCATTAAAACCTGCAACCTTACAGACCCAGGTGGTGTACGTAGATATGCTTATCATCCCTTGAAGCGAAAATCGAAAGATTAAGCTGGCAATCAGAATACACAGTTTCACAGATGTTAAGTTTAGTAAACAAAGGCGAGACTCAGCCATTGTCAAATTAATTAACAAATTAAAACACTGAATTGCTATTTCCATAAATTGTTACATGATTTCGATCCAAATGCACATTCCAACGCAATTGATGGTAAAATGCTAATAGTTGCCATGGAAACGGTGGCCATCTTAGATTTTAATAATACATTACAATTCACGAAGGCGTTTTTGTAAACTGTTTTTTTATTATTTATAGCGTTATGAGCACAAAAGTTGAAATAGAAGCTCATCAGTGTATTTTACACTTCTGTCAGATTCTATTTTTGATAACTGTATTAGACCTTGAGATACAGATGTTTAAAGTTAGTATCTGTCGTGTGGTGAGTCATTGGGGCAACTACGACAGTAGTTTTTGCCAGGAATAGTCTATGAGATATTAGATATAAGGTCTCTAGAAATTGGCTCGTTAAGAAAGAAAAAAAGACCTATTCGAGATAGGGACAAGAAGACAGGAATGCGAATGCTTTCCACTAGACAGTGTTTTCTAATAAATTATGGAAAGAGTTCTGTTTCCCCACGACCTTAGCTTCTGCCCTTAGATCCCGTAAAGAAAAAGCCCCCAACCTCATCTGAGTAGAGAAAGGTTCCTATAGGTGAATATGTAACACCGACAGCACGAGTGATACATTAACAAACTCTTGATAATGATCAACTGATCGTTGGGTTTATTAATGAAATATCCACACATATAGGGTTAGTAATGGTTAGAACGTGATGATGGTGAAAGACGATTCATACAAAACACACAGATGAGATAATAAAATTACAGTTAATTAAGTAATAGTTAATTAAGGATGAACTGGTGTAGAGTGAAATGATGATGTGATATGATACGTGTTACCAAAATGGTGAGTACTCTACACAGTCCATGTGTCTCTAAATGCTTCTCCTAGATATGAGGATTCACATGTATGCATAAAATGTCCCAAGTTGTTATACGTTATGTCGAATGGGGTATCTCTAAGTCGAGGACGTTCTGATGAATACTGTTGTCGTACGGAGAACGCTGACGAGATATTTATGTATATTCCTTCACTGTTTGAGTATATCTCTGTAGTGTGGGTCAACAGTTAATAGTTGTCATATGAACAAAAGGTCTGTGGTCTAATCTCCCGACGGTACTGGTCAGACTGGATATCTTCACGAAATGTTAGTGATATGTAGACTCATAATCTTGCGTATGTAGTCGTGATTCATATACTTTCGAGTCTGCTTCATAAAATGCGCTTAAGAGTGTGTTGCACGTGGTATAAATATGCGATTCCTCTTTTGAGCTCTTTTGCTTGACTTCAGATAATAATGATCTTTCGAGTGATTAGAGTTTATGATGACTCTGTATTGAACTTGTGATAACGATGTATTGAACTTGTGATAACTCTGTATTGAACTTGTGAACAAGCAGTATATTGTGACGAAAAATGCTGCGTCCACCTTATGACTTGTGGGTGAGACAATATTCCTTTTAAATTGAGGAATGAAAGATGTCCTATGGCGAATTCTGCTAGCCAAATGTCCGTTTTTGATAACTTATTTCTGGTTAGACGTCAGACACGTTGCGTGTAGACTCAGACTTCTGATGAACTTCTTTTCCCTTCGCAAAATCCTTTAAGAACACAATTAATCACGGAACTGAATTATCATCCACTCTGAATAAACACGTGTATTAGGCTATGCGTTTTTGGGTTTGATCTCTTCCTCACAAGGTAAAAACCTGGACTGCCTCACTCTAGTAGATTATGCGGTATTATATATTTCTGGAAGTCACCCTGCCCAAGCTGGGCGTCCAATGTGGTCAACCCACGCTTGTCTGAACCGCGGCCACGTTTTCCCCTGGCCAATCTGGGCGTCCAATGTGGTGTCACAGAAATTACAGTTTGATTAGGATGACCATATGTGTTTTTACCAGATTTATCACGATACAATGTGGGCTTCAAATGATAATGTCAGGCATGTGGACTCAATCAAAGGACTTTATTTCCCCCGATGAAAGAACAAATGTGGTTCTCTAGATACCGGTCGCGAGTAATCACAACAATGAAATAGCAAATGTGGATCGCAAATATGAGATGAGAGAGAGCAAATGTCGGAGAAAATACAGTATGAAGAATGTAGGAAAAGATGGAGCAATAAGGCCTTTGCGCTCGTTTATCACAATAGCCCTCCTCAAGTGTGATGTCAATCGTACTCAGGAGAGCTTAGACTTCTTGCTCGGGATTCTTTAATCCTTTTCCTCATCTTCGTTTTTCTCTCCGGTTTCCACCCTTTCCTCTACTTGTCCGTGCTCTTCGTCCTGCCTCATAGGATGGCGGCTTAAAAAATCCGCTCCTACGTTATGTTTTCCTTGGATATAGTCCACTTGGAACGTGTAAGGTTGTAGAACAAGCGACCACCTCATCAGTCTAGCATTCAAATTCTTTGAATTGGCGAGGAAGGTCAGAGGTTGGTGATCACTCTGGATTGTAAATTTCCTTCCGTACAGGTATGCTTGAAATTTTTGTATTCCCCAGACGAGGGACAAACATTCCTTTTCGATTGTGGAATAGTTTTGTTCTGCTCGGTTTAACTTCCGACTCGCATATGCGACCGGAAATAGATTTGGGGGGCTTCTGTCATCTGGCTGTAGTAATGTAGCCCCGATTCCAATGTTACTGGCATCTGTGCGCAAGAGAATTTTCTAGTTAAATCCGGAAGCCGTAAAATAGGTTTTGTGGTGAGTTTCTCTTTTAAGAGTGCATATGCATGCTCACATTCTGCTGACCATGTCACTTTATCTGGGTTTCCTTTCTTGGTTAGCGACGTAAGCGGCGCACAGAGGCTATTAAAATCCTTTATATATCTCTGGTAGAATCCACAGAGAGATACATATGACCGGACATCCCTTTTAGTGGACGGTCTCGGTGCATTTCTCAGCTTCTCAACGTTTCGAGTCTCGGGAAACATGGTCCCATGGGATATAGTATGTCCTAGGAATTCTAGCTGTTCACACCCAATTTGACATTTGGTTGGGCGGGCGGTTAGTCCCGCTTCTCTGAGTCTGTTAAACAGCAAGGATAGCGCTGATATATGTTCTTCAAACGATTCAGTAGCTACTAGGATATCATCCATAAAATTGCTGATGGCGGGATGATTCAAAGGATCCAATAACTTTCGCATCACCCTTGTGAAGACACTAGGAGCATTGTTCAGTCCAAATGGCATCACATTAAATTCGAAGTGTCCATCTGGAGTACTGAAGGCTAACAGATTCCTCACCTCAGCTTTTACCGGTATTTGATAGTACCCTTTACTGAGGTCGATCTTTGAAAAATAGCGAGCCCTGCTCAGCTTAGTAAATAGCTGGTTCTGGTCCGGTAACGGTTCTGGCTGGAACTGTGTTAACGCATTCAGCTGTCGGTAGTCGATGCACAGGCGGTGTTCTCCACTGTGTTTGCGTAACAGCACCACTCCCGCACTGTAAGGGGACTCCGACTTCGAAATTATGCCTTCCTTAAGTAAGTAATCAATTTCTTGCTTTAATGCCGTCGCCTTGGCATACGGAATCGGATAGGTTCTCATTCAGACGGGCGTAGGATCCGTGACTTCCATGTCAAACTCCATCAGGTTTGTCCGGCCCGGTTTGTCTGTCAGAGAGTCGGCGTGGTTTTCCATCAATCTCCTCACACTTTCTTGCTGGGCTTCCGTTAGGGTGGAGCTTATTTTCACATCTAAATGTGATTCCTCCTGTTTCACCGGGTACTCTACGGATGATAATGGCTCTTCTTCCATTTGCATAGCAATGGCCATAGTCATGAGGTGCGCTGGTTCGGCAGGGGCTCGCTCGTAAAACTTCTTAAGCAGATTTAAGTGATAAATTTTCTGCTTTCCGTTCACGGCGATTTTATAGTTGGTGCGAGAAATCTTTTCCGCCACTTTGTAGGGTCCCCTCCAGCAAATCTGCAATTTATTACTGCTACTTGGCAGAAGAAGTAGCACCTTCTCTCCTACTGCTAGTTCTCGGTCCTTCGCATTGCGATTGTAATATTTGGCATGTTTCCGCCTAGCCTCCCGTACTTTCGCTGTGGCTAATTCCCAGCCAGTCTTCAGGCGTTGTTTCAAGTCTGTGACGTACTGGAAGACTGATGTGACAGTGTCGTCTGCCTTGGCATCTGTCCATGTTCTTAGTAATGCTTCTAATGGACCTTTAATAGGTCTTCCGAAGAGTAATGTGGCCGGAGGAACTCCAGTTGACGCATGCGGTACTTCCCTATAAGCAAATAATGCGGCAGGAAGATACTGATCCCAAGTTTCTGGCTTCTCCTGTGCCAACGTCCGAAGAATAGAGGTGAGCGTCCCGTTAAACCGCTCTCCTTGCCCGTTACTTTGGGGGTGATAGGGTGAAGTATGGATATGCCTAGTCTTGAATATTCTAAGCACCTCCTCTGTCAACTTGCCTCTAAATTGTGACCCGTTGTCTGTGAGAATTTCATGCGGGAAGCCCAATCTAGTAAAGATATTCAGTAAAGCGTCAGCTACATGCACTGAGTCGCATGCTGGCATGGCTATGGCTTCGCCCCACATGGAACAGGTGTCCACTTAGGTAAGGATATGGGAGTTCCTCTTCTTAGTTCTCAGCAGAGGTCCAATTATATCCACGGCCACTCTTTCAAATGGGGTGCCCAAGATTGGCATCTCCCCAAGGGTCGCGGGTGCCAGTGTTTTGGTGCAACTTTCTGGCACTGAGGACAAGACTTGACGAAACGTTCAATGTCGCCGGTGATCCCTGGCCAATAATAGTGGCAGGCAATCCTTTGAGTCGTGGCGCTCATTCCCATGTGTCCACTAAATGGGATAGAGTGGCCCATCTCAAGCACCTGGTTCCTATAGGTTGCAGGAACTACTAATTGGTTGTGTTCCTGTCCTTCATTTCCAGCTCGGCGATACATCAATCCATTTTTCATAAAGAAGTCTCCCTTGGTAGGTGGGTTGTGTGTTCTAGGTAATTTTTTAAAACAGGGCGCCAGTGTGGAATCTTCCATTTGGGCCCTCTTCAATTCCTCGGGGAGGATATTGGTAGGAGGTTCCTGCTCTGCGTCTTTTCTTGACTGTCCTCTAGTCTGTACGGCCGCCATGACTAGTGGTTGAGTAGGTTCTCCAAGGAACACATATCTACATCCCAAGATTAAAGAGTAGATTGGTTCTTCCATGATAGCTGCACGAATCTCTCCTGTCACATAACGAGATTCCACTCTGATAAGTGCAATTGGCAGTGTCATGGGTGCAACATCCTTCGTCGGACCTTGGATGTCGACACTCTCTTCTGTTATCTGGTCAGGGGTGACAAGAGATGCCCTGACCACCGCATCAAAAGCAAGTCCTGTGTCATAAAGGCACTCAACAGATTGTCCGCTAACGAGGACTGATTCGATGACAGGAGGATGAGAAACGTTTCCGGTTCTCTGCTCCTTCCGGGTGACGATTTTGTCTGCAGACAGGCAGCATGTTGGGGAGGAGGTCTGCGCTTGCACTCATTAGTGTTGTGATTGTTCAAGCGACAGTACTTGCACCATTTATCTCCCTGTCTCTGGTGTGGCGCAGCATTTTTCTTGTTTTGCTCTTTGTAGTTATCTTGTTTTGCGTGCTGTTTATGCGAGATGTGTGGTCCTTTGCTTTGTTGGTCTGGTTGGGAGCGAGCAGGTTGCTTTGGCGCCTGATCCGAAAACTTCTTTCTGGCTCCTTGAGACTCCATGAGAGCATTTTGGAATCGCTCTGCCAGTGTAAGAATATTTTCTAACCGGTCAGCGCCGTTTTCAGTGAGAAATCTACGCATTTCCACCGACATAGATTCTTTCAGTTGCTCTATCACAATCAGCTCTTTCAACCCGTCATAGCTCTCGGCAAAGTTTCCCAGTGTACACCACTTCACTAGGTAGTCTTCAATACGGGCTGCGAACTGTGAGAAAGTCTCTCCTGCATCCTTCCTAGAACCTCGAAATTTTTTCCGGTAAGCCTCTGAATGAAGCTCGTACCTCACCAAGAGAGCTTTTTTCAATGCCTGGTAGTCATCTTGCTCTCCGGCCGGAAGTTTATTAAAAACTTCGTAGGCGGCTCCTCTTAGGCCCTGGGAAAGTTTCAAGTTCCACTTCCGTTCTTCAAGTCCAAACCCTGTTGCAAAGCGTTCAAAGCGGTCTAAAAAGGCGTCCATGGTATCATTCCTTTCTGAAAAAGGTTCCAGCGGAAAGTTCATGGCATTTGGTGGCGCAGGTTGCGAAGTAGGCACACCATCTGAGCGGGGTGAGTACCCTCCATCACAGTTGGAAGCCGCTGCACTTTTTGCCAGCTCTATTTGATTGGTCTGTCCCTGGATTTCCAGTTGCTTCATCATAAGTGCATGCTCTGCTGCGGCTTTCTCTTTTCGCTCCGCTGCTTCTGCTGCTTCTTTCCGCTCCGCTGCTTCTGCTGCGGCTTTCTCTTTCCGCTCCGCTGCTTCTGCTGCGGCCTTCTCCATTGTAAGTTTCTGCATTTCCATCTCTCTTTCATGGAGTTTATCAGTTTCCTCGCTTACATATTTCATCAGGTCTTTTCCACTTAACCCGAATTCACGGCCTGCCTCCATTAAACTATTTCTAATTTTCGCAGCATCTGCCATGATATGCAGTACGGGTTTGCGAAGGGCAAAATTGGCAGTGACCTCCAAACAAATTTAATAGACTCGCACAAGTAATTATCTCTTTAAAACCAGCTAGGTTTAAATTAGTAATCAAGTTCAAATAGTTCTTAAAAATCACTCACTCAGCGTATTCTGAAAAATTAATTAACAGATTATCTCGAAGTTTCTATGAAAAATTTACTAAATATTTATGATAACAGTTTCTCCAGCAGTTACTGAAAAAAAAAAAAAAATTTTTCAGTTCCCTACAGTATCATCTGTTCTCAAAAAGTGTTTACTCTGTCCGTTTGATACTCAATTTAAAAAGTATCACTCGTGCTTTAGAGATATAAATTATCCCCCCTATGAAATAGACAAATTATAGTAAGTGTCAGTCTATGAGATAATCCCTCGAAATGCCAACAAATTTTGCAATTATCGCAATTGTAAAGCAGGGATGAAAATGTGATTTATCACCCTTCTAAGTCCGGGTTCACTAATCCCAAGACGAGCCCCCAATTGTCGTGTGGTGAGTCACTGGGGCAACTACGACAGTAGTTTTTGCCAGGAATAGTCTATGAGATATTAGATATAAGGTCTCTAGAAATTGGCTCGTTAAGAAAGAAAAAAAGACCTATTCGAGATAGGGACAAGAAGACAGGAATGCGAATGCTTTCCACTAGACAGTGTTTTCTAATAAATTATGGAAAGAGTTCTGTTTCCCCACGACCTTAGCTTCTGCCCTTAGATCCCGTAAAGAAAAAGCCCCCAACCTCATCTGAGTAGAGAAAGGTTCCTATAGGTGAATATGTAACACCGACAGCACGAGTGATACATTAACAAACTCTTGATAAGGATCAACTGATCGTTGGGTTTATTAATGAAATATCCACACATATAGGGTTAGTAATGGTTAGAACGTGATGATGGTGAAAGACGATTCACACAAAACACACAGATGAGATAATAAAATTACAGTTAATTAAGTAATAGTTAATTAAGGATGAACTGGTGTAGAGTGAAATGATGATGTGATATGATACGTGTTACCAAAATGGTGAGTACTCTACACAGTCCATGTGTCTCTAAATGCTTCTCCTAGATATGAGGATTCACATGTATGCATAAAATGTCCCAAGTTGTTATACGTTATGTCGAATGGGGTATCTCTAAGTCGAGGACGTTCTGATGAATACTGTTGTCGTACGGAGAACGCTGACGAGATATTTATGTATATTCCTTCACTGTTTGAGTATATCTCTGTAGTGTGGGTCAACAGTTAATAGTTGTCATATGAACAAAAGGTCTGTGGTCTAATCTCCCGACGGTACTGGTCAGACTGGATATCTTCACGAAATGTTAGTGATATGTAGACTCATAATCTTGCGTATGTAGTCGTGATTCATATACTTTCGAGTCTGCTTCATAAAATGCGCTTAAGAGTGTGTTGCACGTGGTATAAATATGCGATTCCTCTTTTGAGCTCTTTTGCTTGACTTCAGATAATAATGATCTTTCGAGTGATTAGAGTTTATGATGACTCTGTATTGAACTTGTGATAACGATGTATTGAACTTGTGATAACTCTGTATTGAACTTGTGAGCAAGCAGTATATGGTGACGAAAAATGCTGCGTCCACCTTATGACTTGTGGGTGAGACAATATTCCTTTTAAATTGAGGAATGAAAGATGTCCTATGGCGAATTCTGCTAGCCAAATGTCCGTTTCTGATAACTTATTTCTGGTTAGACGTCAGACACGTTGCGTGTAGACTCAGACTTCTGATGAACTTCTTTTCCCTTCGCAAAATCCTTTAAGAACACAATTAATCACGGAACTGAATTATCATCCACTCTGAATAAACACGTGCATTAGGCTATGCGTTTTTGGGTTTGATCTCTTCCTCACAAGGTAAAAACCTGGACTGCCTCACTCTAGTAGATTATGCGGTATTATATATTTCTGGAAGTCACCCTGCCCAAGCTGGGCGTCCAATGTGGTCAACCCACGCTTGTCTGAACCGCGGCCAAGTTTTCCCCTGGCCAATCTGGGCGTCCAATGTGGTGTCACAGAAATTACAGTTTGATTAGGATGACCATATGTGTTTTTACCAGATTTATCACGATACAATGTGGGCTTCAAATGATAAAGTCAGGCATGTGGACTCAATCAAAGGACTTTATTTCCCCCGATGAAAGAACAAATGTGGTTCTCTAGATACCGGTCGCGAGTAATCACAACAATGAAATAGCAAATGTGGATCGCAAATATGAGATGAGAGAGCAAATGTCGGAGAAAATACAGTATGAAGAATGTAGGAAAAGATGGAGCAATAAGGCCTTTGCGCTCGTTTATCACAGTATCTACAAACAGTAACACACATGTCAAAAGTGTACATTATTTTAAATTAATCAAAAATGTTATAAGTTTTCCTAATTTGAATCTGATAATAGTTTTATTAACTAATGAAAAGTATGCGGGTGTAGTGAAATTGACAGAGATACAACGGTAAAATATCTCCAAAGATAACATTTAAGGATAAAAACATAATGCGTAGGCTGCGAATAGTACATGATCGCCTAGACCGCGGGTCATCATCCTCCATAATAATTGACTTGCTAGACAGGAGGGGAACGGCGGATCAAAAAGGAAAAAAATATGACTGGAAAGATTGCGTGAGACTAGAAAGGCTAAGGAGACGCAATTGGGGGGGAAACGGAGAAAAGTCACGTTTCCCAAGTTGACATAAAAAGTAAGCAACTCGACAGAAGGGACCATAGATATGTTACGCCACAGTCATTTATTGGACGCTTTTGCAATACCAAGCCCTTGATTTGAATTCAGCGGCTAAAACGCAGATGTTTGGAATATTACAAAATTTAAAAAGTACTTTTTTCTTAATATTAATGTTAGGAATATAAAAATTAGCTGGCCGGATGGCCTATTCTGAGCAGTGAACTAATATGTTCTTAATTTTACAGACGGATAGATAATATTGAAGATAATGACAAAAGACAGTGTTGTTCACATCATCGACAGACTGTATTGAATCTAAAAGTGTCGCTAATTGCACAAAAAAACACGACCTCGAGACGCAGGTGTTCAAATCTACGTAGTATGGAAGAGAAGGGATATTTGTGGTGGCTGTGTCTAAAAATAACTTTTAACGACAAAATTTTGGAGGGGAGAGAAAGGTTGGTTCAAAAATCGAGTACATTTTTGTAGAAACACAAGTAGAGACGGACAGACTAACAGATAACCATCCATACTTGACTGAAGCATGACTGAAATGACTTTAGTGTAGGAAATTTGAAATTCAAATAAACCTAGGCAGTGATTGGCCACAGACAAGCATATTGTCGGCGCTTAGACGCGGATTTGGGGTCATTTCTCAATAGTTGTTCAGTGATAGACACAGATTTTAAAGTGTGGTGATTTCCATATGAAAGAAAGTGTAAGAAGTTTAGGGACGCCATACTATAGCCAGCAGCTCAGCTGAGTTTTGCTAGCAATTCTGTGTTATTTATTCATAATCTGAGCTGCGAGTTTCTGTTGTCAACCAAGCAGTGTCTATTCAGTTGGTGACTTACTCGAGTGTATCTGTGCAGTACTTGTGACAGAGACCACCATTATTGCCCGCCAGCACGGAGAGGTGGGACCATCAGTTTTCAGCACCAGAGCTACAACGACAAGATGAGTGAGCCTCTGGTCTGCTGGACTTTCACCAAAGCCCTTTAGTTACTAATACCCCCATAAAATTCCCACCATTTTCTGGACACTGTGTAGTCAATATAGACAACGAACGAACGAACGAACGAACGAACTTTATTTTCAAAGGGTTGAGAATTGGGCACGCAGGCCCGTCTGACATTCTGCCCTTCCTTTCTCTCACCTTTCATACTGAATTCATTTATTCTCATATGCATTTTACATATCAAATTCAAGGAATTCAACGTTGTAAAGTAAAATAATAATATAGCACACTCATATTAACATTAATTACTTATAAGCATGACATAACATATGTTGAAAAGTACAAACATTATCAGAGATAGATAGATAGATAGATAGATAGATAGATAGATAGATAGATAGATAGATAGTTGATAGATAGATAGATAGATAGATAGATAGATAGATAGATAGATAGATAGATAGATAGATAGATAGATAGATAGATAGATAGATAGATAGATAGATAGATAGATAGATAGATAGATAGATAGATAGATAGATAGATAGATAGATAGATAGATAGATAGATAGATAGATAGATAGATAGATAGATAGATAGATAGATAGATAGATAGAACGAACGAACGAACAAACTTTATTTTCAATGGGTTTAGACAGGTGTGATGAGGCCACCCCAACAGCACAAACATTAACTATCCTCCCAAGTAGATGACTACTAGAACATTTTAATAAAACTAACTAGTATAGTACATATATATGTACACTATTGCATTTATGATATAATATTCCATGCATTTCTTTCATAATCTCTAAATCCTTTTAAGTTCTGGGCAATCTAAAAAAATTGATCCAGAACAAAATAAATGTAATATAATTCTATCAAGAAATTTTACACACGTGAGTTAGTTCAGTGTATTTTAACATTTATTAATATTATTAGTCTTGTTAAATATCTGTGGGTATATCTATAACCTATTACACCACACTACATATCATAACCCTAGACACTTTACGTAGCCACATTCATTAAAAAAAGAAGTGTGAGGTCGTAGTGGTAGCAAGAAAGGCCTTCTGACAATTCACCACTACATTTTATCTCAGGAGCTTTCACAGCTGGCCTCATACAATTACATTTAGTAATATCATCATCATACAATACCATCAAACACCACTACATATATTGGGGTCTTGTCCAGGGGATAATTAGCCCAACAGTAATATTAGGATCTCCTGGTGGGAGAAATAAAAGTAGGGAAATAAATTGTAAAATTCCCTTTAACATTAAAAGTGTCCCTACAGATAAAAGTTGGTGAATCTTCACAGCCAGTAATAATTAATTAGTTAACTGGTTAGTTAGAATTAGTTAGACTATAGTCATAAGAAGTACTTAGTGTATTTACCGGTTAGAGATTTAGCTTGTATATTATTATATTGTCTAAAAAGTATGGCGGAGCTGGCAAAATTTAGATCAGCTGCTGTGCTCACCGCGAAGGAGATGGGAATGGATGGTCAAATTTTAATTCAATACGTAACGGCTGAATGTGATAAATATATTGAACGGGAAGAAAGGAGATTAGAAAAAGAGGCTGAAAGAAAATTGGAGTCTGACAGGATGGTTGAAGAGAAGAAGTTAGAGGCTGATAGAGAAATTAAGAGGCTTCAGATTGAGGCAGAAGAAAAACGACAGCAAAGGGAGGCAGAAGAAAAACGACAGCAAAGGGAGGCAGAAGATAAAAAGGCCGAAAGGGAGGCAGAAGATAGAAGGTTGCAAAGGGAGCACGAATTACGACTAAGGGAGCTGGAATTACAAGGTCCGGCTCCTGAAAATGGTGCCAGCCCTTTTGCCTCAGATGCTACGCCCAGTCTGGGAGCCTCAAACTCAGCTATGGGGTTTCATTTAGACCATTTTGTTGAAAAAGACGATGACATAGAGGGGTACCTAGGACGTTTTGAGTTATTAGCTACTACATATGGGTTAGAGAGAGAGAGGTGGAGCTTAAAGCTATCACAAGGATTGAGAGGTACTTCTTATGAAGTATTTGCTAAAATGAACAGGGAAGACCAAGACAATTATGACATGTTAAAGCAGGCTTTGTTATTAAGATACGAGAAGAATGGTGAATTTTATCGTAAGAAATTTAGAAATGCTAAACTGTTGTCTGGGGAGACATACCACCAATTCTCTGCTAGACTAGAAACCTATTTGGAGAAATGGACGGCTCTGGGGAAGACCCAAGATCTTAAAGAAATGATCATGATTGAGCAATTGAGAGAGTCCATGGCTCCAGACATGAGAAAATTTCTCATGGAACAAGGTGCAGAGAAGTTGGGGGAAATTTTAAATGTTGCTGAGAGGTATCAGGCAGCTCAGGCAGAGGTAAGTGGTGCTAAAAAGAAGCACATAGACAATTTTAAAGCTCCACAGCAATTTAATAAATTTGATAATAGAGAGCAGGGAAATAAAGGTAGGACAAACTTTGAGCGGCCAAGAAATGACTATCGCGACAGAAACTCACAGTTCAATGACCAAAAGTTCAATGAAAGAACACCGTTGAACCAAGGAAAAAGATGGTGTAAATGGTGCAAGAAGGATAACCATAACACCGAATTTTGTAGAAGGAAACCTTCAAACATTGCTGCAATGAAGTCGGGGACGCAAAGATTAAAGGTTAATCCTAAGGGACAACAGGAACCTTATCACCCCCCAGTTTGTGAGGAGGTTATTTGTAATGGGGTCACCATAAGGTGCCTTTATGATACAGGTTTGGATTATGATTCAGTTGTGAAGTCTAGCCTAGTGGACCCAAGTCAGTATACCACAGAAACAGTGGAAATACAAGGGGCGACTAAGGACATACCACTCATGACACTTCCCATCGCAAGGATAACGGTGAAAACTCGCTATGTGGAAGGAGAAATCAGAGCAGCAGTGATAGATGAACCAATCTACCCTCTGATATTGGGGTGTAGATACGTCTTCTTGGGGAATCCCGAGAAACCTGTGATCATGGCGACAGTGCAGACCAGGTCACAGAAGAAGGAGGAAGAAGGTGAACCTATAAATGCTCATCCAGAGGAGATGAGGAAGTCGCAGGCTGAGGATAGGACACTCAAGCCCTGTTTTAAAAAATTGCCCAAATGCCACACACCTCCGAGCAAGGGGGAATATTTCATGAAGAACAAACTCTTATACAGGAAGGCCGGAACTGGAACAAATGGTCACAACCAGCTGGTTCTTCCCATTTCATATAGAGATAAAGTGATGGAACTCGGGCATGCGATTCCCTTCAGTGGTCACATGGGGATCCGCGCCACAGGACAGCGTATAGCTTGTCATTACTTCTGGCCAGGGATAACGGAGGATATAAAAAGATATGTCAAATCCTGCCCAGAATGTCAAAGGGTAGCTCCAAAGCACTGGACTGCTCCTGCAACTCTAGGGGAAATGCCCATAGTGGGAACACCTTTTGAGAGGGTTGCAGTGGATATTGTAGGACCTCTCACTCGGACCAAGAGGAGGAACAGTTACATCCTTACTCTGGTGGACACTTGTTCTATGTGGGGAGAGGCGGTAGCCCTGCCATCAATTGATTCAAAACATGTAGCAGAGGCACTACTTACAATATTTACCCGATTAGGATTCCCGCATCAAATCTTGACGGATAATGGTTCTCAGTTCAAGGGGAAACTAACGGAAGAAGTTTTTAAGCTATTTCAAGCCAGACACTTTCATTGTAGTCCGTACCATCCACAAGGGAACGGCCAGGTAGAGAGGTTCAACGGGACTCTCATTTCTATCTTGAGAAAGCTGGCACACGAAAAACCGGATCTGTGGGATCAATTCCTGCCCGCCGCATTGTTTGCGTACCGGGAGGTACCACATAGTTCAACCGGGATGGCTCCCGCAACTCTGCTATTTGGGAGGCCAATAAAAGGTCCATTAGAAGCTCTATTAAGGACCTGGACAGATGAGAAGGCGGAAGAGACTGTTACCTCATCGTATCAATATGTGAACGAACTGACCACTCGTTTGAAAGCTGGATGGAAACTGGCAAATGATAATTTGAAACAAGCCAGGAAGAAACATGCAGCATATTTTAATAGGAAGGCAAAGGACAGGGAACCGGCAGTCGGAGAGAAGGTGCTGCTTCTACTACCCGGAAGCCAGAATAAATTACAAATTGGTTGGCAAGGTCCATATACGGTTCTAGAGAAGGTGTCTAGAACAAACTATAAAATTGACAAAAAGGGGAAGGAAAAAGTTTATCATGTAAACCTGTTAAAGAAGTATCTGGACAGACCACTCCAGGAAAGCACCCCCTTATTGACCTTAGCTATTGCAACCCAGATGCAAAAAGAACCACTCACCTCACATGAATACCCATTACATCCTTGTGAAACAGCAGCACAGGTAAAAGTCAGTAAGCACCTGACTAAAAACCAGAGGGAGAGAGTTCAACAAGTTCTGGAGGAACATACAGATGTATTAACAGATAAACCAGGCCATACAAATTTGCTACAGTATGACATGAAACTGGTAGACTCAAACCCAATCTGTATGAGAGCCTATTCTATTCCGTTCGCGAAGGAGAAGGCATTGAAGGAAGAAATAGATTATTTGTTGAAGGAGGGGATTATTTCGCACAGTGAATCATCTTTTAGTTCTAGTGTCGTTTTGTTGAGAAAACCGTCTGGGGAACACAGACTGTGCATTGATTACAGGAAACTGAATGCTGTCACAGAAGGACAAGTGGATCCATTACCAGACACAAAACAGTTATTTGCCAGACTGAACAAGGCAAAATACTTTTCAAAGGTGGATCTTAGTAAAGGCTATTACCAGATCCCAGTGAAGCCTGAAGTGAGACCTTATTTGGCTTTTAGCACTTCGGATGGACATTATGAATTCAATATGCTACCATTCGGACTGAAAAATGCTCCGAGTGTGTTTTCAAGGATGATGCGAAAATTGTTGGATCCCCTGAATAACCCATGTATCACGAATTTCATGAATGATATTCTCGTCGCCACAGAGACATTTGAAGAACACATTGAAGCTCTGGAGATGTTGTTTGATAGACTTCGGGAGGCGAATTTGACTGCTAGGCCAACAAAATGTTGTATTGGATGTAAAGAGTTGGAATTCTTGGGGCACACTGTATATCAGGGTAATATGACCCCTGATCCTAAGAATTAGGAAAAACTGCAGAGAGCACCTAGGCCACAAACAAAAAAGGACGTGCGATCATTCGTGTCGTTATGCGGATTTTATCAGAAATACATCAAAAATTTTAACGCTATATGTGCTCCTCTGACTGATCTGACTCGCAAGGGACTTCCAGATAAAATTATTTGGACTGCACAATGTGAACTAGCGTTCCAAGAGTTAAAAGAAAAACTCACTAGCAAGCCTATTCTCAAACTGCCTGATTTGACAAGGACTTTGTCTTAAGAACCGATGCAAGTAATGTAGGACTCGGAGGGGCTTTGTTGCAAAGATCATCTTCACCTGATGGGGAACTTAAACCAGTCGCTTATGCAAGCCGCAAATTGAATAAGGCGGAACAAGGATACTCCACAAGCGAAAAGGAATGTTTAGCATTAATCTGGGCAATAAAGAAGTTTCAAATCTATCTGTATGGTAGGACTTTTGTGGTGGAGACGGACCATCAGCCTCTCGTGTTCTTGTCTCAGGCTAAGCATGAAAACGCAAGATTGCTGAGGTGGTCTTTGTTGCTTCAACCTTATCAGTTTAGTATCCAATATATCCCAGGCAAATTGAATGTCGGTGCAGATTTCCTCAGTCGGCACCCCTGTGATCAAAATTAGAGTAGTGGCAGACGTGAGGAGTAATTTTACCTATGTGTATCGCTGGTGTTGGAACTTGCCATAGGCATGTTTTCAAGTGGGGAGATGTGTAGTGAAATTGACAGAGATACAACGGTAAAATATCTCCAAAGATAACATTTAAGGATAAAAACATAATGCGTAGGCTGCGAATAGTACATGATCGCCTAGACCGCGGGTCATCATCCTCCATAATAATTGACTTGCTAGAGAGGAGGGGAACGGCGGATCAAAAGGGAAAAAAATATGACTGGAAAGATTGCGTGAGACTAGAAAGGCTAAGGAGACGCAATTGGGGGGGAAACGGAGAAAAGTCACGTTTCCCAAGTTGACATAAAAAGTAAGCAACTCGACAGAAGGGACCATAGATATGTTACGCCACAGTCATTTATTGGACGCTTTTGCAATACCAAGCCCGTGATTTGAATTCAGCGGCTAAAACGCAGATGTTTGGAATATTACAAAATTTAAAAAGTACTTTTTTCTTAATATTAATGTTAGGAATATAAAAATTAGCTGGCCGGATGGCCTATTCTGAGCAGTGAACTAATATGTTCTTAATTTTACAGACGGATAGATAATATTGAAGATAATGACAAAAGACAGTGTTGTTCACATCATCGACAGACTGTATTGAATCTAAAAGTGTCGCTAATTGCACAAAAAAACACGACCTCGAGACGCAGGTGTTCAAATCTACGTAGTATGGAAGAGAAGGGATATTTGTGGTGGCTGTGTCTAAAAATAACTTTTAACGACAAAATTTTGGAGGGGAGAGAAAGGTTGGTTCAAAAATCGAGTACATTTTTGTAGAAACACAAGTAGAGACGGACAGACTAACAGATAACCATCCATACTTGACTGAAGCATGACTGAAATGACTTTAGTGTAGGAAATTTGAAATTCAAATAAACCTAGGCAGTGATTGGCCACAGACAAGCATATTGTCGGCGCTTAGACGCGGATTTGGGGTCATTTCTCAATAGTTGTTCAGTGATAGACACAGATTTTAAAGTGTGGTGATTTCCATATGAAAGAAAGTGTAAGAAATTTAGGGACGCCATACTATAGCCAGCAGCTCAGCTGAGTTTTGCTAGCAATTCTGTGTTATTTATTCATAATCTGAGCTGCGAGTTTCTGTTGTCAACCAAGCAGTGTCTATTCAGTTGGTGACTTACTCGAGTGTATCTGTGCAGTACTTGTGACAGAGACCACCATTATTGCCCGCCAGCACGGAGAGGTGGGACCATCAGTTTTCAGCACCAGAGCTACAACGACAAGATGAGTGAGCCTCTGGTCTGCTGGACTTTCACCAAAGCCCTTTAGTTACTAATACCCCCATAAAATTCCCACCATTTTCTGGACACTGTGTAGTCAATATAGACAGGTGTGATGAGGCCACCCCAACAGCACAAACATTAACTATCCTCCCAAGTAGATGACTACTAGAACATTTTAATAAAACTAACTAGTATAGTACATATATATGTACACTATTGCATTTATGATATAATATTCCATGCATTTCTTTCATAATCTCTAAATCCTTTTAAGTTCTGGGCAATCTAAAAAAATTGATCCAGAACAAAATAAATGTAATATAATTCTATCAAGAAATTTTACACACGTGAGTTAGTTCAGTGTATTTTAACATTTATTAATATTATTAGTCTTGTTAAATATCTGTGGGTATATCTATAACCTATTACACCACACTACATATCATAACCCTAGACACTTTACGTAGCCACATTCATTAAAAAAAAAGAAGTGTGAGGTCGTAGTGGTAGCAAGAAAGGCCTTCTGACAATTCACCACTACATTTTATCTCAGGAGCCTTCACAGCTGGCCTCATACAATTACATTTAGTAATATCATCATCATACAATACCATCAAACACCACTACAGCGGGCCAAATCTCGCGTACATGATCACGAAATACGTAAGATATAATCAAAATCCACAATTCTCGCTGTTTGTACGTCGGTCACATCTAAGGGATGCAACTGTGGTTGAAAGTTAGACATTAATTGTATTGTTTTCCTTATATGTACTCTCTCAAAAATAGTAACACTCAACGAAGAAAAGTCGGTGTAGAACTCAGTTTCATTCCGGAAACGGATTTAATTCATGATTTTGTTAAAAATAACCTTAAAATGTAGGTTTTTGATTGTTTCTTCAAGACAAAATTTTAATTTAAAGTATTGCAGACTTATTATTATGGGTCAAAATGATGATAGCTGCAAAACGAGCTGCAGATGCTAAGAGGAAGTGACGATCGCGTCAATCACAACGGGCAAGCGAGACTTTAGAAGAAGCAGCAATACGACGACTACATGAAGCGGCACAAAGACAAGCACAGCATCAGTCACAACGAGCAAATCAGTCTGCAGAAGAGCATGAATCTCAACGCGCTGCAGAAGCTTTTCGCATTCGTCAGTTGAGAGCATCCCAACGAGCAGAAGAGACGTCAGAAGAAGCAACCAAACGTAGAGCAGCAGCTGCACAACCCGTAAGACGATCAAGAGCTGCACGTAGTCCAACAATTCCAAATCATGATGCCTTTGATGAGAATGCAGTTTCTGTACACAACTGCGGCCCAAAGGATCAGCAATGTTTGTTCTGTCACTCTCTAAATTTTAAAGTTGAATGATCAACCGATGGTACACTCAAATATTGCCGCCATAAAGGTACAGTGCTGTTGGAGCAAGAAGGAGAGCAGAGACGTCCTTTTCCTCCGTATCTCAAGGATCTTTTGATCAACCCAGCGCATCCACAATATCAAATTTTTAAGGAAAATCTCCGTTCCTATAATTCTTTTTTTGGCTTTAAAGGTCTTGCATCGGAATTCGATTAATGCAGGAATTATCACTGGCAGTAATAAGGAAGAACGAGTCTTAATTCCTTGCAATGACTTAGAACCGAGCGAGCGCAGTTTTCCATTTAGGATGCGACGCCGTCAATTTCCAGTGATTTTAGCATTTGCACTAACGATCAATAAGGCGCAAGGACAATCTTTTGATCACGTAGGAGGTTTCCTTCATGAACCTGTTTTAGGACACAGCCAGTTCGATGCCCTCACCCGAGGAACAAATTATGAAAACTTGAAAGTTTTTGTTAAAAACACTTTTTATCAGGGAACATTCTTTGAAACAAATCCACGCACTTTCATAAAAAATGTCATCAAAGAACTTTTATATTGAATTAAAAAATTATTTTAAAATTATATTAAAGTTTTTGATTTACTTCCGTCATTATTGACGGGTTATTGCTAGTAAAACTTAATACCATATTACAAGGTTTTGAGACTTTCATGGCTTTCGTCGTAGGAAAATTACAATTTCTTAAGAAAATGCAGTTTCAACCACACAGTCAAAACCCTTTTTCTTTCCAAAGAGTATAGGCACTTCATGAAGCACATGCTAAGTCATTCTGTCACGTGCCATCGGCTCAAGTTCTTGCCTTTTTCCTCATCATTTTCACTTCTGTATCTCCGTGTGTTTTTTTTAGCCTACCTCTGCTTCTCTATCCTGGGGATTCCAGAACAAGGAGTGCCTTGTAATGCTATTAACAGGTTTCCTCAATGTGTGTCCTATCCATCTCCAACGTCTTCCTCTGATCTCTTGTTCCACTTGCACTTGTCTGGTGGTTGTCATCAGTTCCATATTTGTGACTTTGTCATACAATTTCAATCCTTCTGTTCTACGACAGCACACATTTATAAAAGTCTGAAGCTTTTTGGTTGTTCTTTTTGCTATTCTCCATGTCTCAGAGCCATGCAATAGGACTGACTTGACATTTGAGTTGGAGATTCTTACTTTCTGTTGGACTTGATTTCTCTTGATCTTCATGTGTTTCACAATGCAATGAAAGCTCTTCTTGCTTTTTGTATTCTTATTCGGGACCCAAAGATGCAGCAATAGAGAATGCAGTCAGCGACCCATAGCTTGACTGCTTGCATCAGGATCAGCGAACCAGAGCTGGTCAAGACCCTACTCCACCTCCACGTGGTGGTGCTGGAAACAGATTGCATCACTGCAATCTGGCTGAGCGAGTAGGGATCGCAGTGGGAAGGCAAACCCGGTCCCAAAAAATGCCGTGCAGAAGTCGGATGTGTCGACCGAAAGGTGCAGATATCACAGCTTAGGCATAAACAGACACAACGCAACCACCGTCCTTTTCAGGACGAACGAGGAAGAAGAAGAAGAAGTATTCTTATTCTGATATCATTGTATGTCCTTCAAACTTTGTCTATGTTTCTGCCAAGATGTGTGTACTATGACAGAGCGAAGACGATGTGTCAAGAAGAATAAGAATTCGTGTGTAATGTTGACGTCACTCTCTCAGGCCTACTTTCACACACGTTCCGCAGTCACAGAAAAACTCTCTTGATGACAGGGGTCTCACTTTTATTAATGAAACCCTATCAGGTAGCATATGAATCATACAGAAAACAGTGTTGTCCACAAGTTTACTTTGAAGGCAATTCCTAAGCAACACCGTATAACCTAGATATTTAGGTATTCTCTACGTAACACCATATACCCCAGCACAGACTGCTGGACTCTCTGAAATAAAATGAAACAAAATAAACTAGCATCTTTCTAATGGACAAACATCATCTATGTAATAATACATACATATGTGTGAAAACTTGCAAGTATATGCGCTTATATGTCCATGTGTGTGTGTTGTTTGTGTGGTGTTACACATGTGTGAAAATATGCTAGTAGATGTGCCTATGTGTCCATTTGTGTGTGTTGTGTGTATTTGTAATCAACAATAAACATATATCAGTCAACAATAATGCCTTTATACTCCTGATAATTACTAACTACATTATCACGCGATGAGAAAACGTAAATGAAACACTTGTATCTCTGATGAAATATTATACACAGCGCACTGGTCTAAATGACACAATTTGATCAGTATCGTAGAGGCCTATTTGCTTTAAAGAACAAGCAGATATAAATATATATATACTCTATTCTTCCAGCTCTATACTAAACGTAATAGGCATAGCCAACTCACGGAGTCAGATTGTACGATAATCTTCCTCTCAAAAAAATCACTGATGTAAAATTAACCACACTTACGGCTCACAAGAATGCAATATATCTATTACTTAACACTACACAAATAATAATATTGGTAATAAGTACACACTTGTATACAGCGCAGTGCGACACTAGAATTCCTCTTTTAAATGCACTTAATACTTTACACATTTAACACAGTTTCACAGTTGAAAGTGGCGATGAGATAGATATACGTGAAATTACACTAGAAAACACATACATCGCAAATCAGCTTCTATCAAACTACTATAGATAGACAAACTCTAAAAAGCAATAAATCCTAAACCTGAAACGTCTAATATTACTAAATCTAAAGTATTATAAAAATGTACTCATATGCAAGCATACCTCCTTGTCGTTAGCTCTCTTAGCACAGACGCAACATATGCTATATCAAATCTTCTACCTCACTGGTGTATCGTACCTAGGATGCATACCGCACAAGAAGACGATCTGGCTTTTTTTCAACTCGGACTCGACTCTCTCACTGTTTCAGTTTAAATCTACATATCCACTCCTGTATCACATGATAGCCACGTCAAAATGTCAGGCAAAGCTCCGACCATCCCTCTTGGGAGCAAATCAGGAGTCCTATGCTCAGTTTAGATGACATGAGATCACATCTTAGTAAAGATTATCTTCCTAATCGTCTACAACTCAAGGTCCGCCCATTAGTGGTAACATTCCCACGATATATGTTCCCCGAGTCACACTTCTTACGGTTTTGTGCTCAACATGATGTGTTATCAGACATCTTCTTCGTCTCACACGTTTCAAAGATGGCAACGGTGTGTTTCATTTAGACTGCCCACTCCAGTGTGAGAATGCCACATGAGCGCAAATATACACCGTACACCAGATCATAAATTAATTAAGGAGCAGGAATAGCAATACCAAAATTAAAAATTTATAAACGATACACAGTAACAGGTAATACATACATCTTTACAGCAGAATTAGTGGCAATCAAAAAAGCTTTAGAAATAGCTGCGGAAAACCCACCAAATAAAGTAACCATTCTCACAGATTCCCTTTCATCAGTATTAGCTATCAGAAACAGAATTGAATGTAGCAGGCCAGATATTATAGAGGAAATGTCACTAGGTTAATACATATCTCAACACTATAGGATGCAGTGCAACACTAACATGGATACCATCACATGTGGGGATAGCAGGAAATGAGCTTGCAGACAAAGAAGCCAAAGGGGGGAAGAATTAGCTATAACAAAATTGAAGTAGGCTTAGGGAAGTTTGAAATTAAGAACTTAATTGCTCAAGCAATAACTAAAGAAAGGATAACAGCATGGGACAAAAGTGAAAAAAGCAAGACACTCATATAAAATCCTAAAAAAAAAACAAGCAAAACATTTCAAATACAAGATGAACTAAAAATACCAATTAATAAAAAATTGCTGAGGCTCAAGCTTGAACTGGATATTTCATGATTGAGGAACCCACATGTGAAGAGTGTCAAGAACCAAACACAATTAGACACTTTCTGGTGAACTGCAAAAAATATGACCAGCAGAGGCAAAACATTAAGACATACTGTAGTAACCACAAGGTAGAAATGAGTGTAGAAAATGTCATACGCACAAAGACCCCTTCAGAAGTGCAAAAGTTAATAAAACACTATATTACAAAAACTAAAAGCTAACATATAAAAATAAATAAGGATCCGAGTCAGTAGTCCACACTGGTGAAAGACTCCCCCCAAATACATACAGATTAACCAAATAAACCGTCCAGTTAAAATTAAAAACATACCGGCTTAGAAAATGTCATATTTTGGATAAAAAAAGCCATTTTGAACTATAACTAGAAAATGAAAAATGCCTACTAGAGATAATATAGTATAAAATAAATACAAACAAAAACATATTACAATACGTAAAGGAAACACGTCCTGATATAACCAACAGCTCCATGTACATGGTAGATGGTTGAGAGGTTCGTGCTACAAAGAAAAGTAGCAAACACATTAATAAACAAAACAAAAACAAAACAAAAAATTAATTAATTACCCAGTCTAAAATTACATCCTTCTGGTCACACGGTCACAGTACGATTCTACATTTTGTAGTGGTGTGTCTTCAAGTTCTACCTTGTTATAATTTCTTGTATTTATTCCTCATTATCTTTATCGATGAAAGGCCACAACAAAATGCACTTTGTAAAACCAAAATACATCTACTTAGGATGTGTTCTGAGAAATAATTTGACATATGTAGATTCCAGAGATTATATATTATCAGAGCATAGACTAATGCCAAATTTAAGTTGTGTCCTACGTTTGACGTATCAGAAAATCGCGGAGACTGCCGGATATAGTGCTTCATTCTTCAGCAACGCTTCAGGTCATACTGATTGAACTGACCGTGCCATGTGAATCCAGATTAGACGAGCAACATTCATTCAAAGCGGCCAAGTAAAGCGATCTGGCCGCGAATTTGAGACACGATGGGTTCAATGCAAGGGTCATGGTGGTTGAAGTGGGCGCAAGAGGGCTTGTGGCTGCATCAGTGTATGATTTATTGAAACTGTTGGGGCTGAGGGGACAGTCAAGAACAAGGGCACTAAAGAGGCTTAGTGAAACTGCCGAAAAGGCATCATGCTGGCTGTGGAACAACCGCAATAGGCAATGGAAATCGTGACAATAAACGCTGCGGTACAGAAAACACCAAAATTGTTCTAAGTCCACAATCCGCTGAGTTTTTGGTGTACTAGTGAAAGGGCTGCGACTCAGGGGCAACAGGCGATGTATACTATAAGGGGTGTCAGGAACAGAATTTCAGTGGTTTCGCGTAGGGGCTAAGGCTCGTCGGCTTCGCGCTAGTGTCTCAGTGTGTGTCCTTAGTTGTAAAGGGCGACGGAACGAACGGTATAATTTGTCTTCTCTTTGTTACTTTCACAATTGCCTTCACGGCTGGCGTTGTGGATTTAAAAGTTGCTACCATAAGTGAAATGGGTTCATTTTCGATACAAGACAACAGAAAGCTGAGACGCTTGGGAGTCATGACCCAAGTGGGCCCGCCCCCCTTAGAGTGTAAAGGAGTAATCGGGCCGAAACACTTGCCGGATGGGGGGACCACTTCTGATGATCAGATTGCTTTCTGTTGTATCGCTCTGTAAAGAGTTTCCTATCATCAGAGCATAGACTAATACCAAATTTAAGTTGCGTCCCACGTTTGACGTAAAATGCACTGCATTTCTATCCCCTAAAAACATTCGCTGAGGCTGATTCTCAAAACTCTAAGACAGCGTTCTATACTATGGGTTATGATAAATGACATGGGCTAAATGTGGTTCTGTGTGACCACATCATCATCTGTATGGTCTACTTGTATAAGGGTGTGAGTCCGTTGCATACGTTCAGTCGTTTGTCCTGTAAACATTACTGAACACAAGTATTTCTGGGCTCCGAAAACTTTAATGCAGTGTTTAGCGAACAATGTATGATCTGTTGAAACTGTTGGGTTTGAAAGGACAGTCAAGAAAATAGGGCACTTAAGAGGCTCAGCGAAACTCCGGAAAGAGCATTGTGCTGGCTGTTGAACAACTGCGGCGGGCTATGGAACTCGGGACAGCAATTTGTTTTCAACCTAGGGGTTACTTTCACAATTGCTGGCAAATAACAGGAGTGAAGTTGAAACCTCCAACCAAGGTGGAGTGGGTTCAATTCTCTCTACACATGAAAACAGGAGGCTGACAGTTGGGAGTCAGTCATGACCCAAGTATAAAGGAGATTGAGGGACCAAAACACTTGATTGACGCTGACGATCAGATTGCCTCCTGTTGTATCACCCGGTAAAGAGTTTTCTTTCACGAATGTTGCATCTGTATGCTCCCGCGACAGAATTTGACGATTGACCGAAAGGGCAATAACACCTTTGGGAACCAACCGTGGCGGAGCCCAGCACCAACAACAAATCATGATCAATACTGGCTAGTTAAGTAAAACTGTCAGGCACAACGAAAGAACTTTTTTTTTTACGACAGCCACTTTAAAGTCACTATCAAAGATGAAAACATCAGCTCTTCATTATCTTCACCTTATCTTAACTTTGTTAATTATAATTGATTATTAAATTTGTTTTCTTTAAATACAAAGCGATAGTTGAATTTAATTGTTACTGAGTGAATTGCACCCGTATGACTCAGTTAATTTAAATGCATAATCATTCAGAGCTATTAAAGTAACATTTTACTGAATCATTTTAGTTGGGAGCTCAAAACCGTCGACCCGATATCTTTCTCCTCACAGAAGAGGCGGGAAGATAAAAATTCATGACAGCTTAGATTATCTAAGTTGTTATGCTTGATTTCTTAAAATTTATGTGAGTCTCCCTGAAAAAGAAGCATCATACTTTTTATTTGTATCTCTTTCAAGAGCAATCTTGAGCTAAGGTTGATACCTTTGAAGACCTTTATTTTTATGGTGCCAATTGTTGTCATTAATTAAAAGTCTGTTGTACCAATAACGCCGCTAGGTGTGACGGAACAACGGACGATTTCTTGTTGCCCTAATGACGCCGCAAGGTGTTGTGGCCGAAGACTGCTTGGTCGGTCGGCGGTCAAAGGAATAATAATAAAATAATAATAATAATTGTTGTCATTGCCAGGAGTGGAATTGAGGACGAGCTCTCAATATCTGACCAAATGCTCCTAAGGCGTGCGTAACACAAAGCTTCTGACAACCAAAGTCCAACTCCTGGCCTTCTCGTGGCGGCAACGTTTAAAAACTAACAGGAGAAGGGGCAAAGAGCGAGTGGCTGGCGCCTTAAAACCAGATTGCTCCAGGTACATTTTTGTATGTACCTGCAAGGATACTTGGAGAGGAGATGGGCACCGCCAAGCAAACCTCTTGCCCACTGAAATGCTATGATGGAAAGTAAACTCAGTAATAATATGCCGGATCGGCCGAGGCCCGGATTAACAACGACCGCGCTATCATTGCCCCTTGAGAGTGATAAGTCAGAGAAGGGGGTACAAACACCTGTTTTGAAACTTCCTAGAGAAGGTTTTGTTGTTGGAAATTGGAATGTACGCACGCTATATGCGTGTGGAAAAGTCAGAGAACTAACACATGAACTTGCTAGATACTCGTGGGGCATCCTGGGCCTAGCAGAAGTCAGATGAACAGGATTAGGTGAATCAATAACGGATGATGGTCATAAAATTTGGTTTAGTGGAGATGAGTCCAAACATCAGCATGGAGTAGGTTTTATTGTACATAAAGATAGATTGAACTCTGTCATCAGCTGCACCCCAATAAATAGCAGGCTTATTACCATACGTATTGCAGCACATCCAAAGAACCTCTCCATCATACAGGTATATGCCCCCACTACTGATTATGAGGATGAGGCAATTGATACATTTTATGAAAATCTGGATGAAACAATTAAGAAAATTCCAAAGAAAGATCTTCTCGTCGTGTTAGGTGATTGGAATGCTAAAATAGGGCCAGATGCATACGGTCAGTGGGCTGGCACAGTGGGGAAATTTGGGACAGGAGAAACCAACGATCGAGGACTAAGGCTACTAGAATTTGCCAGCAACTATAAACTAACCCTTGCAAATACACTATTTCCTCATAAGTTATCAAGAAGAACAACGTGGCATGCCCCGAAAACTGAGATACATGGCCAAATTGATTTTATTCTTGTATCCAAAAGATTCAAGTACAGTATTAATAAAGCCAAGACTAGGACTTTTCCTGGCGCCGACATTGGTAGTGATCACGACATGGTATTGATGACGCTCAAGCTTAAACTCAAAAAGAACTATAATCAAAACAGATGTTCTCAGTTAAGATTCAATTTAGACAAACTGAAAAATCCAGAAATCGCGGGAATCTTTGAGGCAACTGTTGGAGGAAAATTCGCAGCTCTCAACTTTTTGGAGGATGATATCAACTCAATCACAGAGAACATGAAAGACGTGCTCATTGAATCAGCAACAGAAATACTTGGTAAAAGAAAGAAAATAAACAAACCATGGGTTACATATGATATTCTGAAGTTATGTGATACACGACGAGAAATGAAAAAGGTTAAGAAAGAGGTTCCTGAAGCAGCATGGCAATACAGCATGGTGAATAAAAATATTAGAAAGAAAATGAAACAGGCCAAAGAAAAATCGGTAGCTGATCAATGTGAGTCCATTAATACGGGGCTAATAAAAGGTAACAGCAAGGCAGTTGTTGACACATTAAGAAGACTATCAAAACCTCAACAGCCCAGGGTCACTGTCATAGAGGATAGCAATGGGGCTCTGCTCAATGAAAAGACAGCTGTAATGAGAAGGTGGACAGAATATTGTAAAGAATTATATAACTGTAAACTCGACACTGACTGTAGCATATTAAACAACATTAAGTGCGAAAACAGGGAACTCGGAAATGCAGCAATATTACGGGAAGAAGTAGAAGAGGCTATATGTTCGATGAAAGCAGGGAAGTCACCGGGTGTGGATAATATCCCAGCAGAGCTCTTGAAATATGGAGGACCAGATATAGTAAAAATCATGACAACAATTTGCCAGAAGATATGGAGTACAAAAAAATGGCCAAAAGAGTGGACGCAATCATTAGTAATACCGCTTCCAAAGAAAGGAAATCTAAAAATGTGCAAGAACTACAGAACCATTAGCCTTATTAGTCATCCAAGTAAGGTGATGTTAAAGATACTTTTGAACAGAATAAAACAGAAATCAGAAGAAATCTTGTCCGAGGAACAGGCTGGCTTTAGACCAAAAAGAAGTACATCCGAACAAATCTTCAATATTAGATTACTGATCGAAAAACATCTCCAGCATTAACACGATTTATACCATAACTTCATCGATTTCACAAAAGCCTTCGATCGAGTCTGGCATGAAGGCTTATGGCAAATAAATGAGAACATTTAATTTTGATACCAACATCATAGATATCATTGAAGCACTATACAAGGACGCAAGCAGTGCTGTTTTTGCAAGCAATGACATTGGAGAATTTTTCAAAACAACTGTAGGAGTTTGCCAGGGATGTATCCTGTCTCCAGTGCTCTTTAATATATATCTAGAACATATTATGCAGGAGGCTCTCTACGATTATAAAACAACCATATCGATTGGAGGCCGACCTCTTTGCAATCTACGTTTTGCTGATGATATCGATCTGATAGCTAGAACAGAATCAGAACTTCAAGACCTTACCTCTAGACTGGAGAAAGTAACAAGAACGTATGGGATGAAAATTAATATAGAAAAAATATTGGTGAATAGCCACAAGAAACATGTTCCGACCAACATTATGTTAAATGGGCAAACGTTAGAAGAAGTTAACACTTTTAAATATCTCGGGTCCACTATATGTAGTGATGGAAGATCAAGTAAAGAAATCAAGACAAGACTTGAGATGGCCTCAGCTGCCATGACAAGGTTGAATGTGATCTGGAAAAGTAACATCAGTTTTCCTGTGAAGATCAAATTATACAAATCACTCGTATTATCTATTCTCTTGTATGGGTGTGAGGGCTGGACAGTCACTGCAGATATGGAGCGAAGGATTCAGGCTTTCGAGCATAAATGTTATAGAAGAATTTTGCGCATTTGCTATAAAGAGCACAAAACAAATGTCTATGTTAGAGAGAAGATAAACACCTATGCAGGCCACCAAGAACCACTTTTGTTAGTAGTGAAACGTCGAAAGCTTGCCTGGTTTGGGCATGTAACTCGTCATGACTCCCTTTCGAAAACGATCCTCCAGGGAACAGTCGAAGGTAAACGGAGACGAGGAAGGGAAAGAAAATCCTGGGCTGATAACATCAAAGAATGGGCAGGACACGGTTTTTCCACATTTGTACGCATTGCTGGGGATAGAGAGCAGTGGAGGACCCTGTCTGCTGATGCTTCCACCATGGCACCCCTACGACCCATGACGGGTTACGGGTTGAGATGAGATGAGATGATTTTTATGGTTTAAGTTTGGCAATTGTTGGAGCACATCTGAAGAGCAGCGGAGACAATCACGCGGCAGTGGAATGTATGAAAAATTGATTGCTCTGTTATGCTACTGAGCGTCTGTCAGCTGCCGTTGGTTCCCACTTGTGCAATGGACTACTTCTCTTCAGTAATATAATATTGTGGCAGCAGCACATCTCTTACACAAAGCCGAGGTAACTGCTTAGGTTGACAAGTCAAACGTCTTAAAGTTTCCAACGTCACAAGCTGCAAAAGTCTAACAATTAAAAAATTAAATGTTACAAGAACTATTGAAACTGATTGTGTCAGGTTTTAAAAATAAAGGGTCTTCCGTCTGATGAGGTGTCTAGCGTTGATTGCTGGCAACGTATGCCAGAACGTATACAACAAACTGAAAGAAGACATACATCACTTCTCAGTATTGGTTTTCCTGACATAGTCATCAGGCGATCTCCTCTTCAATGCACTATTTAATCTTCTTCAGACTATTTAACCCTCTTTAAGTGTAAATTTCAACCCCCGTGTTTCGAACGAAAGTACTTTTGGACAGCGGATATAGTCAACTGATATATATATATATATATATATATATACACGAGTATCTTCCCTTTCAGTCATTCCTGACCATAGGAGCGTACCTCCCGAAATAAATTTCGTTGGCACGAGGTTGGGCAATTGTAGATCGAGCTGTTGCCCATGCAGCAAGACCCGGCCTGGACGTCAGAGGAACGGTCTAGCCGTTACAGTCTGACACCAGTAGCAACCGCCTGTCAATAGTAAGATACGGAACTTGCCCTCTGGTAGGCATGTATTAGCTTTTGTATTGCCACAGTTATCCAAGTAGGATCGTGTCATCTAAGTAACCTCGAGTGATTTAATGAGCCATTCGCGGTTTCACCGTGAGACAGTATGAACTTAGACATAGATGGCTTAATCTTTGAGACAAGCATATGACTACTGGCAGAATCAACCAGATAACTGTCCGAACAGACGTGCGTCTTCTTCGACCATTTCGTCGCTCGCGCGGGGTGGGAGACAACGCTCTGTGCAGAGCGGATCCCGTCGGCCCCGGCGATTTTATTCTTGCGAGAACCACTGGCCGCCTGCCGACAAGACGTTCCCCTAGTTACACGGGACGGGTCGAAAGCGACACCATATATATATATATATATATATATATATATATATATATATATATATATATATATATATATATATATATATATATATATATATATATATATATATATATATATATATATGTCAGAAGAGTTCAGGACCACCACTGGTGTAAGACAAGGTGATATCCTGTCACCTTATCTTTTCATATTCCTCATGGACGATGTTATCAAGTCGTGTGTTATCAAGTCGTGTAAGGAGAGAACAAGAAAGTATTCAGTGGGGTACTGGAAGATGAGACAGGTCTGTATTTCAGAGCTGGCATTTGCTGATGATGTTGCCCTGATTGCTAAATATAAATATATATATATCCACCACTCACATACTCACACACAGATAAGTGACGACAATTAGACGCACAAACGTGAAAAACTATAGTAATGGAGTATGGGTATTGGGACTAGCTGACCGACACAAGTAATTAAGTTTTATGTTACTTTTATTTACCATAAAGAAACTTCACAACAGTTATTATAACAAAAATATCAGAATATACACATCATAGGTTACAGAATTAATAACGAAATAGACTCATAAGTGTAATCGCTCCTCCCTCTGTTGAGACAAGATCCCGTTAGAAGAGGTTATTAAACCCCAAAAGGTCAAAGAGATTGCGCTATGGTCTAGAATTTGCCTATACTGTTGTGACCGCTTGGCCTTTCACGCTAGCTTTGTCCCTCCTACTTTAACGCTAAGCGTTTATATGTGCTAGAAGATGATACATGTACGAATGACAGACCTTAAATGCAAATAAGACGTTTTTACACAAAACGCAGCATTCATTCAAAGTTCAGTTGCCGTTACTGCTCTGACAGGGCAAACGTAGGTCAGTCCCAGATAATAATGAATGGGTTTTATAAGCGCGAAAGTGGGAAATGAATGTTTGTGTGATCTGGGTTTTTTTATCCTATTGTTAAGTTGGAAAAGATCACACATGTGAAAATAAAGTCGAAATAACAGAATGTCGTGTGCAAAAAGGTCGAAAAGCTGAGGAGAGGAGTGCAAACGTTAATTATTGTGTCGTGTGATAAAAGGACGGGTCGTGTGGAAAAAGGCGGGAAAAAAGAAAAAATAGTATAAATAGAAGAGTTGTGGGCGATAGGCAGAGATTTTAGGATTTATGATTCCAAGGATACCATGATTTTAGACTAGAGGATTTTTACAAATAGCGTTAGGAGAACTTCGTCTTTGAGGATACCAAGACAAGTTTTTTTTTCTTTAATAGACAAGTGTGTATATTATTCTTACTTACTTACTTACTTAGTCGTTCCCCTTCTACTGTGAGGTGTAGAGGTTTGGAAGAGAGAGCGCCAGACCATTCTATCAGCTGTCTTCTTCCTGGCCTGGTTCCATTCTAGTCCTCGGTCCTTCAAAGATTGTCTAATGTTGTCTTCCCAGCGGACTCTGGGTCGTCCTGGAGGTCTGGATCCCTGGCTCTTTGTTTCCCATGCTTGTCGTGGTAGCCGATCTTCTCCCATTCTGCAGACATGGCCAAACCATCTTAGTTGGGACTGTTCTATTTGGGTCTGCAGCGGATGGGATTTTAGGCCTTGACGGATCGTCTGGTTGCGGACCATGTCTCTTCTTGTTACTTCAACCACTTTCCTCAGATACCTCATTTCTGAGGTTTGGATCTGGCTTTTGTGGGTTTTAGTCATTGCCCACGACTCGCATCCATATGTCAAGACTGGGACATAGGTGGAGCGATATACAGCCATCTTCGTTTTCTTACCAACCTCTTTCTTGCTGAGGAATCCACGATTTATAGCCTGAAAACGTCTCCCAGCCGCTGCTTTTCGAGTGGCCAACTCTTTTTTGATGCCTCCCTTTCGGTCTATAATAGCTCCGAGATATTTAAAGTGGTCGACCTGCTCCAGGACCTGTTCTCCCAACTTAATCTGATGTTTTCTTTCTTCTCGTGATATCACCATGGATTTTGTTTTAGAGCTGCTTATGACCATCCCTCTCTTCTCCAGCTCTTCCTTCCAGACTTGCAGGTTGGATTGGAGATGTGCCTCTGATTTAGCAATCAGGGCAACATCATCAGCAAATGCCAGCTCCGAAATATAGACCTGTCTCATCTTCCAGTACCCCACTGAATACTTTCTTGTTCTCTCCTTACATGCCTTGATGACATCGTCCATAAGGAGTATGAAGAGGTAAGGTGATAGGATATCACCTTGTCTTACACCAGTGGTGGTCCTGAACTCTTCTGACTTATGGTTTGCTGTCCTCGCATAATTTCTGCAAGACTTGTAGAAGCTCTGTATAGCATGAATCAGAGGTGCTGGAATATTCTTCCTTGCCAAACAGTCCCAAAGTTTGCTCCAGGGGACCCTGTCAAACGCCTTTTCCAGATCTATGAAACAAAGATGGATCTCACTCTTATACTCAAGGGCCTTTTCACTCAGCTGTCTGAGTGTGATGATTAGATCTTGAGTACTTCGGTTTGCTCGGAATCCGCACTGGACCTCATCCAATTGTGGCTCAGCTAGGCGTCGGAGTCTCTGCTCTAGGATTCTAGAGTAGATTTTACCAGGGACACTGAGAAGGAATATGCCTCTATGGTTTCCACATTGTCGATTGTCACCCTTTTTGAAAATTGGTGTTATGATGGCAATCTCCCAATCCTTTGGTATGGTCTTGTTGCACCATGCTGCCTGTAGGACCTTTAGGAGTAATAGGTCGCCTGTTGCTCCCATGTACTTAACCATTTCTGGTGTTATACCATCATGCCCTGCTGCTTTGCCCATTTTGATTTTCTCTAGTGCTGCCCTCAGTTCTTCCATCTTTATTTCATCTTCACCATCATTGGTTTTCTCTTCTGTGCTAGTGGTTATCATTTCTGATGCTTCACCATGCTCACCATCCAGGAGTTCTGAGAAATATTCTTTCCATCTTTCCATTACTTCCTTCGGGGCAGTAAGCAATTTGCCTTGCTTGTCCTTTATAAATTTGAGAGGGCATTGTTTTCCTTCCTCATGTTCTTTAGGGTCTTATAGAACAATTTCTGGTTTTCTTGTGCATCTTTTCTAGCTTTTCTCCAAATTCTTCCCAGGACTTCTGTTTTGCTGCTAGCACTTTGTTCTTTGCTTCTGTTCTGAGTGTCACATATTCTCTATATTTTTCCATTTGTCCTGTTGTGTTTTTAGCTCCTAAGTATTGTTTCCATGCCATTTTCTTCTCTCTTATTTTCTCTTTGACTTCCTCTGTCCACCAAGGTGTCCTCTTTCTCTGGTTCCCAAGTCGGACTTCACCGCATGCTTCTGCAGCAGCTGTCTTTATGATATCCTTGAATTTATTCCAGAGGGTTTCCAAGTCATCAGGTTGTTCTTCTGTGTTGCTCACCGCTGCAACAATAAGCTCCTGATATCTGGTCTTAATTTCTGGCTCTCTCAGCTTGTAGGTCCTAATGCTCATTTCTCCTGCTCGTTTACTTGGTTTCTTGCGTGATTTTGAGCAGTTCCTAGGCTGAGCAACTCTTTCAGTTGTTCGTTTGATTGTTAGCAGGTAGTGATCACTTCCAATCTCTGGCCCCCTCCAGACTCTTGCATCTCGGACATATCTGAATGAGCTTCTCCGAACAATGGCATAGTCGATCACTGACTTCTCATTCTTTGTTGGTTCACATCTAGTGTATGCATGTATGCGCTTATGGGGGAACTTTGTGTTTGTAATGATCAGATTCTGCTAACTGCAGAATCTAAGGAGTCGCTTTCCATTGTCATTGAGAGTATCTTCTCCATATCTTCCGACAACTCCACCCCATCTAGCATGGTCATTTCCAACTCTGGCATTAAAATCTCCGAGCATGATAACTTCCTCTAGGCAGTCATCCACTGTCCTTTGAAGCAGCTCGAAGAATTCCTCCTTGACCTCTGCTCTCTCATCCTCATTTGGCCCATACACTATGACCAGGTTGACTATGGTTTCTCCTTCTTTTAGCTTCACAACCATAATGCGCTCTGAGACAAAGTTCCACCCCTGGATACTATCTTTTTGATTTTGGGCCACAATGCAACCCACACCCCCCTTAGCTCTTTCGGATATGGGTACACCACTGTAGAGCAGCGTGTTGCCATTGAGATCCATGACTCCTTGTCCTTTTTTCTTTGTTTCCGTTATAGCCAGGATTTCTAGTTTTGCTTTCCTCATCTCTTCCACGAGCTCCTCTTCCTTCCCATTTATACTTCTTGTGTTCCATGTTCCATAAGTCGTAGTCCGTAGTCCGTTCCAGTTCGTCGCCTTTAGAATCAGTCCGGTTTTCTCTCTTGTGTTACTCGTAATCGTGGTTTAAAGCAAACAGGTGATTGGCCTGTTGTGCCTTTGCATGGTGGAGGGGCTGCCTCCTTACGGCCTCCATGCAGGCCGCCCTCCTCCTTTTTCATCCGGGCTTGGGACCGGCATAGGCGGTATATTATTCAGTTGGATTATATATGTTTCATTTTGGATAAACAACCATCATTTTGTGAAATTTACAGTGTTTGTCTAATGACATCAATAAACTCTAATATAATTTTCGACATTTGCTGTTTGTGGAAATTTACAGTAATTTCTTTCGGATATTAGTTGTTGTACTGAAACTGTTTTGCTTATCACCAAACTCAAAGGGAAGAACATTCCTGGGTTGAAAAAAAAAAAAAAAAAGGTCAAGTATTACGATCTCTGGCGGAACGCCAGTTAGCACTTGAACCACAACAACATATGAAGGATTAACTCTGACTAAATAAAATCTATATAACTACTAGTGCCGTATAAACATACACGGCCACATATCTTCAAATTTGCGCCGTGACCTGCCCTTTTCTTTGGTGAAGACAGACAGGCATAATCAATAAAATGGATCAAAGTCAAGAACAACTGCAGCAACAACAGGCGTTGTATGCACTACAGCAAAAACAGCAACAACAACATACGTTATATGCACAGCAACAACAGCAGCAACAACAACATATTAGAAAATTGGAAAAAGACACTGTCAAAACAAGAGCAGATTGGAGTAGTCTAAATAGAAGACACCATCGCATAGCTGTTAGAAATTTTATCAACGGAATCACACAACGAAAGATATGGGCAGTACAAAATGTTTCAACCATTGACAAACAAACTTGCTTAATAACGACAGAAGATGGAATGAGGGTACATATCAGACCTCTAAAACAATGGAGAACACCACTTAACAGCCATCACCAGGTCGGTTTTATGAGATCAAATGAGACGCAATGGGCCCTCATGATCAATGGTCAACCTAAAGAAATACACGAACTACAAGTGAAGAAAACAATGATGATCAGTGTAGCAACACAAACAGAGAATACAGCTACAGTGTCAGCAACACAAACAGAGATGTATACTGAAGCGTCACACTTGGGGCCACCACAAAATGATAAAGACGTCATGGGAGGTAAGGAAACATCGTTACATATATTAGACAATAACATAAAATCTAACATACCACTCAGTGAAAAAGGGAAGAACCGAAAAACGGCTCAAGAAGTAGTTGTACCCCAGTACAGAGATATCGCCGAGGTAAAGAATAAGATGGCCGAACCAAACATAGAGGAGTTAAAGAAGGTGATAGAAGCCATCATAGCACGGCCTGAGGTTGGCTTGTCAAGAAGAATAGTATAGAAATTGTTAGAGGAAAGGTATCATACACACTTTCCAGAAACAAGAATTGAAATAGATATGGTTCTAACGAAAATGTTAGATGACGAGAACATGAAGAGACACCAGAGAAGAATAGAGCAAGCAATTCGTGATCGAAGTCAGAGAATGAAGAACAAAAGAGGTAAGACAGCTTGTGAACGATATGATCCAAGAGGAGTATATGTGGAGGACACATTTAAGAAGACACAAAGAAGCCCTACAGAAGAACTTATCACAAGATAGACATGAAAATCTAGCGGCACTACACAGAAACAACACATCGGTGTTCACAACGTTATTCACATGATCACAACCATCATTCCCTACCCCTTCATCAGCCCAAGCATACTCCCTACGCGACCCCCGTCGCAACCCTAGTGATTATGTGAAGCGAACATTCGATGAAAGAAGAACACAGTCACCAAAGCTCATGCAGCACAAATTAAGAAAGCTACTCATCGCCCGATAGCACCACCAGTTTTATCTAATGGCAGACCCATACATAAAGCCACATTGAACCACTATCATTCCACAGATACGTCAAAAACCTCACGCAGAGAATCTGAGAACATAAATACATATTGCCGCAGAGAATCAGAGAGCAACAATAGAATTTGCGACGAACACACCGACAACGCTGTTTCACAAGCAGAACGGCACACCTCTAAACAAGATGATACTCGACACACAGCACCATCTAATGAAGAAAAAGCAGACAGCGCTACATGCACACTTGAGGAAGATTTTATTCTTCCACCACCTCCATTCAAACACGAATCTGACCTAGATACAGCAGATCCCGAGAGTGACCACGACAGTGTGATCAGTCCACGCAACACTGAATTTCACATAGCAACGAAGCGCCCATATTCTGGAACAACAGATAACTCACCACCGTTAACAAAATGGGTCCGGTTGCCTCAAGAGCAAGTACTATGAAATTGCGGGGAAAACGCAGACAGCCACATAACACGCAGCATGAGGTGCACCATTTCAACACTTTTTCATCCTTACCCTCGACAACTGCAACCACCACCCACTCAACAGTGCGAAATACGCCATCCTCTTGTGATCAACGATTGACAAAAGTTATATTGATGGAAATCGCCAACTTCCTCATGTCAAATTCGTAAACGTCCAGTTCAACGATTATTTGTTTATTGGAGAATCAATCTTCTCTAATAACAAAAGGTACTCACCCAGCTAAAGTAACCAACGAGTACTAACTTTTCAAAGTACTACCCTCCGTTCCCCATCATCTAAAGTCACTAGTATCCATTTTTTTTGGGGGTAGGAATTTTCTTTTTCAGAAAGATGTCAGCCTCATTCAAGATCCTGCTGATGATACTGATGATAGTGATATTTATGACATCTGCAACACCCACATATACTAACAAGTTATTATGGCGTCACACCACTGTGTTTTAATTTTATACAATTATTTCAGATTCTTCGTCGACATGGACTGTCATTAGGACTACATCTTTTACACCGCTATGTCAAGAAATTGAAGAACTTTTGCAAACGTTCTATAACACTATGTTATCCAGGTTAAACAGAACTTTAAATTATCTAAGTTCTCTAGTTATACAAAATTTGTTTTTGCAAGTGTTAGGTACGAAATCTTTATGATTAGAAGAGTACCCACTGTACAAATTACACCACTTTTGCCTTTAAAAATCTTTATAATCGGACTTATGCTTTACAACAGTTTTTTTTCCCTTCTTGGTGAATTTAGAGACAAAAGCAAACACACTATACGCACACACATATTTTTCCTTTTTGACACATCAGAGTTTTTTTTTTTTTATGTGTTAACTCACAGCTTTCCTTTTGTGTTATGGAAAGACCGTTTAATAATGTTCAATCGCATCGAGAATGTATTTTGGCGATTTTTTCTTTATGATGCTGTTCACAACCTGAATGATCGTATATGGCTTCTCACATTATTCAAGCCGACGACCCTTTCTCACAGATATATGACGAATCAGACGTTAACGTGTCTATTAAATTGTATAAATACTTGTACTTCTTCGCATTCCTGAGTCCAGTGAGACACACCAGAGGTCATGACCCGACACACTAGAGTGTCAGGACCATTGATTTTGCCTAGCATAATTGGTGTTTTGAATTTCAAGCTGTTTAGTGTATAACTACCATATGTACAAGAAGATGAGATGTCCACAGCGGACATCGGTGAAAGATGATGAGGACATTGTTACCCCTATTGACACAGCTAACGCCCCTAAGACCCCCGAGTACATTCCCATGACTGACATTCGTTCCTCTCCCATGGTGATATATTTTGCAAGTTGGGTACAACTTATATAATGATCAACACAGTTCGCGGATTGGCGAAATACTACATGGTTACATGCAAACCATGACGAGTCCATGCGAAATGGGTAACATAGTAACGGATATGTTCACATGTTGATAAACCTTGTATTGAGAAATAAACATCACATATTGATGTACCTGAATTTTTCTGACCATTTTGTCACGTTGTAAGCGGAACGCTACAGTATATTTTCTTGACAAATTGTTGTCCATTATACCCTGTATTGAGAAATAAACATCACATATTGATGTACCTGTATTTTTCTGACCATTTGTCACGTTGTAAGCGGAACGCTACAGTATATTTTCTTGACAAATTGTTGTCCATTATTATGAACTTGCATTTGTATGCAGATTTTATATTTGATGACGAACCTATAAACAGTTTGGTACTTGGTTCATGGTAACTGAGATAGTTCATACTCCAACACCCGATAGTTAATTGTATCGGTATAGTTGTCCTCCCTCATACTAACGACCATTACATAAGTTGGAGATTAGAGACATTTTTTAATAAATACTTTGTAACTCCATGTAACCAGATTAAAAATGCTATATTTATATTGTGCGACGAACACATAGACAGTTCACCAAACTTGTCCAGATTTTTGGTGTTTAAGACCCATATACATCCTTAATATCACTGACCGCAGTGGCAGGATTGGGGTCGCCTGTATCATATGATTGTATTATATTTACCACATTCTATATTGACAGTTACGAGAGCGTACAGCTCCAGTTCATATTTTTTAAATAATAAATTTATAGATTAACAATGCCATGTATGTATATTCCCATGTCATAATATGTATACGAGATCGTATATTACATTTTTGTTTGCGTCCCACGGTCTGATGTTTGACCATTAGTTCTATGCTGTTAGGCTGATGTTCGTTGCAGCTACTACATTTTAAGATTGTTAAATACTTAATGAATATTAGTCAATTCTGTTAAATATTGCGAAAGTATTTTTTTTTATTTTTTTATTTGTGTTGTTTGCACAACCCATGAAAATCGTATGCGATTATTTTTTTTTTTTAATGTTATCATTACGTATGTTATCATTATGGTGATGACTAACGCACAGCGTTGTTCATATTGATATTGTTAAGAAGTAGTGTACATCAATACTGTTCAATGGCGAAGTGTATTAACAAATTTTATATATCCCCCGTTTTACGCATTATAAATATACTGGGATCCCTCGTTTTACGAGAAAAAAATTAATTTGTAACTCTTTTCCTTTTTTTTCTCTCTAGGAGACTCTACCAATAGGTTAGTCGTTTATAACAGTCACTAGCATGAGGTACTTAGTTGATAGTACGCATATGTCTCCCTCTGGGATACATTTGTGTTACCAGGGACGTATGTGACCGCTTGACCTTTCACGCTAGCTTTGTCCCTCCTACTTTAACGCTAAGCGTTTATATGTACAACCCACAAAAGCCAGATCCAAACCTCAGAAATGAGGTATCTGAGGAAAGTGGTTGAAGTAACAAGAAGAGACATGGTCCGCAACCAGACGATCTGTCAAGGCCTAAAATCCCATCCGCTGCAGACCCAAATAGAACAGTCCCAACTAAGATGGTTTGGCCATGTCTGCAGAATGGGAGAAGATCGGCTACCACGACAAGCATGGGAAACAAAGAGCCAGGGATCCAGACCTCCAGGACGACCCAGAGTCCGCTGGGAGGACAACATTAGACAATCTTTGAAGGACCGAGGACTAGAATGGAACCAGGCCAGGAAGACGACAGCTGATAGAATGGTCTGGCGCTCTCTCTTCCAAACCTCTACACCTCACGGTAGAAGGGGAACGACTAAGTAAGAAAGTAAGTTTATATGTACTAGAAGATGATACATGTACGAATGACAGACCTTAAATGCACATAAGACGTTTTTACACAAAACGCAGCATTCATTCAAAGTTCAGTTGCCGTTACTGCTCTGACAGGGCAAACGTAGGTCAGTCCCAGATAATAATGAATGGGTTTTATAAGCGCGAAAGTGGGAAATGAATGTTTGTGGGATCTGGGTTTTTTTAAATCCTATTGTTAAGTTGGAAAAGATCACACATGTGAAAATAAAGTCGAAATAACAGAATGTCGTGTGCAAAAAGGTCGAAAAGCTGAGGAGAGGAGTGCAAATGTTAATTATTGTGTCGTGTGAAAAAAGGACGGGTCGTGTGGAAAAAGGCGGGAAAAAAGAAAAAATAGTATAAATAGAAGAGTTGTGGGCGATAGGCAGAGATTTTAGGATTTATGATTCCAAGGATACCATGATTTTAGACTAGAGGATTTTTACAAATAGCGTTAGGAGAACTTCGTCTTTGAGGATACCAAGACAAGTTTTTTTTTTCTTTAGTAGACAAGTGTGTATATTATTCAGTTGGATTATATATGTTTCATTTTGGATAAACAACCATCATTTTGTGAAATTTACAGTGTTTGTCTAATGACATCAATAAACTCTAATATAATTTTCGACATTTGCTGTTTGTGGAAATTTACAGTAATTTCTTTCGGATATTAGTTGTTGTACTGAAACTGTTTTGCTTATCACCAAACTCAAAGGGAAGAACATTCCTGGGTTGAAAAAAATAACAAAAGGTCAAGTATTACGATCTCTGGCGGAACGCCAGTTAGCACTTGAACCACAACAACATATGAAGGATTAACTCTGACTAAATAAAATCTATATAACTACTAGTGCCGTATAAACATACACGGCCACACTGTAAAGAACAGAGGTGTCGCGAGAGGTTTGGATGTTATTACAATAAAGACTTTCCTGGACACAAAGGTGTATCAGATGATATCAGGATAGTGCCAGATAAGAGACTGGTCTTATAAGAAATACCCCCTTCTCTGAAAAGAGCAAGGGTGTATCGACATCAATAGTGGGGTCAAGCTATGTAAACCTTTTAGTTTGATGATAGTGTGGGGTACTGAAGATCTATCTGTTACCCCTCCAGATCCCACATTGATTAATGAATAAACATTTGTTTTAATGGCTAGTTATCTAGGGGAAAATTGAATTAATTATATGTAATAAATCTCAATACAGAACCTTAACTTAATAAGAATTATTAAGCAAGACTGACTGAAATTATGTACAATTTATTTGTCCTCTACCGATTTATTTTTTCGGTCAGGAATTCTCAAAGAAATCAAATGGTATTTACATCATTAAATAAATAATATGGAGTGTACTTTTCCATAAGGAATAATATGGTAAAGGTAACGAGATTACTTTCTTTACTAATAATAAAATATAATCAGTGGCTCTGAACTGTAGACTTCAGTAATTTAATAAAAGTCCATATATAATCATTAAAATGTTTCTTTGTTTCTATGTTGTGTGGTTATTATGAATTTATATATTGCTGGATACGCTGTACAGTGGAACTAGATTCCACATATCTTAGTTAGATGATGATCTGCATCCATTAGGCCGGGTTGACACAAACTGCAACTCCAGGCTGGGAATCTTGGTATGGCTCGAGGTGTATAACGAGCTGTACTACCTACAGACTTCCTCTCAGGGGATGTATAGTACTTGATAATATCGAGACAGAACCATCAGGCAATAATACACAAGCTGTATACATGCTTTCAATGGGATTTAAGTCTGCTCTAGCTCACAGCGGCAAAAGGCCTTGCAGTACAGTTTGCGCTCGATTCGTGTAGCTTGGTATTTGAAAATTTTGTGGCGGCTTTCCCTAAGTCCCAGTTCTATATATAGCGCCGTGTCCATCCAATCGGAAGCACGGTCCATATGTGTGTTTAAGAATCAAAACCGAAACATTTTTTCAGCGTGCCTGTATAATGTGCCTAAGTTTAAATATTTTATATCTAACTTATTAGTGGGCCAATTTTAATTATTTCAAGTGATATTTAAACTGCTAATTTATCTCTATCGTTCTATATCTTTGTTGTTTAGTTATTACATTGCATTTAAATCTATGCAGTCTTTAAATAGCTAAATCGGGAGCTACCCTGATCTAGAAATATCACTAAAACCAATTTTTCTCTTTAATTAAATTACTATTTCGAGGCCGTCTTTGTACCTACTTATTAAGTAATATCCCAGATGTTATAATAGTTATGTATTTCCCTGTATATATCGTTATTCTTTAAGAAATAAAATAACTCCTTCCTATAAAATACACAGAATAGGCCCTTTCTGTCAAACATAAAAAGGTTTCTTTATACATATCAGAAAAGGAGCGTCCTGATTGGTTATCCGTTCGGTCCATTTATCCCATAGTGAGCACGGTAAATATGACCGTGTTGTTAGACAGATTCAAATTACGACAAGAGGTTCTACGGTAATCTATTCTGAAATGAACAGTATTAGTAAAATAAAAAAAACCTAAGAAAGGCACAACAAAGTGAGTACATTGATTATACAGTATGAGAATTATTCATTTCTTCTTTCTCTCTTCTCAGACGACCGTGGCCACGTTCATTCGTTCTTACCTAATTGTTGATTAACAACATCTGGAACATAGTTTCATGGGTCATACAGCAAATCCAGTGTTATTTTGGCGAAATGAACCCAGCTCCTGAAAGACTGGTTGAATCCTCTTCTTCGGGGAACGTTTATTTCGTTACTGTTAGTTGGATTTCAGTTTATGTCACATTAATTAGTCCAGGTAAAACTTAACAGTGCTCACAGTGTCAGTAGCTTGAGATTCCAATCCATAAAGGAATGTCAGGTATGTAACTTCTCTCAGTATAAAAATTCCTTGTCACACCACAAATGGTCGATAGTCGGGAAATGTCAATGTTTGATTATGTCGCCACAACGGGCTGAATGTATATGAAAATTGAGAACAAGAAATCTGGAGAGCTATAGGTGCAGTTACAATTTACTCTTAATATTCTTTGGGTTGGTACTCTGTCTCTTTCTGTGTATAAACAAGAGGATAGACAGGTTCACCATGAAAAACCAGTAGTTATATATGAATGTTCTTTTTTGTATTGTTGGACTTAGGTCCGTTATTCTCAGATTAGACCACTGGTAGATTTTCGGTTTGACCCAGTACTAGATAAAGGAAGAAAAAATACAAAATACTTAACCACAATATAGTATTCTCAAACCTATCCTAACCCGCGTAAAATACAATATTATCCACTTCGGTTATTTAACGTTAATTAGATCTACACGCTTAGAGCTTATCTTATCGTTTAAAACCCCCGTAAAATAAATTTTAGTCATTTACACATTTAATCATCGGGAATTAGAAATACATATATATTTCGTCAGTACTCATAATGAATATTGCATTTACTAGTCGATTAAAATATCTCTTACTGGTTAATATCAGTTAGTTAGATTAACGCTACAGCCGGAACAATATTGCTATAGATTATTTTAATTCTGCTAGTCAATTAACACACAACAAAATCCTAGTGAAATATAATTTACGGACCTTAACCAGTAAATCACTCTACACAGAAAAATCTTAGTGAAATATAATGATGGACTTAACAATTAAATCCCTCAAACTTCTAGTATAATATTTACTACAAACACAGAAATTTAGAACTTTTCCAATCTAAAATACTAAGAAATCCACTTTAACATGGGTCTAGCAATCAAAGCTAGTTGGTTCTGAAAAATCCTGTGGGTTGTGAATAATGGATTTTAAAGGACGCGGTATATATCTTAACTTAGTAGAAATTCACTAGCATTTGCTAGGTTTGACACCTTCGATCAGATTTCGGAGATTTCTCCGGTTGATCTGCGAATCAAAGCTAAAATTGCCACCTTTTACCGCTTGCAGTCTCTGGCAACGAGCGAACGGTCTTTTGATCTGGCGACTCTCACCGTATCTACTACGTTGCGAACGAACGGAGGTGGGGGTAACTGTGATTATCTTCTCTTTTCTCTCAGGTTTATTCCCCCTGACCAACGTCTACCGAAAATACGTCTAAACTTCATTAGCTTATCTCCCCCATTGCCAAAAGTACGACTTTTTGAATAGTCGCCCTTGGTTCTCTACAAATCTACCACCCCGTCCCTCTCTACACGTTTCATCTACCTGTCACTATTACAACGGTCTGATTGTAAACGTTCCTGGTGCCTGTAAGACAGTAGAGAAAGAAATAAAAATATAGGCGTGGCTAAATTAAGAAAGAGACAGATATCTAAGTGTGGGAGGGTTTTACGTAAACAAAACGTGCATAACTAATAAGGAAGCCTGGTGAAAGCCAGGGGGAAGAAAAAATCTATTTCCATAACCTGTGTCACAATATTCACATGCAAATTATACACGTCAAATGTAAATATAAAATGATAAAATGTACATATTACACTTCACCACTGTGGCAACTTCGCGCCTTCGCTACGCGTTGCCGATAACAGAGGAGAAAATAACTAGGCGAGAGGGGTGAACGAGAGGTGTGACAAGATGTGATCTGAAAACTTTGAATGGTGAAAGCAAAAACAGCGAATACTGATATAATAAGCACGCAAAAGGAATGACTAAGTAATAATGCCAGAGAGGAGTGAAGATCAGAAAAATAACGAACGTATTTTGTGACAGTGGTTAACGATCTACTTTTCATCTTGGATTTGTCTCCTTGATTTGAACTGTAATTAAAAGGTCATTTTTATTTATGGGAAAACGAGGGGGTTGGTGGTCCTCTTCCCCTCAAAATAAAATCATATTTCAAGTCATTTGAAGCTAGAACTCGCCACACAGCGGCATCGGAGCACAGTAAAAATATATCCGTCACCTCTTCTTCATCAGAGTCTACCTCCTATCGGTGAAGACAGCAGCTGGCGTCTCCTTCCTCTTGATCAGTTTAATTCAGTATAGAAGATGAACTGCTATCTTCTAGTCATTAGTTTCTCTCTTTTCAATCTTCTTGGAAATTCTACATCTCACGGTACAAGATGAACGACTAAGTAAGTAAGTAAGCCAATCCTCTTGGAAAGAGACTTCTTGTATGTGCCGTTCGAATTCACCTGGGCGAATATCTTCAGGACTATTTTCTACTGCACGTGATACCGAAGGCGGCACTTAATTCAAAATTGATCCAGACATAACATAATTACATGTTATATTGACTTCTTCATTTTTCTTTTTTAAGCAGCTAAAAATCAAAACCAATTCACACCTGGCACCCTAGTTAGTGACTATAAAGGTTTAATTCAGTAATAATATCCATGTAATGTATACTACTGGACAAAAGTTAAGGGCCACCAAGAAAAACTCCACTATGGACCAATTAAATGCAACCAGGTGTAAACAATTTATTACAAAATAGAGTTGATTCATCAGTGGAAAAGATAGTCAAGTATTTTAAATAATGTGTGACTTACTAACAAAAAAAAAATTCAACTCACTTTTTCACCTTTTGAACTAGTGGGGCGTATTGCAAAAACCACGAGTTTTTGCAGCAACAATGGCAATTTTCAAATGCGGGTTAAAGTGACCCAGTTTTTGGACATTTAAAATAATTAACCTAGTGCACACAGAAATTGTTTGCCAGGGCAGCGGCCTGATCGGCCTATTCTTTACGATTTCCAACTGCCGTTGGATTTTTAACGTGCGCAACTTACACACGGGACCTTCTATTCTTTCGTCCTTATCCGAGAAGTCTAGGCATCCGATCTTACTACCCAGGCGAGAAGGGAGAGTATGACATCACTGGTTCTGAAAAAGAATTTTCATAAATTACATTCCCTCAACTAGGAATCGAACCCGGTACCTCTAGAACTCGAGGCGGACGCCATAATCTTAAAGCCACTCTGACCCCCTTCTAATGTAATTATAAAATTTGAACAAAATAAAATATGCCTTTTGACGATGGTGTACATGTATTTAAAGTTTTTTTAATAAAAAAACTCGTTTGAAACAAAGCAGCTTTCTCCTCAAAATTATCGTTTAAACCTGCAGTCTTACAGACACAGGTGGTATAAGTGGATATGCTTGTCGTCCGATTACGCTAGCAAACACTTGCAGGCGATCTTTGTCCTCTCGAGACTACGTGGTCCCGACTGCCGGGTCTTCGCAGTTCAGAAGGGGCAGCGCTATGTGTCCGTCTAGATGACGCCCTTGGGCAGTGGTAGAGGTTCGGTTGTAGCTACGCCATTACCAAACAAGCAAATAAACATTCCGTATTCCATTGAGCCTGTGCGTGGTCACGGTTGCCGGTCTTGAAAGTGGCGACCTCCGGTTAATTATAAACCACGTAGGAGAATCTGCAAACTTCAACCACCTTGGGAGCAGTAATAATCCACGTCCTGCTTGGACGGATTTCAACGACGAAAGGTCAAGAAGGAGCGTTGCATGCATAGTGCAGCGCTTTACTACGTCATCCTATTATTAGTGACGTCTACACATAATCGCGTTCAATGAAAATATCTTCTAGTGTAAAATACATCATGTTGTCCTCAGATAAATATGCTAGAGCGTAAATTTAAACTGGTAACAAATCTAAACGAGGCCAACATGTAATAGACATAAATATATACCACTCGTCAAAAGTCAAGGGCCACCCTATTATTTTCAATACACTTTTATATAAGCGCATAGAATGATTAAATGAAGGAAGTTTTTAGTAAAAATGGGTGCAATATGTTCCTCTGACAGTCCTCTATGCACGTTAAGCATAAAAACAACTCACCGACAACCATGGTGATCACGTACAATTTGGTTTGCTGACCATAAATTCACATTTTTAATCTGTTTTTTTTTTTCAAACTTCCGTACAACCAAACAGGTGAAGTAATCGTGCTGATTGACATTCCACGTGCAATGGCGACTTTTCGTGAACAGAGTTCACAAATTTCTTTACAATCAGCAGACTTAGGGTAGTTTCATCACTTGCAAAAACCATGCCACCGAGAAGAAGTCTTGACACCTTACAAAGAATGAGGGCTATAGCGTGGGTTGAAAGTGGTTTATCTGTCCGTGAGGTTGCTAGACGGCTTGCAGTGTCACACTCTACTATTCAAAGAATTTTGGAGAGATTTCAGGCCACAGGAAGTGTGGAGGATCGCCACCGGCCAGGTCGCCCTAGATGCACCAATAGACATGATGACCGGTACCTCTTGTTGCCAGCCCTGCGCCATCGAACAGTGACTTGTTCCACTCTAAGATGTCAGCTGAGACAAACTGTAAACGTTAATGTCAGTCACAGCACCATTCGCAGACGTTTACATGAATTTGGACTGGCTGCTCGACGTCCTGCAGTCAGAATCCCTTTTATTCCTGCTCATCGCAGAGCCCGTGCTGCTTGGTGTCGCGAGCACATTCAATGGACAAGGCAACAACGGAGTCAAGTTCTCTTCACTGATGAATCTTGCTTCACTGTGTCATTCAATGATGGCAGGATTCGAGTTTGGAGACGACCAGGAGAGCGATTTACTGATGACACAATTCGAGAGGTGGATCGTTATGGTAGGGGTTCTGTCATTGTCTGGGGAGGCTTCTACAGACACGGCAGGACCCCACTCCACATCATCCAAGGCAACTTGACCGGCCCAAGATACCAGAACGAAATCTTGAGACCAATTGTTCAGCCTGCTCTGGAGGCCATAGGTGGTAAAGCCATCCTCCAAGATGACAACGCTCGACCCCATCGAGCTCGTGTGGTGAATGAGTTTATTCAGCAACATGGGATCATCAGGATGGCGTGGCCAGCTCATTCACCTGACCTTTCTCCGATGGAGCACCACTGGGATGTCCTTGGTCGAATTGTCAACAAATCACCCCCTGTTAATGGATGTTGCACAGCTGAGTGCATTTCTGCTCCAGGAATGGCAAGCTGTTCCTCGGGATACTCTTCGGACCCTTGTGGACTCGATGCATCAACGCTGTCTTGAATGCCTTGCTGCAAACGGTGGTCATACCCGATTTTGAAATGTCTATTTGTCCAATATCTATTGTGTGACTTTTGAAAAGGTGGGTGACACACTTCACAGCTTCATTGCGTTTGAATGTTTGTTTCCATTTCTTTACGTGACATGTCAATTTGGTATTCAATAAATGCCGTTTTGACTGATACCAATTACGTTTATATCAGATTTGTTTTATGGTTTCAACAAAGGTTTTTCTAAGTGGCCCTTGACGTTTGACGAGTAGTATACCTTTAAACAGCGTAGAGAGCCATCAAACCTCGGAACATAGCACACACTCCAAAGTGGGTTTCAAAGTGGGACTGGTGCATTATGCTTCTGAGTCTAGGATGCTCCCTGGGGTTGCAAGAAAGGTCACCTTTGGCAGACATGTGGAGGCTGTGGCGTCGCCACCGCGCCACTATGCTGTCTGGCTGCTCGTGCCACGGCTGGTGACTGATTGCTCGTGTCAGTCTTGTCTCAGAGATATAACTCCCCTGCACAGGGTAGAGAGCTATCAAACCTCTTGGTAACGCATTGTGACAGACGAACTCAGCTGACCCTGAATCGACCCTGAAGTGTTGGATGATATGGTACGACCCTTCGTAACGATATTTCGCATCTCGGTGTTAACCACAGAACCGATCGCAGTGGACGCGAACGGGAAAGTCGAAATGGACGCAGCGAGCGGAGATACGGAAGACCCGGGGCGGCATCTCTCCTTAATCTGGCGGTCAGAACCCCAAAAGTCTCCTGAGATCTAAAAAGGTGTCAAATTCTAACATGTCCCCCAATCTTACATTCCAGTTAGATATATACAGACCATGAAGAAAGCCATTTTATCACTCGCTGGCCAGACCTTTACAGAAGCACTAGCTATATCTGAAATCTTGTTATAGATTTTCCCCTGGATTTTCATATATATTCGCAGTGAATTCTATTCTGTGCAAAACGGTAAAATATAATTGTGTCAAGTGATCAGTGGTCTAGTTCATTCATTCTATTTCACTGGATTTTGTGTTAATTTAAATATATTAAATTAAAACATCTCAATAGTTTCCAGTTGTAAATGTAATGATATACCTGTTATATTATTTCAAAAGATAATAGATGCTTAAATGCTTAAATTAACTTTTAAAAGTCGCGAAGGAATTTATAACTAATTGAGTTAAGTCATATATATAGATGTATGTTTTAACCATTTAAACCCGCGAAGTGTTTTATTAAATACATAATTAAAGACGCGAGTGTAAATAATAATCTTAACGGTAAATTCATCGCGCTTTAGAATGTTATCTGATTTTTCGGTATATTACATGTTTTTTTTCTTTCATACCTTTGTAACCTTTGCGATCCCAGCAATAAAGAAATCATACAGAGTCTCCCAGACTCGGTTCTTAAAACTTCCAGACATATTGATGAAACATTTTAAATTTAATCTTGTGGCTGTCCGATGTGGCCAAGCTATCATAATTACATGAAAGAAAGCCTACCCAAGAATATTTAAATAAATCATCAAATTAAATTACAAACTGTAAGATAAACTCTAAGAAGAACAGTTGCCAATAGCGATATTGTATTTACTGCCCTGTTGTGAGAGAGCGCCTATTTACCTGAACTGTGACTGAGCCTAGTTTTTCCTCACTGGATTTAAAACCTACCGGTCAGTTGCTATCATCACGCCTTGAAGGAATTTTACCTCCAGCAGCTAAATTAAAGAGACCACTCCATCTTCACCCTTATATTGAATTGTGTCAGTGCCATCCCATAGACTCCTTTTATATAATAAAACACAAGAACTCTTAGGCTTCAAGTCCGGCGATAAGTGGGAATTTTTGCTATCAGCAAACCTCGCTACATCTGGGGCGGGACATCGAAGTACCAGACATTTTCATATGTCAAGAGTGTAATTGCTGTTTATATAATTCTATAGATTGTCTGATGCTGCAATCGGTAAGTGTGTGTGATTATATGAGTGTGGGCCCTCACAAGCGTGCATGAATGACAGGAGATTTAAGTTTTTTTTGCAAACCATTTGTTAACTTGCCTACCGTGTAATACCTTTTCTGTATACCCTGCATTGTTCCTTTAAGTGGGATATTTTGTTAACTCTGTTTACACCCCCCCCCCCACCCCCACCTTTCATTTGCTTAGTAAAGGGAAAACCAATTGGGAATAACAGTTTTGTTGTCTACCACCCATACCTAATATTGTAACACCTCTTTCAGAGTAATTAAATTTATTGTTGGGTTACATTACCTATGTTCCTGATAACTATCTATCATTGGACTGGGTCTATCTTTGTCTAATACAAGCGGGAAGGGCTTATTCGATACCAATCTTCTTCAACCCCTCCCCATCTTGTTCTTTGTACTTTTTGTGTAAACATTGATGATTCCTGTAATTTAATAACTGTTGTGATTTGATTTTTTAATGTTAATAAACAGCATAAACTTATATAGTACTGTGTTGGTATACCCAAAGCCCAAAATTTCCCATATCTGTTTAATATAGTTTGTATTCACGTGCGTCTGTGTGTTTGAAGCAACAAATCGGTGTGAGCGCAGGTGTGTGTCTGGAGACTGGCAAATAATTGTTTGACCAGGAGAGATTGAGGAGAAGATTGAGAGGAACGATTGTCGTAAATAAGTCTGTCCTTACTCTCCCCAGCACTCTGTGAAGCAACTATTTACTCTATAACCTTTTCAATCACTGAGCTTTCACCATCATTCTCCACTCTAATCAGGACCACTATTTCTAAGACTCTTTCTCTCAAAATAAATTTACGACAATATTTGGCTGGCTCGTCGGCATAAAGATATTTTTGAGTCTGATCTAAGTCTGGGTCTAACTAGATAGAGTGTGAATGATCTGTCTTTGTGAAGTAGGGAAATAAATAAAATTAATTACACCCCTAGACAACGCCTTTTAGTATTTGGGTTGCCCACACAGCATATTTACAGGTTGTTTTCTTTCCACAGCAGTAGAAAGTACGGATAAAGAAAAATATTTGTTTTTTAAATTATTCTCTGGCACAGAAATATTAAATTTTTCTTTATAAGATTTGCTGGGATTGCGTGATTGTTTTTACAGTCACTAAAGGTTTTTGAAGTTAAAAAGAGTTGAGCTTAGCTAAAGGCGCCTTGTTCTGACTTTTTAAGTCTAGTTAACATCGTCTCTTCTCATAAACTGACTTCAGGGGCGGAGTTTGTTGACGGAGAATTAAATTTTTAGTGGAAACATTTTTTTTTCCTTTAAATTGTTTTAATATAAATTTTTCTCTACTGTTAGCAAAAGTAGATTTTTTTTCTAGTGTAACTTACCTTTTTAACGTGGCATGTTCGATTTCGTTAAGAGTCATAAGTGACAATAATAGCAGCGATAAGTTTGCACATTACATATCAGGAGGTAACACAAGAAAATTTATACTTTGTGTTTTTTCTCGTAGCGGCTTTGAGTTTTTTTCCCCTTCTTGTTCTTTCTTACTATTCTCTAATCTTAGAAGCATCCAGTTCTTTGGCATTGCAGAGAGAATTAGGATGAGGTCCATGTTGAGACAGGAGGCGAAAGAGGCAGGACTAGAGCCAGAAGCTGCAAAGGCGTTTGTCAACCAGGAGCTGGAATTATATGACGCGGAGCAACAGAGAGAAAAAGCTGAAAGGAGGGAAGAGAAAGAGAGAGCAGAAGCTGAGAGGAAGGAAGAGAAAGAGAGACCAGAGAGGAGAGAAGCACAGGAGAGGGCAGATAGGAAAGGAGCGGAGGAATGCCTATTGGAACACAAGAAAATTGAGGCGGAGATTGAAGCTCGCAGAGAAAGAGAGAAGGAGAGACAACGCGAAGAGAGAGACAAGGAAAGACAGCATGAATTGGCGGTTAAGTTTTTAGAGAGTCGGGGTGCTTCTACTTCGAATAACATAGAGCCGTCTTCGCCCCAGTCTCAGTCAATGGATCTCTCCAGCACTCAATCTGCCGAATTAACTGCGATGTCTTTTGCGTTAGAGACTTTTCCTAGGCCCAATGAAAAAATTGACAGCTACCTAGAAAAATTCGAGAAGCTCGCAAATCTGTATGGGTTAGAGAGTTACCTTTGGGCACTTAAACTCTCAACGTCATTAAAAGGTACTGCTTATGACGTATATACAAAGCTGGGAACCAACCAACATGATTACGACATGATGAAGAAGGCATTGCTAGAGCGGTTTGAGATGACTGCCCGAAAGTTTCTGCAGTTGTTCAGAAACAGCCGAAAAGAGAGCACGGAAACATTTCCCCAGTTCTCTTCACGTCTCACGGGTTATCTTACAAAGTGCATAGAATTATCGGAAATACCTGTTTCATATGAGGGACTTCTAGAAATTGTTCTTGTTGAACAGATAAAATCCACTTTGTCGAATGATACCCGTAGATTTTTGGCTGAACAGGGCGCAGTCAGGCTTGAGGACGTCCTCAATAAGGTAGAACGCTATATCAATGCAATGGCCGAACTTCCCAGCACTAAACGTAAACTCACAGATGAGCCATCTCGAAAACAAAATCTAGAGCAGTCATCCTATTCCTCTAATTCTTCTCAGCAGTATAGCCAACGAGAAAATAATACCCAGAGACCTCCCCAGGAAAAATCAAAATTCTACAAAACACGATTTTCCCCAAATAATAATTCTGATCAACCCACCAAGCCTACGTGGCAGCACGGCCACCAAGGTCAAGGAAAAGGGAAGACCCCTACACCAGGGACGTCTGATCAGGGCAAGCACGCCGAGCCAAACGGCATCAAATGCCTGCATACTGCCTCGCCAGGTAGAGTCAGTGTCAGTGATTCTCAACCTGAGGGGGACAGACCCTCAACGCGAGGAACTGTAATTTTGAATGGTACCTCAACTACTTGTCTCTTTGACACTGGACTAAGCTTTAGTTGTATTGTCACCAGACACCTAGTCAAACCAGGTCAGGAGACAGAGGAAACCGTCAAACTTAGTGGAGTTTTCAGGAGTGATGCACCCAGGACGATTCCTATCGCACTGGTAGAGATACACTCTGATTTTGTCAGAGGTGTTATTAAAGCGGCCATTATGGATGATCCTATCTACCCAGTTATCGTGGGATGTATATATGTATTTATCGGGAGACCAAGGGAGCCGATTGTGGCATCGGTAACCATAAGAGGGCAAGCCAAGAAGGAGAGGGAGCCTGCGCCAAATTTGTTGCTGAATGAACTGAAGGAGGCGCAACAAAAGGACCCTACTCTGGAGCCCTCCTTTAGAAAACTGCCCATGGCTAAGGACCCCAGACACCACGGAGACATCTTTTCTAAGGATGGCGTATTGTATCGTAGAACGGGCGACCTTGATACAGGGAATAACGGGCTCCTAGTACCGACGCAGTACAGAAGCCAGATCTTAGAAATGGGGCACTCTCTTCCCTTTAGCGGACATATGGGACAAAACGTCACTATTCAGCGAATTACAAAACCACTATTGGTGGCCAGGAATGAACTCTGAAATTATCAGGTACGTGAAATCCTGCGCCCAGTGCTAACGTGTAGCACCAAAGTACTTGACACCCCCAGTACCTATGGGGCAAATGCCAATAGTGGGTACTCCATTTGAACGGGTTGCTGTCGACATCATTGGACCCCTGGAAAGGACCAAAAGAAGGAACAGGTTCATCCTGACCTTAGTCGACACTTTCACTATGTGGGCCGAAGCTATACCGCTAAAATGCACAGATTCCAAGCATGTCGCCGAAGCCCTCGTGCAAATTTTTACACGGTTGGGATTCCCTCAACAAGTTTTGACGGACAATGGATCCCAATTCCGTAGCCTGTTAATGGAAGAGATCTTTAAGATCTTGAGGACCCAACATATCCACAAAAGTCCCTACCATCCGGCCGGAAATGGGCTCGTGGAACGTTTTAATGGCAGCCTCACCACCATGTTACGTAAGCTGGGTCAGGAGAAACCGGAAGACTGGGACGTATATATATCTGCTGCCTTATTTGCCATCAGAGAATTTCCCCAAGCGTCTACGGGATTCGCGCCAGCTACACTTTTATTTGGCAGACCTATTAAGGGGCCACTAGAAGCCTTACTTCGGTCCCTGACAGACCAGAAGTCTGACGAGACAGTCGTCTCTGCAAGCAAGTATGTATCTGAGCTCAAGGAAAGGCTAAAGCTAGGATGGAATCTAGCTACTACCAACCTTAAGAAAGCCCGCGCTAAACATGCTAAAAGATACAACAAAGCTGCAAAAGAGAGAGAACTACAACCAGGGGAGAAAGTTTTTTTGCTACTTCCAACCGAAGCAATAAACTTCGCATCGGATAGCAAGGGCCGTTTACCGTTCTTAAAAAGATCTCACGTACCAATTACAAGATCTCCATCAAAGGAAAGGAGAAGGTCTTCCACATAAATCTGCTTAAGAAATATTTGGAAAGACCGGTGCCATCCTCTGAGCATCTCCTGGCTGTCGCCATAGCAACGGAAGACGAGGAAGATGATGATGGTTGCATGGAGTACCCATTGCAACCCACAGAATCCTTTAAAGATGTCAAGTTCGGCGACAATCTCTCACCAGAACAACAAACAGAAACCAGGGCTCTACTAAAACAGTACAGTGCAGTCTTAACGGATGTACCTGGTCGAACAAATATCATTGAATTTGATATGAAATTAACAAACGAGACCCCTGTTCGAACCAGAGTTTACCCCATCCCGTACGCTAAAGCTGATGCACTTCGCGGAGAAATAGACAAGCTGCGTCAGGCAGGAATTATCAGTGAATCTACATCTCCTTACAGTTCCAGTGTAGTGCTGTTGCAGAAGCCCAATAAGGAAGTTCGGCTGTGTATAGATTACCGGTTGCTAAACGCTGTAACGGAATTCCAGCCCGAACCTCTCCAAACTGTTTCTGAGCTGTTCACCAAGCTCAGCAAAGCAAAGATTTTCTACAAGATTGACCTCAGTAAAGGTTATTATCAAATACCAGTCAAGAAGGAAATTAAACCTTTGTTAGCTTTCAGCACTAGTGAAGGACATTACACATTTAATGTGATGCCGTTCGGCTTGCATAACGCACCAGAAGTGTTCACCAGGATGATGAGGAAGCTTCTAGAACCTTTGCAAAGTCCCCATATCCATAATTTCATGGATGACATATTAATTGCATCGGAAACCTACGAAGAACATATTGCTACGGCTGCTATGCTCCTCAGGAGACTACAGGAAACTGGTCTCACAGCCAGATCTAGCAAATGTCTCATCGGGTTTGAACAGTTAGACTTCCTGGGGCATACTATTTCAAACGGCTGTAGTTCGCCTGATCAGAAGAACGTGGAGAAATAGCTGCAGCCAAAAGGCCCCGAACGAAGAAAGACGTACGTTCCTTCCTATCACTATGTGCATATTATCAGAAATACATCGAGAACTTCAACGGACTGACAGCACCTCTGACTGACCTCACCAAAAAGGGTCGTCCTGATAAGGTCATTTGGGATCAAAAGTGCGAACACGCGTACAGCACTTTGAAAGGACAGTTGTCTGCATACCCCATTTTGAGGTTGCCTGACCTCAAGAAACCTTTTGTACTGCGGGTCGACGCGTCAGGTCAGGGCATCGGGTCAATACTGCTTCAAGCCGAGGACAGTAACCCGAACATGCTATTTCCAGTTGCCTATGGCAGTCGGAAATTAAATAAAGCTGAACGGAACTACAGCGTAGTCGAAAGAGGATATCTCGTTCTGATTGACAGTATCAGACGCCATCATGAGTTTCTCTATGGTACATCTTTCACGGTGCAAACAGACCACGCTCCGTTAGCCTTTCTTGGTGCCAATAAAGAATTTAACGCAAGGATCATGCGTTGAGCCTCCTTTTAAGCGTTTATTCTTTCAAAGTGGAAAATATTCCGGGAAGACAGAATGTCGGGGCGGATTTCCTGAGTAGAAACTGGACTACGGAGGAAGAGGAGGAAGTTGAAGATACCAATCACCCAAAAGCTACCGATCAGGGCAGCTTCACTGTCATAAATCAAACATGAAAAGATGTTTTCATGTCTCAAAAGAGGAGACGATTGTGACAGACGAAATCAGCTGACCCTGAAGTGTTGGATGATATGGTACGACCCTTCGTAACGACCCCTTCGGATAACATCAGTGCCCCCGAATATTGTGGTAACTTTTTGTCAAACGGGATTTTTTTCACCTGGACTCATTAGCTATGCAACCTTTCCACGCAGATGGTCAACACGTTTGCTGATTAATATGTGGACAGTTTATCTACCGTTCATTCTGGTCATCGCATTGATTTAAGGAGAGGTTAAATCACGCCCACGGATATCTCTTGAGCAATCATATGCAGTTATTTTCATTAACTTGGCCCAGTGGGGGCGTGGCCAGCATCAAACGATAGTAGCGACCACGATCAAAGACACTGTGGGGGATCTCAGGAAAGACTAGCGGCGCTATCAAAGGCAGTAGTGGTCCCTGAAACGAGCGACGCAAGTTTCTTGCGGATATTTCGCATCTCGGTGTTAACCACAGAACCGATCGCAGTGGACGCGAACGGGAAAGTCGAAACGGACGCATCGAGCGGAGATACGGAAGACCCGGGGCGGCATCTCTCCTTAATCTGGCGGTCAGAACCCCAAAAGTCTCCTGAGATCTAAAAAGGTGTCAAATTCTAACATGTCCCCCAATCTTACATTCCAGTTAGATATATACAGACCATGAAGAAAGCCATTTTATCACTCGCTGGCCAGACCTTTACAGAAGCACTAGCTATATCTGATATCTTGTTATAGATTTTCCCCTGGATTTTCATATATATTCGCAGTGAATTCTATTCTGTGCACAACGGTAAAATATAATTGTGTCAAGTGATCAGTGGCCTAGTTCATTCATTCTATTTCACTGGATTTTGTGTTAATTTAAATCTATTAAATTAAACCATCTCAATAGTTCCCAGTTGTAAATGTAATGATATACCTGTTATATTATTTCAAAAGATAATAGATGCTTAAATGCTTAAATTAACTTTTAAAAGTCGCGAAGGAATTTATAACTAATTGAGTTAAGTCATATATATAGATGTATGTTTTAACCATTCATCAAATTAAATTACAATCTTTAAGATACACTGGAAGAAGAACAGTTGCCAGTAGCGATATTTTATTTACTGCCCTGTTGTGAGAGTTTACCTATTTACCTGAACTGTGACTGAGCCTAGTTTTTCCTCACCCGATTTAAAACCTACCGGTCAGTTGCTATCATCACGCCTTGAAGGAATTTTACATCCAGCAGCTAAATTAAAGAGACCACTCCATCCTCACCCCTATATTGAATTGTGTCAGTGCCATCCCATAGACTCCTTTTATATAATAAAACACAAGAACTCTTAGGCTTCAAGTCCGGCGATAAGTGGGAATATTTGCTATCAGCAAACCACGCTACATCTGGGGCGGGACATCGAAGTACCAGACATTTTCATATGTCAAGAGTGTAATTGCTGTTTATATAATTCTATGGATTGTCTGATGCTGCAATCGGTAAGTGTGTGTGAGTATATGAGTGTGGGCTCTCACAAGCGTGCATGAATGACAGGAGATTTAAGTTTTTTTTGCAAACCATTTGTTAACTTGCCTACCGGGTAATACCTTTTCTGTATACCCTGCATTGTTCCTTTAAGTGGGATATTTTGTTAACTCTGTTTTACCCGCCCCCCCCCCCCTTTTTTCATTTGCTTAGTAAAGGGAAAACCAATTGGGAATAACAGTTTTGTTGTCTACCACCCATCCTAATATTGTAACACCTCTTTCAGAGTAATTGAATTTATTGTTGGGTTACATTACCTATGTTCCTGATAACTATCTATCATTGGACTGGGTCTATCTTTGTCTAATACAAGCGGGAAGGGCTTATTCGATACCAATCTTCTTCAACCCCTCCCCATCTTGTTCTTTGTACTTTTTGTGTAAACATTGATGATTCCTGTAATTTAATAACTGTTGTGATTTGATTTTTTAATGTTAATAAACAGCATAAAATTATTTAGTACTGTGTTGGAATACCCAAAGCCCAAAATTTCCCATATCTGTTTAATATAGTTCGTATTCACGTGCGTCTGTGTGTTTGAAGCAACAAATCGGTGTGAGCGCAGGTGTATGTCTGGAGACTGGCAAATAATTGTTTGACCAGGAGAGATTGAAGAGAAGATTGAGAGGAACGGTTGTCGTAAATAAGTCTGTCCTTACTCTCCCCAGCACTCTGTGAAGCAACTACTTACTCTGTAACCTTTTCTATCACTGAGCTTTCACCATCATTCTCCACTCTAATCAGGACCACTATTTCTAAGACTCTTTCTCTCAAAATAAATTTACGACACGCACACACGCCAAAGTGGGCCTGGTGCAACATGCTGCTGAGTCTAGGATGCTCCCTTGGGGTTGAAACAAAGCCCACAAATCACCTCCCATAACTGGCTCAAGGGTATGAATACATAACACGTCCCCTGAAGGGCAAAAGAGTACAAAACTCGCGCCCACGGATTCACATCAATCAATCAATCAAACGCTAGCATAATCGTGCAAAGTGTGGCAGGTTTTAAGTGTAGTAAACACAGCCTGACTTAGCTACTGTAAAATTAATAAAGAGATAACATTCTTTTAGGCAGACCCTCTGAAGAATTAAAAATGAGTAAGTTAATGCATCATTCTGTACCGTAGTTTATGACAACTAAATTAACGTGGGCTATTACAAGATCATTGAGTCATGTGATCGGTAGTAGGCAGAAAGTTCTACTTTTTCAAGTACCGTGCCTGGTGGCGTAGGCGATTATGTCTCTGTAAATCTTTCTTTCTGCGGTGCTATTAATTAGTTCTGTTGTTGACTTCGTTCTAAGCCATCAAAGCTATTCAATATCTCCTATTTTTGCTGTCCACTATCTATTATCTCTCAATCGTTTCTGTTGTCACGTTATATTTCAGCTTTTTTCTTCTCTGAACATGCCCAAAGAAATTCCACTGACTCTTTTTAACATGAAGAATACGTTTCCTTTCCATTCCTTTCTTTCAGATCATCGTCATTATTCATTGTAGCTATCTATGGTATTTTTAGCACGCTGCCGTAAAACCACATCTTTGTGAGCTCTATGTTCTTCTTCCTAATTTCCAAAGTCTCAATAGCCGCATGTTCTATAGTTCTATAGAACACTAAGCTTTCTACATTGACACAGTCTCAATAGCCGCATGTTACCATTAGTTCTATAGAACACTAAGCTTTCTACATTGACAAAGTCTCAATAGCCGCATGTTACCATTAGTTCTATAGAACACTAAGCTTTTTACATTGACAAAGAATTGAAACATGTCCAGTTAATTGAATCTACTGATTTTTTTAAAGCTGTTTCACCTACTTAATGCATTCTGGTGAAGTCATTTTCATCGAGATAACCATTACTTTTGTCTGTTTTGCTATAAAGGCTAGTGCTTTTATATTTAATTTCTGTCACTTTTGTATCAATTATTTCCTGTAACTCCTTTCCACTGTATTCTATTAAGAATGTTTCATCAGCGTATCTCAAGCTAATTATATTAAACCCACCAATTGCTATTTCTGACATGTCTTCTATGGATCTTATTATATTGTCACTGTACAGAATGAGAAGACCCAGTGACAGCACACTAATCAATAGAAAATCACAACATAAATCATATGCATCAATAGATCATGGTTTAAAGACAAAATGAAAATTAAACAAATAGGTTCTCCTCTCTGGTAAACGAAAAGAAAGGACGATCCCCACAGAGGTTAATTTACCCAAAAGATCAAAAGGTAACAATAAGTGATTAAATAGTCAGGATGGGAAAATAATAGGTTCCTAATGTAATCTATCCCGTGAATAATCAGATTATTGAGATAAAAAAAGAAGAAACCATATAAGTATATGATGTTAACAAAAGACATAAGTTTCTTTCTCTGTTCATTCAGTTCACATACACGCAGTGGCCACTTTCAGACTATGCTTACACCTGTAGTTATCGCAGGCATTCCAAGGAAATACACTAATAAGTAATAATACTATTAAGTGTCAAATTTTAGTTTTGCCAAATCTAGCCCCAGACTCTCCGTAGTTACTGACTGCAAATTTCACAGAAGTCGCTAGAGTCGGTGTTTTAATTTGTCCTGGATACAATAAGTTATCTATGCCTTCAGTTGGTTGGAGTAGGGTTCATGCGTGGTGATCGCCGATGTAGGATAAATAGAACATATACAGTTCCTAGGTTGTTTAGCCTCAGGTGGCTGAAACGCTAGGTTACGTTACACAAATGTTGCTGACAATATATTTCGCCACAGCTGGCTGATGAGATTGATATAAATAAATCTGGTGATAGTTCTGGTCCGGTTAATATTATAATTTAATGTTTCTATTCTGCTTTCACTCATGGAAATGAGGAAAATTGGAACGCACTGGTCACAGCAAGAAGCTCATCAATATTAAATAATCTAGGATGCTTATAATATTACAAGTTCGTATGATCATAAGTTCATATGGCCATAAGAAAAGCCGCTAGTACTCAGGAAATCAGCATATATTTTACGAAAAGAAAATATAACCATTTAACCAAATTATCAATAACATATCTAACTCTTGTTAAAATAGGACCTCTTCACCACTCTGTTATAATTAAATTTAAAACACACGTGTCTAGCTTAGCCTGTCGTTCTTTTAACGCGTGATATGAACACTAGTAATTTATAAAATTACATAAAATGTATAGAAGTAAATAATATATGACGTCAGTAGACAGTATTTAATGTATGTACTAGTTAATTTAAACATCTCTTACTGGGAAATAGCGAGTAATTAAATTTACTTTATGGCTGGAAAATTTAGCTATAAGTTATTTAATTAGCACAGAAAATCTCAGTGAAATATAATGAAAACTTTAAACACACTAAATCACTTTAAAGCTAGTATATAAATTACCGCAATCAGAAAAATGAAACACTCCACGAAAATCTAATAATTTTCACTCTGTACGAGAAATCGTAAGATAACGAGCTAGTGAATTAAGATAGATTTCTGAGCAACTTATTATGGCTATCGGAGAGACAAGGTATATATATTGAGCTTAATTGCCAGATGGCTCACGTGTTAATTGCACTGGTGAATCCTTCGTTCATGTAGCAAAAAATATAAACTAGATGGGGAGGGGCAAAAGTGGATGATTACTGCTGCACTATTTCCATCTGTGACACTACCAATAGATTGGGTTATGAAAACGTCGACATCACACAACAGAAATGGAATCCAGTGGAATCTGACTAAACAGCTTGATCTGGATTTTGCAGATGGCTTGGCTCTTCTGTCCCATAACCATAATCAGATGCAAGAGAAAATGAAAATTATCGATGGGAGGTCACAACAAGTGGGCCCAAAAATACACATGTACAAGACACAGATTATGAGAATAAATGCAAGAAATGATAACAATGTTGAACTTGAAGAAATACCACTAAAAGATGTAGAATCGTACACATATCTTGGAAGTAATAGAGACAAAGTTGGAGGGACAGACAGTGATATCAAAATAAGAATACAAAAAGCAAGATGTAAAGTGCAATAATACATTTATATACTTATTATGTTCGCAAATATTTTGTAAACAAAGTATTTCCTTTTTAAGTGCTTAAGGAGAAGTCATTTTTGAGTTACTTCCCTTGAAAGTAGTTCCGTCATCTTCGATCGGACTCCGCGGACGATTCTAGGCCTACTGCGATTTATTCTTTGGCTGGGTAGGAATAGATTGTTCTTGCTTCAGTATATCTATGGCCTGAATTTATACGTAGTGTTTGTATGAGTAGGACGAGTCTGTCTTATATATGGATATCTTTACATTTCTAAGTCGAACTATGTTGGTTGTCGCTAGAAAAGGTCAAAGGCTATGCAGCGGAAGTATCGCTAGCAGGGGGTGTGATTCATGGCTGCCATCCTGTCGAGATGTCGAATTTTGTTGTAGCAGGCTTTTTTGCCGAAAAAGTGATCTATAAGTAGATGGGGAAAAGTGATAGTCATTTAGACATGTTGTATGTACTTTACCCCAGTGTTTATTCTCTTTTGCCAAGGAATGGCAAAGTTATATTTCGCATAGAAAGGTAAAACCACAATTTATTATGAACTTGGGCTTCGCCATCGTTGTCGATAAGCAGATGCACAGTGGTACTTTTGAAAAGAATATTTATTCAAAGGAAGATGACATTCCTATGTATCAGCACTAGATTGTATGATATTATTCAATTACCTCTATGAGAGAAGCTATGAAGAAATGAGGACATTTAACGAATGACCAATTTTGGTCTGTATCCAATAGTGAGTGAAGCTCACGAGAGAAGCACAGCCATGTTGAAATTCATATACTTTGTATTTATCGAGTGAGAAAAAGGGATGCCTGTACTATCGCTCGATGAACCAAGAGATCACTGCTACATGTGAGAACCCATGTCTGGGATTCCTATATCTTTATGGAAAATATATATATATTGAACTTTACGTGAAGGGATATTCGCTAGACGAGGTTAGGTCTAGGAGCCTTCCTATATATTGGTTATGGTCTGACGTGCCCAGTCAGTAAAGCCAGATGATTTACATGATGGAACTCTGAATGCTTATTTACGAATGCTCCATTATGATATTTGCCAAGCATGAATGCTAACTTAAGATGATATTCCTGTGATCAACATTATGCTGTCTATGTCGACATTTGTTCCTGTAACCATACACGTACTGTCCAAGTGTGCGTCCCATTAAATGTTATAAAAAGACCACCGTAGTTCCAGTACTTCTTGAATTCGAACAGTGTGAGTATGAGTGATGTACTACCAACCTGTCAACTCTATCGAATCATTCTACCATTCGCGTACTGACATTCATATACACACTCATTGTCTACACTCACATTCTTGTCGGAGCCTCATCACGTTCCAGGACAAGATGACCTGTATGACCAAAACTGTGCTGGGTTTAATGAGTTGACAATCGTTACACTTTACTACACCAGTCCCAACATCTACATTTATCAACTGGTGGACATTCACGTCATTTAACAAATAAAGCGTGATTCAACAACTAGTAGCCAGTATGAGTTAACAACTACACAGAGTTTAACAACTGGTGTGCCAGCTTCCTGGGTCAACCTGCACAGTGACCATATTGAGAAGTAAACTACTGAGACCAGACCGTTCCTTGTGGTCTGTTACGACACACAAATACATCAACAGTACAACTCTACAGTGATGTCAGCGTGACCTGTCCTGTCGACAGTATGCAGTAACTAGGTCAGCGTTTGTTGACATTTGGTTCGTTGGACATTTGCCATACAACTGACAGTGTTACACAGCAAGCTTGGTTGAAACATAGAACATTACACATCAGGACTGGAGAATATTTGACAGTGTTTGCGAAAGGAAATGTTATTGAACTGAGAAGTCCTACATCGATTGTTATCATTCACATCAACGATGGAGCTTCTATTTCTGTGTTGAATTTAAAATAATTAGACCAGAAGTATTTGTTTAATTAAGTACCACAGTACTGTACTATTAGGCAGTGTAACTGAGCCTTCATTCCAACACATTCTTTCTGCAACACTCTATTTACATCATATTGCCATACTATTTATGCATTTATGTATTTATGTTTAAATATTTATATGTGATATTTGTTTGTATCCAGCGGGTTGTTGTTTTGGTTGGGCGGTGTCACACAACAGAGTATCCCACGTAATAGAGGGTCTGATGTGTGCGTTTCTATAGGTGCAATTTTCTTGATTGAAAATTTGCTGCGACAGCTGTTGCTATTAGTGTTAGCTGTGAAGACTGTACTCATTGTTGTTTTTGTAATATTCCTCTGTTCTTTAGTTTGTTTTGATTTGTTTGTAATTTGTTGGTCTACCCTATTCTATCTTTCAGTTCTATTCTCAATTTATATTTATATACTGTGGCGTTATTTGTATTTGTTATCCTCTTGCGGTTTATCTTTTATTGTTTTTCCCATTTGATTTATGTCATTTCCGCAAATGTTTTCATGTTCTTCTGTATAACTGTTTTGTTTTGTGCCTGATCGACATACACTATTTTAAATATAGTTGATCATATAAATTGATGTACAAGAATCAACTGATAGTTAATTGCTATTACTAAAGGTACACAGTTGATGATATAAAACACTATTTCTGGTGCACTGCACTTATATTATAGAGTGAACCAGCAACTTATAGCTGTTATTATATAAGGATTTATACAAGACCTTTGTAAGGCTTGTTTCCCACAGTGATTGGGATAGTTAAGTACTATTTTCCACAGGTTAAAAAGTTATCATACAAGGTCTTTGATTAAGACTAAGAAAGTGAATTTATTTACTTTTGCAAATTACTGATCTTATTAGACAAGATGTCTACATTAGATTATTTTATCACACAAGGCAGGGCTCTTGATAAGACTGGTCAGCAATTAGAAGAATGGGCAGTTGCTCAATATGACAAAGCATTAGCTGCAGAAGAGAGAAAACTTGCTGCTGCTGCTGCTGAAGAAAGAAAAGCATTGATTGAAGAAAAGAAATTAGCAGCTGAGGAAAAAAAATTACAAAGAGAGGATGAACAAAAGAAATTGCAGATACAGACTGATGAAAAAAGATTCCAGATGGAAATGGAAAAAGAGAAAAGAAAGGATGAAGCTGCTGCAGAAGAGAGAAAATTACAAGCTGAAGCTCAAGAGAAAAAAGCAATAAGAGAACATGAACACCAAAAAGAACTTTTAGCATTTGAGTTAGAAAAGTTAAAGTTAACAAACATAAGTGATAGTAATCAAGCATCTGGTGGTAATGGTAAACCCTTTACTTACAAGGTCAAGGTACCAGCGTTCAACCCTTCCAGTGATGACATAACATTCTGGCTAAATAGATTTGAACGCTCGTGTCGAGCCCATAATGTGGACAAATCACAATATGCTAACCAGTTATCAGAAAATCTGAAAGGTGATTCTCTGACTAGTTTAACTGATTCCGTACGCAAGATCTAATAATAGACGCAAAGGCCGAACGCTGTAGACGTAAGATCTTTTAAAAGACGCTGATTTATTTCATTGTTTCTTTCTATTCTGATATTTTATACTGCCCGCAATTTATCTCGAACGGAAGTATTAAAAAAAAAACTGGGCAAAAATTTCAAAAGAAGCTTGTAACGTCTTTTATTTGCGACATTTAAGGGATTTTTTTAACATTTTGGGGAAAAAATTTAATCCAGTTTTGTCGTATCGCCATAATGGCCGAAAAACACACAGGATATGTTAAAATATGGTGAAACAAAAAACCCAAACTGTGTGATCAACCATAAGTTTCTTACTTTTTCTGTGTTTCTAAATGGATAAACCATCAAAAGCACAAAGAGAGCAGTTTTAAACAAATATTGTGAAACAATTTATTTTACAAGCCTTAAAAAAGTCGAAAACATGTGCATGTTCAAATTTCAAGTTATCTTTTTTCCAATGTACATGTTATCTGTTACCAAAATAAAAACAACATTTAATTAGAATAAAAGGTAATATGGATTTATATTGTTCATCCAATGTACTTTAATTTGATATATAATATGTTATACTTAACTCATGATTAGACACACATTGTCAGTAAACGTAAATTATGTATATGTAAATTTTTGGGGCTTAAAAATAATTCCGTCCAGAGCTGAAAATAATTACGTACGGAATCAGTTAAGTTTGGTTGAAGAGGCTGACAAAGATAACTATGATGTTATTAAGGCAGCCTTATTAAAGAAGTATCAGTTGTCTGAAGAGGGTTATCGGAAGTTGTTTAAGACAATGGTGCCTGAGGCAGGTGTAGAATTCTCAGAATTCATTGCAAGGACACGTCTTACATTTGATCGTTGGATTGAGCTATCCAAAACAGAAAAAACTTATGAAGCCCTTATGGACTTGATACTCAGAGACAAGATTATGTCAAGTATAAATAAACCTTTCCTCGAATTCTTACATGAGCGTAAACCTAAGTCTCTAAAAGAAATGGAACAGTATTGTACCCAATACGTCACTGCACATCCGGACGTAGCTATTAGCAACAGTAAGGTTAAAGAAGGTATGCCAGTTGCTTCTGCAACACCATACAACCCTAATCACTCTCACAAATTCCAAGGACCTCAAAATAAGTTTAATAAAAAAAAGGTAACTATTACAGTTATCAGAACCAAGGTAACCAATCATTTCAGGGTTCTTCTTCGAATACCTGGAGAAGAGCTGACAGCCCTCGATTCAGGGGTGGTCATAATTACAGGAACTTTCGCAAAGGAAGTCATTCTAGAAACTATCCAAGTTTTCCTTCATGGAGACAACAAGATCATAATTACAGAGATACTCATTATAATGAATATGATGATAGTAACCAAAGGAGCTATGATTCAAACCCGAGTAGGGGTTATAATGATGGAAACAATGATAAGTACAGAGGCAATAATAACAGAGGTAGAGCACAATTCAAAAAAACATAAAGCTCATTACCAGGCGAACTCTGCACAGCAAGAGTCCCACGAAGCCTATAAACAAAATAAGATAATGATGACTCTAATAATATGGCATGTGCCGCTTTTGATTTTGGGAGAGCATCTCAGTGCCCCCAATGCAAAACATTATTTGAGCCAACCACAGTGTCTACTTTAAGCTGTGGCCATCCTCTTCCCGCTCTTCCTGCGTCAATCGCGCATGATGGGAGAGGTTCTCTTGTCTTACACAAAGGTTTAGTAAATGACAATCCAGTCTCAGTACTTTTTGATTCTGGATGCACAACTATTGGGGTTAGGCAGTCACTCATAAATCCTTCTCATTCTACAGGCAAAGTAGTCAAATGCGTAACATTTGGCGGCACCATAGAGAAATACTCTACCGCTATCATTAGGATTGCTACTCCTTTCTTCACAGGAGATGTACACGCATGTCTTTTGCCGAATCCGATCGCTGATCTTATCATCGGTCGCATTCACGGAGTCAAAGAATGCACTCCGGAGCAAATTTCCGTTTGGGAAAATCAAAATATGCAATCTGCTAATGCGGTAGTCACTAGAGCTCAAGCTCTCAATATGCCTGAAACTTCATCTGTTGAAGATAATGAAGTGCATAACCAAGATGATCCCTTGGTAATTTCTCGTGACTCGTTTATAAAACAACAAGAAGAAGATCCGACTCTTAAGAAATTCTTCACTCTTGTAACGAAAGGTGATCCGAATAAAGATTCAAATTGTAAATCTTGGATTACAATGAAGAATGGCGTACTTGTACGTATGGTGCAAGACTCCACTAAGTCAAGTCATTCTCAGATTCTTGTACCCAAGAATTTGAGAGTTAAGATCTTACAACATGCACACGACTCTCAGTGTGCTGGTCACATGGGTTTTTCCCGTACAAAGTCAAGAGTTCTTGCGGCTTTCTTTTGGCCTTTTGTGAACAAGGACATACGGATCTATTGTCGATCCTGTAAAGTATGTCAAGAAGTCAAATCCAAAGGTCCTCGTCATGCTGCGCCTATTCAGGCTGCAGATATTCCTATTCGTCCATTCCAGAAAATGGCGATAGACATCATTGGTCCATTCAAGATCAAATCTGCTAGAGGACATCAGTTTATCTTAACGTGTGTAGACATGTGCACACGTTGGCCAGAGGCTATCCCTCTAAAGAGCATTACTACCGCTGACATTGCAGATGCTCTTTGGCTTATATTTTCTCGGCTGGGATTCCCCGGAGAAATATTATCAGATCATGGCACCCAACTGATATCGGATACCATGTCTCAAGTAATGTCTACTCTACAGATAGAGAGATCTTTGAGTAGCATCTATCATCCTATGTCCAATGGGATGGTCGAGCGACTAAATAGAACACTTAAGAACTTATTAGGGAAGATAACTGAGGATCATCCTCAAGATTGGGATAGGGTTTTACCCGCGGCCCTCTTCGCGTACAGAGAGGTCCCCAATGAACATACAGGGTTTTCTCCCTTTGAACTTGTCTTTGGCGCGCGACCGCGCGGCCCAATGTCTTTGCTGCATGATCTTATAACAGCTGACAATATTGACGATGACACAAAATCTTCTTACGAGTATGTCATCGCGCTGAGACAGAAGATTATCGAAGCATGCAAATTGGCAACGTCCTCTTCTGAATTTGCTAAGCAGAAGGCAAGACAATTTGCTAATAAGAAGAGAACTTTACGACAACTTTGTCCTGGTGACAAAGCATTTGTTTTGCTACCTTGTCGTGAAAATAGACTCCTTATTAGTTGGAAAGGTCCGTACGATATAATATCGAAAATTTCAGATGTTGACTACATCGTCGATATCAACGGGAAGCATAAAACCTTCCACATCAATATGCTTACGGAGTTCCATGAACGTCCTGACTATCTACAGCCTATTTTCCAGGCAACGGACGATTCTCATGTCAAACATGGTCATTACTCATCACTGTCTGTAATACAGGATGAGGAAACAAGTTTTTTCGGATGTTAATCTTCCGCTTCCAATGATCCCACTTCATTCTAGTGAATCATGGAAAGACGTTACTGTTTCTCCTGATTTGTCTCTAGGAGAACGGCGACAAGTTTCGTCTATGTTACAAACATTTCAGGATGTCCTCACTGACATCCCTGGACAAACTCATGTCATTGAGCATGACATTGTTCTAACTGAACATACTCCAATTAGGGTTAGACCTTATCCTATCCCTATACATTTCCAAACACAGGTTGAAAAGGAGTTGGATGAAATGATAGATTTACAAATAATCGAACCATCCACTTCTGCATATTCTTCGCCGATGGTTATTGTTCGAAAAAAAGACAATAACATACGTCTTTGCGTTGACTATCGCAAATTGAATCAAGTTACGAAGTTCGATGCTGAACCTATGCCTTTACTAGAAGAGCTACTTACTCGTCTTTCTAAATCGCATTTTTTTCACTAAACTTGATTTGTCTAAAGGATATTGGCAAGTTCCATTATCCGAACGCGCCAAACCTCTTACCGCTTTCTCTACTCCCAGAGGCCTTTTCCAATGGAATTTTATGCCTTTCGGCCTTATGAACGCACCAGCTACATTTGTACGCATGATGCGTCGAATCCTATCGTATCGGTCAGATGTCATTGCTTATCTAGACGACATCTGTCTTTTCAGCGATACTTGGGAAGATCACTATTCAGGGTTAGTTGAATTATTATCAACTCTGCGTGAGTATAACCTGACAGCAAAACCATCCAAAGCTTGTATTGGCTTTAGCGAAATTGCTTTCTTAGGCCATCGAGTAGGTCACGGTTTCTTGAAGACAGAAGACCATAATATCACTAAGATACTTAACATCTCTATCCCTAGGACTAAAAAGCAAGTGCGAAGTCTTTTAGGTCTCATACAATTTTATGGACGTTTCATTCCGAATCTGTCCTCTATCATGGCACCTCTCTCTACACTATTAAAGAAAGGGTCGCCTAACATGGTTCACTGGTCTCATGAATGCCAATCTTCACTAGAGAAGATCAAAACTATGTTTTCATCACCACCTATTTTAGTGTTACCTACAACAGATAAGACATTTGTTCTTCGTAGTGACGCTTCATCCACTGGGATTGGAGCGGCACTAATGCAAGAGTACTCTGGAACTCTGCATCCTGTAATGTATATATCCAGAAAACTTAATGCTGCAGAAAGGAATTACTCGGTTTTAGACCGCGAATTATTGGCAATGGTTTGGTCAATTCTCAAACTCCAAAGATTCCTTCTGGGCGCGCATTTCGTAGTGGAAACTGACCAAAAAGCTCTTACGGCTATCCAAAGTAAGAACTTGAAGAGCTCGAGATCAACTCGATACGCAATCGCTCTTCAACCTTTTCATTTCTCGGTACGAGCTATCCGTGGTTCAGAAAATGTGATGGCGGACATTCTGTCCAGATGCCCACATGATGCCACTTAACTGTTAAATATTGGTTTTTTTTTAATATGTATAACTTTACAACAGTTATTTTTTGTTTCTTTACTAAGATACACATTTGTAATTTAATAATAGAATGATGGTATCGCTACTTAGCGGTTTATTGATGTTTATTCACCGCTGTTCTTTGATGATTGTTTCTTCATAAATCATAAATTTAAGATTATAGTGTGAATTTTTGGTATGCATTGTATAATTACCAGAATTGTATTATACGTACATCACACCTTCCTGGAAACATTTATTCGTAGAGAAACAATTTCTCTCAGATTTTGAGATATATTCTCACCGGTCATATTAGGAATTATAGTTATTCCTGATATTTTCATCTGCGCAGTATTCTTGCGTTGTGAGCCTATTGTACGTTGCTCCTAGATGTATTTAAAAAAAAAAAATTTTATTTTTTTTTTTTTTCCCGGGAGGTGTGGTAAGACTGTAAAGTGCAATTTTTACTATCTTGCAATATAATACATTTATATACTTATTATGTTCGCAAATATTTTGTAAACAAAGTATTTCCTTTTTAAGTGCTTAAGGAGAAGTCATTTTTGAGTTACTTCCCTTGAAAGTAGTTCCGTCATCTTCGATCGGACTCCGCGGACGATTCTAGGCCTACTGCGATTTATTCTTTGGCTGGGTAGGAATAGATTGTTCTTGCTTCAGTATATCTATGGCCTGAATTTATACGTAGTGTTTGTATGAGTAGGACGAGTCTGTCTTATATATGGATATCTTTACATTTCTAAGTCGAACTATGTTGGTTGTCGCTAGAAAAGGTCAAAGGCTATGCAGCGGAAGTATCGCTAGCAGGGGGTGTGATTCATGGCTGCCATCCTGTCGAGATGTCGAATTTTGTTGTAGCAGGCTTTTTTGCCGAAAAAGTGATCTATAAGTAGATGGGGGAAAGTGATAGTCATTTAGACATGTTGTATGTACTTTACCCCAGTGTTTATTCTCTTTTGCCAAGGAATGGCAAAGTTATATTTCGCATAGAAAGGTAAAACCACAATTTATTATGAACTTGGGCTTCGCCATCGTTGTCGATAAGCAGATGCACAGTGGTACTTTTGAAAGAATATTTATTCAAAGGAAGATGACATTCCTATGTATCAGCACTAGATTGTATGATATTATTCAATTACCTCTATGAGAGAAGCTATGAAGAAATGAGGACATTTAACGAATGACCAATTTTGGTCTGTATCCAATAGTGAGTGAAGCTCACGAGAGAAGCACAGCCATGTTGAAATTCATATACTTTGTATTTATCGAGTGAGAAAAAGGGATGCCTGTACTATCGCTCGATGAACCAAGAGATCACTGCTACATGTGAGAACCCATGTCTGGGATTCCTATATCTTTATGGAAAATATATATATTGAACTTTACGTGAAGGGATATTCGCTAGACGAGGTTAAGTCTAGGAGCCTTCCTATATATTGGTTATGGTCTGACGTGCCCAGTCAGTAAAGCCAGATGATTTACATGATGGAACTCTGAATGCTTATTTACGAATGCTCCATTATGATATTTGCCAAGCATGAATGCTAACTTAAGATGATATTCCTGTGATCAACATTATGCTGTCTATGTCGACATTTGTTCCTGTAACCATACACGTACTGTCCAAGTGTGCGTCTCATTAAATGTTATAAAAAGACCACCGTAGTTCCAGTACTTCTTGAATTCGAACAGTGTGAGTATGAGTGATGTACTACCAACCTGTCAACTCTATCGAATCATTCTACCATTCGCGTACTGACATTCATATACACACTCATTGTCTACACTCACATTCTTGTCGGAGCCTCATCACGTTCCAGGACAAGATGACCTGTATGACCAAAACTGTGCTGGGTTTAATGAGTTGACAATCGTTACACTTTACTACACCAGTCCCAACATCTACATTTATCAACTGGTGGACATTCACGTCATTTAACAAATAAAGCGTGATTCAACAACTAGTAGCCAGTATGAGTTAACAACTACACAGAGTTTAACACAAGAGGAGCTTTCATTACATTGGGAAACATTTGGAGAACAAGAGAAATCAAGTCCAACACGAAAATAAGAATTCTTTCTTCTTCTTTTCCTTTGATCCTTAGCCGCCGACCGTCAAAGCAGTCAGTGGCCATCGCGCCTAGTGGCGTCTTGTAGGGCAACAACAAAATGATTCCACTTTGCTCGGTCGGTGGCCATCTTTCGTACAGTGCCCCAACTCTGGTTCATTTTTTGCATCTCAGCCTCCACAGTCACCCGTGTGTTACAGGGGCCCGAAAGGGGAGCAAAGAATAGTAACACTGCACCCTACCACGCATGTCGTAAAAAGCGACTAAGGAGGGTATGGGCATGGGGCTGTTTACCCCATCCCGCAAAAACTTCGCACAGTGGGCTGATCACCTGCTTGCCAAATAATCTGATTACAGAAACAATGATAGATTGTTCGGTCTGTTTTTGTTCCACAAAGACGCCACTAGGCGTGGTGGAAACAACGATAGATTGATCAATTTGTTGTTGCCCTAAGACGCCACTAGGCGTACTGGCCACATACTGCTTTGCCGGTTGGTGGCTAAGGATGGAAGAAGAAGAAGAAGCCTCCACAGTCCTCCGCCAGGTTGTTTTTTGGTCGGCCTCTCTTTCGTTTTCCTTCAGGGGTCCAAAGCATAGCTGTTCTTGTGATGGCATCGGGGTCTCTTCTGAGTACATGGCCAATCCAGCTCCAGCGTCTGCCAGCTATGATGGTGTGCATGTCCTCTTGCTTGCTCCGAGTAAGCAGATCTTGGTTGGTGATGGTATTCGGCCGAAAGATTCGGTGAATTTTTCTTAGGCATGTTGTGTAAAAAGAGGACAATTTCGACATTTCCTTCTCTTTAACTCTCCAGCATTCTGCACCATAGAGAAGCACAGAAAGCACACAGCTCTGATATAATCTTAATTTTGTGCTTGTGCTGTATTGAGAGGACTTCCAGATGTTGTTTAGGCTAAAAAAAGGCTGTTCTTGCCTTATTCATTCTGATGTTGATGTCTTTGCCTGCCCCGCCGTTCGGGTGTTACTATGCATCCTAGATATGTGAAGGTGTCTGTCTGTACCAGTTGCTGATTCCTTACTGATATGGGCTCAGAGTTGCTCACATTGAGCGTCATGACCTCTGACTTCCTTAAATTGATGTTCAAGCCCACCTGCTGGCTAAACTTATTAAGTCTGTCCGTTTTTTCCTGGATGTGTTGATGTGAATGTGCTAGTAGTGCAATGTCATCTGCATATTCCAGATCTTCTAATGTAGAAAATGTAGTCCATCTTATTCCTCTTGGACTGCCCTCTGTTGTCTGTCGCATCACCCAGTCTATGACTGATAAAAATAGAGTGGTTGATAAGGGGCATCCCTGTCGTACTCCTGTCTTCACCTCAAAGGTTAGGCTGCTCTGCCCAACACTACACGTAATGTTGGCATAGAGGCTTTTTATGATTGACACTATGCAGCTTGGAATTCCATAAGCCCTCAGTATTTTCTATAAACTGTCCCTATGTATGCTGTCAAAAGCCTTTTCAAAATCAACGAAATTAATGTACAGCTGTCTTTGCCATTCTGAGCACTGCTCTATAATGTTCCTGAGAGTGAATATATGATCTACACATCTTCTGTTCTTTCTAAATCCTGCTCGTTCTTTCCTCAGTTTGTGGTCTACAACGAATGACAGCGATGAAGAGGTCAAGGATGAATTCTATCAACAACTGCAGAAAGAAATGGAAGACACACCTAGATATGATCTTATTGTAGTAATGGGAGACCTCAATGCGAAAGTTGGTGCACACAATACATATAATGAAAATAAGAATCTTCAACTCAAATGTGAAGTCAGTCCTATTGTATGGCTCTGAGCCATGGAGAGAACAAAAACAACAAACAAAAAGCTACAGATTCTTATAAACGGGTGTTTCCATAGAATAGAAGGACTGAAATGATATGACAAAGTCACAAATATGGAATTGATGACAAGAACCAGACAAGTGTCAGTGGAACAAGAGTTGAGAGGAAGACGCTGTCGATGGATAGGTCACACATTGAGGAAACCTGTTGATAGCATTACAAGGCAGTCCTTGTTCTGGAATCCACAGGGAAAGAGAGGCAGAGGTAGACCAAAGACACATTGAGAAGAGAGCTGGATACAGAGGTGAAAATGATGAGGGAAAACATGGAAAGAACTTGAGCGGATGGCACAAGAGAGGAAGACGTGGCAAGGGATTGTACAAGGCCTATGTTTCTTGAGGAGCTAAAGGATATTGATTGATTGATTGATTGATTGATTGATTGATAGATCAAACCCAATCAATGTTTTTATGGTTCATGCAGTAGAAATCTTTTGTGAGCATGTTTACGTTATTCCAAGCTATAAATGACCCGGTGAACATATTCCCCACCGTTTAGATTTAATTTTTTTTTTAACATTTGTGGCCGTCTTTAGCCGAATACGTCGTAAGTCGATGACTATCTTTATTCTTTCAATAGAAAAAGAAACTGATCTAAATTCATGATAATCTATTAATTGGACGTTTTTTTTTTTTTTTTTTTTTTTTTTGCATGTCTCCTCTCGTGGAGATAAGAATACACAGGGAAAAGACAAAAATAATGAGAATAAATGCAAGTAATGATAACAGGGTTGAACCTGAAGAAACACTAATACAAGATGTAGAATGGTACACATATCTTGGCAGCAATATAGACAAAGTTGGAGGGACAGACAGTGATATCAAACTAAGAATACAAAAAGCAAGAAGAGCTTTCATTGCATTGGGAAATATATGGAGATCAAGAGAAATAGGATCCAACACGAACATAAGAATCTTCAACTCAAATGTGAAGTCAGTCCTATTGTATGGCTCTGAGACATGGAGAACAACAAAGACAACAACCAAAAAGTTACAGACTTTCATAAATATGTGCTTGCGTAGAATAGAGGGATTAAAATGGTATGACAAGGTTACCAACGTGGGACTGAGGACAAGAACTAGACAAGTGCCAGTGAAACAAGAGATGAGAAAAAGACGATGGCGATGCATAGGACACACACTGAGGAAACCTGTTGATAGCATTACAAGGCAGTCCTTGTTCTGGAACCCCCAGGGCAAAGAGGCTGAGGTAGACCAAGAAGCACATGGAGAAGAGAGCTGGAAACAGGGGTGAAAATGATGAGGAGAACGTGGAAAGGACTTGAGATGATGGCACGTGACAGGAGGACTTGGCAGGTGTTTGTTGAAGGCATATGCCCCTTTGGGAGTGGAGGGTTATGAATGAATGAATGCATGTCTCCTCTCAAATGTTTTGCCTTGCAAATTCCCAGTCCTCAATTCTGTAACCGTACACGACAGTTATATTGATTCATCATCATCATCAGTTGCCATCTCCACAACGAAGGTTGGCTGTAATGGATCTCCAACGTCTTCTGTCTCTTGTCTTGGTGGTACACTCTGATAGACACTTTCCCGTCCATCTCTTGATGTTATCTTCCCACTTATAGCGCTGTCTTCCCCTTGCACATTTGCCTTCACCTCTCCCTTCTGTTATGATCTTCTGCAAGGTGTTATGCCTTTTTATGTGGCCAAAGTATTTTAGCTGCCGAACTTTGACCTCTCTCATTAGTTCTCTTTTCATACCTAGATTTTCTAGGACCTCCTTATTTGTTTTCATCTCTTTCCATGAGATACGCCCCATTCTTCTATATATCCACATTTCAAGAGCCTCAATTCTTTCTTCCACATGCTTATTCATCGTCCATGTTTCTGCACCATACAGAAATGCAAAATAAATATAACACTTTATGATTCTCAGTTTTAATTTGTGAGATAACTGTTGGATGTCAGTATATGTTTCATTTTGTTGAATGTAGCTTTGGCAATTCCTATTCTCTTCTTGATTTCTGTTTCACATCTGCCATCTTCTGTTATTATATGACCAAGATATACGTAGCTCTTGACTTGTTCCAGGATTTTCCCATTTACGCTTATCTTTAATGTGGGTTTATCGTCTGTTTTGCGAATTATCATAGTTTTTGTTTTCTCAATATTAATGTCGAGTCCATATTCATGACTTATACTGTTCACTTGCTTCACTAGTTCTTGTAACTCCTGTTCGCTTTCAGCTAACAACACGGTATCATCTGCATATCTAAGGTTGTTTATTGACCTTCCACTGATGTTCAGCCCTGGTATTTCCTGTATCTGTTTGAAAATTTTTTCGGTGTATAAATTAAATAGGCAGGGGGACAGCACACAACCTTGTCTGACACCTCTTTTTATGTCTATGTATGGTGAATAATTCCTTCCCGATCTTACTGTGGCAGTTTGCTCCCACCCAATAAAGGTTACTGAGTATTCTTATATCTTTTCCATCAATACCTATGTCTTTGAGGCATTCAATTATTTTCTCATGATATTCTTAGGCAAAATATTGCCTCTCTTGTTCCACTGTTCCGTCTGAAACCAAACTGTTCTTCTTGGATTTCGCTGTCTACTTTACTTTTTATTCTTTTCTGTATGATTTTGAGCAGTATCTTAATTGCATGACTCATCAGGCTGATTGTTCTGAAGTCTGAACATTCTGTTGCATTTGGTTTTTTGGGCAATGTTATAAAAACTGATGTCTTCATGTCGTGTGGTAAATATCCTGTATTGTATATATCGTTGCATATTCCTGTGATTGTATCTATACCAAAGCTCTCCAGAGCTTCTATCATTTCAATTTTAATGTTATCCATGCCTGCTGATCTTCCTTTTTGTATCATATGAATGGCATTCTCTTCTTCTGATCTGAGAATGTTTAGGCCTTCATTAGAATCTGGTGATGGTTTTATACCTCTGTTGTCCTCGAATAGTTCTTTTATGTATTCTGCCCATCTGTTTGATATGTCTTTCTCATCAAGTAATATTACACCATTTTTGTTCTTGATACAGCTTCCTCCTTGTGCAAACCGCGACCGATTTGATAATTTCTTTATTTCTTCATGCATATCTCTTGTCATGTGCTTTTCTTCCAAGTCTTCTATTTCCTTACATTTTGTTTCTATCCACCGTTCTTTTGCTTCTCTACTTATAGTACGTATGTCATTGTCTATCGTTTTATATTCTGGAGTGTTTTTTGCTTTCTTTCTTTCTGCCATTTTATTCAAGATGTCATCTGTCATCCAAATTTGATTTTTCTTAGACTCCTTTTTAGGTAAATTTGCATTTGCTGATTGTATGCTTGTTTTTAAGCATTCCCATTTTGCGGTTGCTTTTTCTTCTGGGTTTTCTCTTCTATACTGCTCCATGCTTTCTGTCAATAACTGTTGATATTTATTTTTGACGTCGATTAAATATTTCTGTTTTATATCTGGTTGTTTCAGCGCAGATATTTCTATCTGGGGTTCCTCCTTTCTTCTGTTTCCTGCTCTTTTCAGCTTTATATTTACCTTGATGATGACTGGATTGTGATCTGAATTTATGTCGGCGAAAGGATGTGTCTTTGCACTTGTGACACTGTTCTTAAATCTATGTTTTATCATGATATAGTCGATTTGATTACGTGTTACATCTCCTGGGCTTTTCCATGTGTATAATTTCCTTGGGTGGTTTTCAAAAAAGGTGTTACATATGACCAGCTGGTTTTCTTCACAGAACTGGATGTCTGTCTCCTCTATCATTTCTTGTTCCTAATCCATACTGTCCTACTATTTTCTTGTATTTTCCTTTTCCTACTTTTGCATTTATATCACCCATTACTATCAACACATCTGTAGATTTTACTGGTTTAAGCGTGTGTTGTAGCTCTTCATAGCATTCTTCTATTTCTTCCTCGCTGTGATCTTTAGTTGGTGCATAAGTTTGTAAGATTGATATGTCGAATGGCTTTGCTCTCATCTTTAGTAACATCATTCTGTCATTGTGTGTCCAGTATCCACATACGTATTTTTCTAACTCCTTCTTTATCAACATTCCTACCCCACTTTCGTGTTTTTCTCCTCCTGAGTGTATAAGCGTGCACTGGTCTCTTGTTATGTAGCCTGTATCCAAAAGTCTTGCCTCTGCAACTCTCAGTATATCGAGTTTCATGTCGTTTGCCTCTAATATAAGATTGTCAAGCTTTCCTTCTCCGTTTAGATTTCTAACATTCCATGTTCCTATTTTTAGGCTTCTCCTACTAGTTTTTAGGTGGTCTTTCTCAAATGCTCCCTTTCAACAGAATTTAAGGAACACTCGTAATTACGTACTTCCTTACTCATTAGAGGAGTTGCCTCTTCCCTGTTAATTTGTACAGTAGATTCTTCCCCAGGGGACATAGGAGACAGAGGGTTCTCTACATATCGGTTCTTATCTTGTTGTTGTGATCCCATTAAATTCTGTAGGAAGTACGTGGTAAGGCCCCAATCTCTTCCACGGTGGCTAGCCATTGTCTTTTTCTATGTCCGACATGCCTCTAGTGCGCCACACACTTTGCTGTTTCGCTTTGCGAGCCGTTGATCTTCTCAGATTCCTCCGCCTCACTCACCGTCTCAGTCTTTGTGTACTAGGGATGGACATTCCCTTGAATAAGATTGCTCCTACTCCACCCATGTAGTTTAGCCAGTCAGCCAAGACTGTTGCCCGGGATGTGGCCACCGCCGTACACAAGCGATATTCGAGGAGCCATACAATATATATTGATTACATGTGATATTATCTCTCTCACGTCTTAGTCCGGACCAATTAACTAGAAATCAGGGAAGCTGGGATTACCCTTGCACGATAATATTTTAAAAGAACAAGTAGGGGGATGGCGTGCTGAAGGCGGAGTTTCAATACTAGCCACACCCAATATGTAGACATAGGACCAACAACTTTCCACTCCAATTTATGTCGTAGGTGACAGAGAAGAAACTTAAATATTTAGTGTTTTACATCAGATAGTTGATGTGACAGAGAAGAAACTTAAATATTTAGTGTTTTACATCAGATAGTTGAAGTATAACATTAAATAAACAAATAATCAAGCATTTAGTTTTCGTATGTATAGAGCTAGGTCAGTTGTCTATAGAATGTCTTATCTTGGCACTGAAAACCACCTTGTTATCAAAGTGATGCTTACTGTAGGTAAGAACATAAGTTATCGATATTCGCTGTTGTCCAGTGCTGCCAACACAAGAAAGTGATTTGAAGCTAGACGAAGTTTAGAAAGTAGTTGAATTTAACATAAATAGGTAAAGATTCTCTTTAGACTAGTATATTATGCTTTCACTGAAAAGGATTCTCAATAACCTCCCTTGGAGTGCTAAAATTATAAGGGGATGTCACTCTATAATCCACCAGTCTAAAGAGAACCTTTACACCTAAGCTAAACGAATCTAGACTTTTTTTTAAACTGGTAGGAATCGTTCTTATGGGCAAAACACAGAAGTAAAAAGAGGTCCCACCTTAATTTTATTCAAACGTCTGCTCTCATGACACTCTTTTTTTATATTAATGAAGAAAAATATCCCGTTCAACCTCTGATGGGTTATAATTAGGATATATATTGTTTTTAATTTCAAATAATATGAAAAAACTGCCGATATGAGAAAGTGGCATCACACTTGTCAAATCATTGTAATTAGGGACAATCACAATTGTGCTTATGCATTTTAAAAAAAAAATTAATTTAAAAAAACCAACCAACCAACCAACCAACCAACCAACTAACCAACCACAACCAACCAACCACAACCAACCCACCAACCAACTAACCAACCAACCAACCAAACAAACAAACTCTGAACAAGAATAATATTAAAGTGAAGGGGTGTAAAGGCCTGGCGGCTCCAGTCATATAACTGAGTTCAACAGATAATGAATTGACCTTCATCTGTTAACAGTCATAAGCATTGTAATAACAGCATCAGACCTTCACCTTCCCAGCCACTATATATTAACATTTGTTCGTGTTAAATATTGTTTGACCATATTATACTACTAGACTAGGTCTGTCTACTCTTAACACCTCTTCTATATTTATAGGTAAATTGGATGCCTGTAAATAATCTAATATTGGTATTCTCATTTGTTCATACCTCTTACATTTTAACAACAAATGTTCTATATTATTGTCTTGAAGACATACTGCTCAGTAAGGTTCTTCTATACTGAAATAGCCCTTTCCCAGCTGTAATCTGAGAAGTTTCTTATTACTGGGAATTTTCAATTCCCTAGATATCTGAAAAAAAAAAACAGTTTATATAAGCTAAGAGTATTACGATTTCTGAAAATGTAAAAATCAAACTGCGATATTTTAATTAACTCATAGCGTTGTAATTTATTTCGCACACAATCTCTCTTTCAAGTGTTAACCTGTTCTTATAAACCGGGGTGGGCGACTTTTGAATTTTACTTTGCTATTTCACTTAAACAAAATAAACCTCCCAATGTGAGCCTAAATGCACAACTGCTCCATCCTTTAGGGATGTTCAGCATTTGATGCTCACTGGCCAAGACTTGCGAAAGAATGAAATAAAGCTACTGCTGGGCTCACCAACAATCACAAATAACATTTACAGCACCACTCAGCAGCACCAGAACTCTGCTAATTATTGAGCTTGGCGTTTGAAGCAAAAGATTGACGAGCTCAGTAGCCCTGGTTAAACATCATCATCATCAGCTGCCATCACCACAACGAAGGTTGGCTGTAATGGATCTCCAACGTCTTCTGTCTCTTGTCTTCATGGTGTACTCTGATAGACTCTTTCCTGTCCATCTCTTGATGTAACTTTCCACTTACATCGCTGTCTTCACCTTGCACGTTTGCCTTCAACTCTCTCTTCCATTGTGGTCTTTTGCAAGGTGTTATGTCGTTTAATGTAGCCAACATAGTTTAGCTGCTTAATTTTGATCACATTCAATAGTTCTCTTTTCATATCTAGGTTTACTAGGACCTCCATATTTGTTTTCTTCTCTTTCCATGAGATGCACCCCATTCTTCTATACATCCACATCTCGAGAGCCTCAGTTCTTTCTTCCCATTGCTTATTCATTGTCCAAGTTTATACACCATACAATAATGAAGAATATATATATCACACTTTTACGATTCTCACTTTTATTTTGTGAGTTAACTGTTTAGATTTCCGTATTTAGAATGTAGCTTTGCCCATTCCTATTCTCTTCTCGATTTCTTTTCACATCTGCCATCTTCTATTATATTATGACCAAGATATAAGACGCGTTTGACTTGTTTCAGGATTTTCTCATTTATGCTTATTTTTAATGTGGGCTTATCGTCTGTTTTGCCAATTATCATAGTTTTTGTTTTCTCGATGTTAATTAATGTCCAATTCATATTCGTGACTTATGCTGTGTCCTTGCTTCACTAGTTCTTGTAAATTCTGTTCACTTTCAGCTAACAACACGGCATTATTGTATATCTAAGGCTGTTTATTGACCTTCCACTGATGTTCAGTCCTGGAATTTTCTGTATCTGTGTGAACATTTTTTTTTTGTTTCTGTGTATTGATTAAATTGAAGGCAGACAGCACCAACTTTGCCTGACACCTCTATTTAATAAGGTGTAGTACACATTAGTGGCTCCACAAACAATCAGGTATAGTAAGGATAGACAGGGAAGTCTGACCCGGTAATAAATTGTCTAGTTTATTAACAACCAAATAAAAAGAACACGTGTTAAAGCAAAATTATCAATCACAAAAAAAACATAAAAAAACAACATAATGCATGTATCAATGCAAGATACCGTCAAGGCCAGTAATCGAAATGATAAATGATAAAATTAATCCAGATATAAACTCCCAAGATATTGGATGAATGTGCTGCTAATTCCTCCAGCAGGGAACCCTGAAATAATGAAGTTCCTACCTACACAAATTAAGCCGCCGACTTCGTATTGTCAGCACACAACTATAAAATTCACTGTGCACCGTTTATTAAGAGCTCTTTCTCTCTCAGCTACTTTTCTGAGTGCACTCTCACAATTAATCCTACTACGTTGGCGCAGGTGCGCTTATACTCCACTTAAATCACAGCTGATTGGCCGATAGCCGTCGGAGAAATGGTGACCCTCTCTTCTCCGGGTGTTTCTCTGACAAATCCGTGAGAATTACAACCACGTTGTATCCAAAACTGGAAGAAATCTTGGGCCCAAAGCTATGCCTCTACCCAGACATTGTGCTGTAGATATCAGATAAAACCCCGAGGTAATCAAGGCGTGCACTTCAGTTGTTAATGAGACGCTGAAGGTAATCCCTCTACAAAGGCCCGCCACTCGTGGAAAAGCACGTTGAATTATTCAGAAGGTGAATGCATATGACGCACGACGAGCAGGGCGCTCCACCTGCTTTGCGAGTAGGCGCTAGCAATTGTTCCCAACAAGGGGGAAATTAACCTCCTGGACCCGTAATAAGGAGTCGCACCGAAGAACCACAACTGCAGTACGTTGAGGACTATCCCGATGCATAGGGGTCACTGGTTTATCTGGCCTTATAGGAAGACAGGAAGGTAATTCCAAGCTTATGACTCAACCAGAAGTCCTCCATGGGCAGTTCAGCCTATTAATGACGCAATCACTTCTGTTGTATTTCTATCAAGCAGTATAGGCCGAATCCAACAAGACCCTTAGGACCTTAATACTGTGTCCAGTAAATGATAGTAGACTAGAACAGTGAGAACAGAAAAGTGGGTAGGTTTGGTATTGTACAAACATTTATTACAAATAAGGGAGGGAAACCTGAGGCCTGTAAACAGTAAATTAATATGAAATAAATATAAAGGTATGTTATCAGGCACTCACAGGAAATAAAGAAGTAGAACACCAGACAACAGAAAAACAACAGACATGAGTGGCTTACCCAGGATTTGAACACTGGACCTTCCGTGCGACAACCCCGCCTAGCCATGCAAGCGAATCACACTATCCGCTCTGCCATCTACGCATCATCAAAAAATGATGTTTCAATGGCAGGTCAATAGTGCGAACCACAATACACGACACCAGAAGTCCTCCATGGGCAGTTCAGCCTATTAATGACGCAATCACTTCTGTTGTATTTCTATCAAGCAGTATAGGCCGAATCCAACAAGACCCTTAGGACCTTAATACTGTGTCCAGTAAATGATAGTAGACTAGAACAGTGAGAACAGAAAAGTGGGTAGGTTTGGTATTGTACAAACATTTATTACAAATAAGGGAGGGAAACCTGAGGCCTGTAAACAGTAAATTAATATGAAATAAATATAAAGGTATGTTATCAGGCACTCACAGGAAATAAAGAAGTAGAACACCAGACAACAGAAAAACAACAGACATGAGTGGCTTACCCAGGATTTGAACACTGGACCTTCCGTGCGACAACCCCGCCTAGCCATGCAAGCGAATCACACTATCCGCTCTGCCATCTACGCATCATCAAAAAATGATGTTTCAATGGCAGGTCAATAGTGCGAACCACAATACACGACACCAGAAGTCCTCCATGGGCAGTTCAGCCTATTAATGACGCAATCACTTCTGTTGTATTTCTATCAAGCAGTATAGGCCGAATCCAACAAGACCCTTAGGACCTTAATACTGTGTCCAGTAAATGATAGTAGACTAGAACAGTGAGAACAGAATAGTGGGTAGGTTTGGTATTGTACAAACATTTATTACAAATAAGGGAGGGAAACCTGAGGCCTGTAAACAGTAAATTAATATGAAATAAATATAAAGGTATGTTATCAGGCACTCACAGGAAATAAAGAAGTAGAACACCAGACAACAGAAAAACAACAGACATGAGTGGCTTACCCAGGATTTGAACACTGGACCTTCCGTGCGACAACCCCGCCTAGCCATGCAAGCGAATCACACTATCCGCTCTGCCATCTACGCATCATCAAAAAATGATGTTTCAATGGCAGGTCAATAGTGCGAACCACAATACACGACACCAGAAGTCCTCCATGGGCAGTTCAGCCTATTAATGACGCAATCACTTCTGTTGTATTTCTATCAAGCAGTATAGGCCGAATCCAACAAGACCCTTAGGACCTTAATACTGTGTCCAGTAAATGATAGTAGACTAGAACAGTGAGAACAGAAAAGTGGGTAGGTTTGGTATTGTACAAACATTTATTACAAATAAGGGAGGGAAACCTGAGGCCTGTAAACAGTAAATTAATATGAAATAAATATAAAGGTATGTTATCAGGCACTCACAGGAAATAAAGAAGTAGAACACCAGACAACAGAAAAACAACAGACATGAGTGGCTTACCCAGGATTTCAACACTGGACCTTCCGTGCGACAACCCCGCCTAGCCATGCAAGCGAATCACACTATCCGCTCTGCCATCTACGCATCATCAAAAAATGATGTTTCAATGGCAGGTCAATAGTGCGAACCACAATACACGACACCAGAAGTCCTCCATGGGCAGTTCAGCCTATTAATGACGCAATCACTTCTGTTGTATTTCTATCAAGCAGTATAGGCCGAATCCAACAAGACCCTTAGGACCTTAATACTGTGTCCAGTAAATGATAGTAGACTAGAACAGTGAGAACAGAAAAGTGGGTAGGTTTGGTATTGTACAAACATTTATTACAAATAAGGGAGGGAAACCTGAGGCCTGTAAACAGTAAATTAATATGAAATAAATATAAAGGTATGTTATCAGGCACTCACAGGAAATAAAGAAGTAGAACACCAGACAACAGAAAAAAACAACAGACATGAGTGGCTTACCCAGGATTTGAACACTGGACCTTCCGTGCGACAACCCCGCCTAGCCATGCAAGCGAATCACACTATCCGCTCTGCCATCTACGCATCATCAAAAAATGATGTTTCAATGGCAGGTCAATAGTGCGAACCACAATACACGACACCAGAAGTCCTCCATGGGCAGTTCAGCCTATTAATGACGCAATCACTTCTGTTGTATTTCTATCAAGCAGTATAGGCCGAATCCAACAAGACCCTTAGGACCTTAATACTGTGTCCAGTAAATGATAGTAGACTAGAACAGTGAGAACAGAATAGTGGGTAGGTTTGGTATTGTACAAACATTTATTACAAATAAGGGAGGGAAACCTGAGGCCTGTAAACAGTAAATTAATATGAAATTAATATGAAACAAATATAAAGGTATGTTATCAGGCACTCACAGGAAATAAAGAAGTAGAACACCAGACAACAGAAAAACAACAGACATGAGTGGCTTACCCAGGATTTGAACACTGGACCTTCCGTGCGACAACCCCGCCTAGCCATGCAAGCGAATCACACTATCCGCTCTGCCATCTACGCATCATCAAAAAATGATGTTTCAATGGCAGGTCAATAGTGCGAACCACAATACACGACACCAGAAGTCCTCCATGGGCAGTTCAGCCTATTAATGACGCAATCACTTCTGTTGTATTTCTATCAAGCAGTATAGGCCGAATCCAACAAGACCCTTAGGACCTTAATACTGTGTCCAGTAAATGATAGTAGACTAGAACAGTGAGAACAGAATAGTGGGTAGGTTTGGTATTGTACAAACATTTATTACAAATAAGGGAGGGAAACCTGAGGCCTGTAAACAGTAAATTAATATGAAATAAATATAAAGGTATGTTATCAGGCACTCACAGGAAATAAAGAAGTAGAACACCAGACAACAGAAAAACAACAGACATGAGTGGCTTACCCAGGATTTGAACACTGGACCTTCCGTGCGACAACCCCGCCTAGCCATGCAAGCGAATCACACTATCCGCTCTGCCATCTACGCATCATCAAAAAATGATGTTTCAATGGCAGGTCAATAGTGCGAACCACAATACACGACACCAGAAGTCCTCCATGGGCAGTTCAGCCTATTAATGACGCAATCACTTCTGTTGTATTTCTATCAAGCAGTATAGGCCGAATCCAACAAGACCCTTAGGACCTTAATACTGTGTCCAGTAAATGATAGTAGACTAGAACAGTGAGAACAGAATAGTGGGTAGGTTTGGTATTGTACAAACATTTATTACAAATAAGGGAGGGAAACCTGAGGCCTGTAAACAGTAAATTAATATGAAATAAATATAAAGGTATGTTATCAGGCACTCACAGGAAATAAAGAAGTAGAACACCAGACAACAGAAAAACAACAGACATGAGTGGCTTACCCAGGATTTGAACACTGGACCTTCCGTGCGACAACCCCGCCTAGCCATGCAAGCGAATCACACACTATCCGCTCTGCCATCTACGCATCATCAAAAAATGATGTTTCAATGGCAGGTCAATAGTGCGAACCACAATACACGACACCAGAAGTCCTCCATGGGCAGTTCAGCCTATTAATGACGCAATCACTTCTGTTGTATTTCTATCAAGCAGTATAGGCCGAATCCAACAAGACCCTTAGGACCTTAATACTGTGTCCAGTAAATGATAGTAGACTAGAACAGTGAGAACAGAATAGTGGGTAGGTTTGGTATTGTACAAACATTTATTACAAATAAGGGAGGGAAACCTGAGGCCTGTAAACAGTAAATTAATATGAAATAAATATAAAGGTATGTTATCAGGCACTCACAGGAAATAAAGAAGTAGAACACCAGACAACAGAAAAACAACAGACATGAGTGGCTTACCCAGGATTTGAACACTGGACCTTCCGTGCGACAACCCCGCCTAGCCATGCAAGCGAATCACACTATCCGCTCTGCCATCTACGCATCATCAAAAAATGATGTTTCAATGGCAGGTCAATAGTGCGAACCACAATACACGACACCAGAAGTCCTCCATGGGCAGTTCAGCCTATTAATGACGCAATCACTTCTGTTGTATTTCTATCAAGCAGTATAGGCCGAATCCAACAAGACCCTTAGGACCTTAATACTGTGTCCAGTAAATGATAGTAGACTAGAACAGTGAGAACAGAATAGTGGGTAGGTTTGGTATTGTACAAACATTTATTACAAATAAGGGAGGGAAACCTGAGGCCTGTAAACAGTAAATTAATATGAAATAAATATAAAGGTATGTTATCAGGCACTCACAGGAAATAAAGAAGTAGAACACCAGACAACAGAAAAACAACAGACATGAGTGGCTTACCCAGGATTTGAACACTGGACCTTCCGTGCGACAACCCCGCCTAGCCATGCAAGCGAATCACACTATCCGCTCTGCCATCTACGCATCATCAAAAAATGATGTTTCAATGGCAGGTCAATAGTGCGAACCACAATACACGACACCAGAAGTCCTCCATGGGCAGTTCAGCCTATTAATGACGCAATCACTTCTGTTGTATTTCTATCAAGCAGTATAGGCCGAATCCAACAAGACCCTTAGGACCTTAATACTGTGTCCAGTAAATGATAGTAGACTAGAACAGTGAGAACAGAATAGTGGGTAGGTTTGGTATTGTACAAACATTTATTACAAATAAGGGAGGGAAACCTGAGGCCTGTAAACAGTAAATTAATATGAAATAAATATAAAGGTATGTTATCAGGCACTCACAGGAAATAAAGAAGTAGAACACCAGACAACAGAAAAACAACAGACATGAGTGGCTTACCCAGGATTTGAACACTGGACCTTCCGTGCGACAACCCCGCCTAGCCATGCAAGCGAATCACACTATCCGCTCTGCCATCTACGCATCATCAAAAAATGATGTTTCAATGGCAGGTCAATAGTGCGAACCACAATACACGACACCAGAAGTCCTCCATGGGCAGTTCAGCCTATTAATGACGCAATCACTTCTGTTGTATTTCTATCAAGCAGTATAGGCCGAATCCAACAAGACCCTTAGGACCTTAATACTGTGTCCAGTAAATGATAGTAGACTAGAACAGTGAGAACAGAAAAGTGGGTAGGTTTGGTATTGTACAAACATTTATTACAAATAAGGGAGGGAAACCTGAGGCCTGTAAACAGTAAATTAATATGAAATAAATATAAAGGTATGTTATCAGGCACTCACAGGAAATAAAGAAGTAGAACACCAGACAACAGAAAAACAACAGACATGAGTGGCTTACCCAGGATTTGAACACTGGACCTTCCGTGCGACAACCCCGCCTAGCCATGCAAGCGAATCACACTATCCGCTCTGCCATCTACGCATCATCAAAAAATGATGTTTTCAATGGCAGGTCAATAGTGCGAACCACAATACACGACACCAGAAGTCCTCCATGGGCAGTTCAGCCTATTAATGACGCAATCACTTCTGTTGTATTTCTATCAAGCAGTATAGGCCGAATCCAACAAGACCCTTAGGACCTTAATACTGTGTCCAGTAAATGATAGTAGACTAGAACAGTGAGAACAGAAAAGTGGGTAGGTTTGGTATTGTACAAACATTTATTACAAATAAGGGAGGGAAACCTGAGGCCTGTAAACAGTAAATTAATATGAAATAAATATAAAGGTATGTTATCAGGCACTCACAGGAAATAAAGAAGTAGAACACCAGACAACAGAAAAACAACAGACATGAGTGGCTTACCCAGGATTTGAACACTGGACCTTCCGTGCGACAACCCCGCCTAGCCATGCAAGCGAATCACACTATCCGCTCTGCCATCTACGCATCATCAAAAAATGATGTTTCAATGGCAGGTCAATAGTGCGAACCACAATACACGACACCAGAAGTCCTCCATGGGCAGTTCAGCCTATTAATGACGCAATCACTTCTGTTGTATTTCTATCAAGCAGTATAGGCCGAATCCAACAAGACCCTTAGGACCTTAATACTGTGTCCAGTAAATGATAGTAGACTAGAACAGTGAGAACAGAAAAGTGGGTAGGTTTGGTATTGTACAAACATTTATTACAAATAAGGGAGGGAAACCTGAGGCCTGTAAACAGTAAATTAATATGAAATAAATATAAAGGTATGTTATCAGGCACTCACAGGAAATAAAGAAGTAGAACACCAGACAACAGAAAAACAACAGACATGAGTGGCTTACCCAGGATTTGAACACTGGACCTTCCGTGCGACAACCCCCCGCCTAGCCATGCAAGCGAATCACACTATCCGCTCTGCCATCTACGCATCATCAAAAAATGATGTTTCAATGGCAGGTCAATAGTGCGAACCACAATACACGACACCAGAAGTCCTCCATGGGCAGTTCAGCCTATTAATGACGCAATCACTTCTGTTGTATTTCTATCAAGCAGTATAGGCCGAATCCAACAAGACCCTTAGGACCTTAATACTGTGTCCAGTAAATGATAGTAGACTAGAACAGTGAGAACAGAAAAGTGGGTAGGTTTGGTATTGTACAAACATTTATTACAAATAAGGGAGGGAAACCTGAGGCCTGTAAACAGTAAATTAATATGAAATAAATATAAAGGTATGTTATCAGGCACTCACAGGAAATAAAGAAGTAGAACACCAGACAACAGAAAAACAACAGACATGAGTGGCTTACCCAGGATTTGAACACTGGACCTTCCGTGCGACAACCCCGCCTAGCCATGCAAGCGAATCACACTATCCGCTCTGCCATCTACGCATCATCAAAAAATGATGTTTCAATGGCAGGTCAATAGTGCGAACCACAATACACGACACCAGAAGTCCTCCATGGGCAGTTCAGCCTATTAATGACGCAATCACTTCTGTTGTATTTCTATCAAGCAGTATAGGCCGAATCCAACAAGACCCTTAGGACCTTAATACTGTGTCCAGTAAATGATAGTAGACTAGAACAGTGAGAACAGAAAAGTGGGTAGGTTTGGTATTGTACAAACATTTATTACAAATAAGGGAGGGAAACCTGAGGCCTGTAAACAGTAAATTAATATGAAATAAATATAAAGGTATGTTATCAGGCACTCACAGGAAATAAAGAAGTAGAACACCAGACAACAGAAAAACAACAGACATGAGTGGCTTACCCAGGATTTGAACACTGGACCTTCCGTGCGACAACCCCGCCTAGCCATGCAAGCGAATCACACTATCCGCTCTGCCATCTACGCATCATCATGTAAACAAACCTTGCCGTTAGCTGGTGCAGAACTGACCTTATAACATACGTTGGTCTGTTATATTTGTAATAAATGTTTGTACAATACCAAACCTACCCACTTTTCTGTTCTCACTGTTCTAGTACACAATCATTAGGTTTTTAAATAAAACCCCGTAATAGGCATACAAACACAACTTCCTTTACAAGAACTAGCTACAGCTTCTTGGTGTAGTAAAGCGATGGCCGAACGTTCCTAATGTCTAGAACTCACTATAATGAACTTATCGGACTACGGCTAGTACCCACGGAAAACCTAAATAACTACTAAATACATAAGGAGGCTTACCGAGATCAGTGCAGAATGTCCTCACTCTTATAAGCTGTCAAGCTAACACTATCTTCTCACGACAGAAATTTAGGACTGAGCAATTTAGAAGCAGAAGAGAAGCAAATATAAAGCAGGAGTAGGCCACAGGTGTTCGAATACCTGAGTTAACATCTACGAAGAGAATGCCGAAAACAGTCGTAAAAATTACCCTGAGAATTCTCCTCGCGACAAGCTACAAAGAATTAACTTAACAGAGTAAACCTTATTACGCATAGAGAGTCCCAGAATTTCCCTGTCATCAACGCACAGAGAAGTCTAGGTGACCGTCATTTCAACAGCGCAAGTGTCTCAAACGCAACCCAAAGTCGCTTTTACGCCGAGTAGCCACGTGTGACGGAACTCCAGGAACAGTTTCCCGTTTTTCGTGACAAAAAAAAAAAAAAAAAAAAAAAAAGAGGAAGCCGCCATTATATGGTGTAATAGGTTCTATCCGTCGACGCACGAAAGACAAGAACTTTCCCTGGTGTCAAAGATTCGGGACCGTTTTGCCGACCCTCTCTCAAAACTGAGTGTCGGGTTTCTGACTCGGGGTCAAAGAACTTCTAAGCAGCAAAGAAGAAAATGCCGATGTGGATGCTTCAATTATCTCCTACCAACCTTACAGACTAAGGGGAGAGAACCTATCTGATTCAAAAATGACAAGTCAATTACCCCGCTTATATCTACAGAAAAGAAAAAGAAATGAGAGTGGTGGGCCCCCCCCAAAAAAAAAATCAAAAAGAAATAGGAGTCGGTGTAAACTGCACCTAGTGAATAACATTTTAAATCCATTAAAAATTATCTGTGATTGCATCTACACCAAAGCACCCAGGGCAGTTAAACAGCAACAACCATAACAACAACCTGGCTATTTCTGTAGTCAATGAACCATTTATGTTATCCCTCGAGTTCAGAAAGGATCAGAAGACGAAGTGTGTGTTGAAGAAGTAGAAACTGGACGCAATAACAGCGAGAGAGTTGTTGGTACAGAGAGAACTTGAGTAGGAGACAATGTGGAATCATAGCTGTACTAATATGTCTACGGAGACTATTGGAACAAAGAGAGACAATGTGCTGTACATTCAGGTGGGGATGGACCTAACTATTCGCTTAGAACTATCAGCCACTGATTTAGAATGTTACATATACCCTTTGGCATCATGTATCTTTATTTTGATCTTATTGTCTGTTGCTTCAGTTTTGTGTTACTGTCGAGATATGTGTATGAGTTAACGTCATGGAGATGTTGTCAACTATTGTATTGCTGTACTTGAATTTTATTACAAACTATACAGTTGTGTATGTGTGTGTTTTAAATTATAAGAAGTAGTTACAATGCAGAAATGCGACTGAAATTCTGGACAGCAAGACGGTCCTTGTTGGAAAGCCAATCTAAGGGAGACTTCAATGACTGGTGGCACTAGTGGTTGGGATCTTGTATTTTCATTTTGAAAAAAAAAAGGCTTCTGACAACTGTTTGCTTTATTTAGCATTAACCCAGTTTTGCTGAAGTTACTATCCATTCTTATAATGTATTATCATTCGATTTCTGTTAATGGATATAGGTATGTCATGCATTTTTTTGGTCGTACATAATTACTAAAACTACTGAAACCTAACAGTCTTTTATATTTAGACATGTGCCCCAATATAACTAACCCACTAGATTGAACGGGACGCGCCTCGCCTAAACGAGGCAAAATTTTATTTGACATGGGGCTGTCAACTTTATCATTAAAAACAAAATTACTACAAAACCACTGCAGCAAGAGCATGTGAATGCTTGGTGTATGATTCCTGAGAGAAATCAGCTGGTGGTGGTGTTCCCATGCTCCATGGGGGGCGTACAAGAAGAATAAAGATGACGATTACATCATGTATTTGTAGCATGTAATTATTTCTCATGTCAAATCTCTACAGTCAGTTGGCAGCTGTCAGTTGTCAGTTGTCAGCTGTCAGTTGTGTCACAAGATAACATAAGTGTTGGTAGATGTTTCTCTATCTATTGTGATGCTAAACGAGTGAATATTGCTGCTGGCGATCACCGCGTCATAGAAGCACTGATCCTCTCCAGACACTTGAAAACTGACAAAGACTTCACTCTTATCGCACAGTACGTAGCAGTAGCTCCTGCAGATATTCCGAAAAAACTTAAGGTTAGTACCTCTCCTCCATGCTGTAGTTTGTACGTAGGGTCGGCCTAGGAGCTTTCTGCTCCTGTGGCAAATGGTTTTAAACGCGCTGTCGCCACCGCACTTCTAGCAGCGAAATCGTACTGGAAGATTAAGTAACATTCGTGTTTAAAATTGCACATCAGTATTAAATATTTATTGCTCATTATCTCATAATCAAAACCTCTTCTACCCCCCAGTAAAACGAAGTGTAGAGGTGACCCAAAGAGCACAAGGCTCCTAGGCAAAACATGTAATCGAACTGTTTGACAAACAGGTGATAAGCCCATTGTGCCCGAACTTGCCCTCAAGTGTGTACTATTGATCGCTATGAAACCATTAAGCCTTCCAGGTTTTATTCCAGCCAAAATGGACAGAGCCTCTTATACCCGAAGGTGTCGAGGATGTCCTTTCAAAAGAGTTACATCGCATTCTTTGGGCGAATAGTGTAGTAGTTGAAGAAAATAGAGCTTCTTTGCAAAGAAAAAAAGTTGTTTTTCCTCGTCCAGTTTGTCGACACTTCGTCCTTAGCGCAAAGGGAGGTACTCTCGGACACCCTGTCCTAAGGCTGGTCCTGTGTGTGTATAATCGTGTGACTTTAATGATTTGTTCCTCTAGTATTTATCAGCTAACATGGGTGAGGTACTTTAACGAATGCAAGCCAACAGCGAGATGAGGAACTTATCTGCTGAACACATCCAATGCATACGGTCAAGGAAGCATCTATTAAGGAAGGTCAATGGATGGTACAGAAATTCACTCTATTAACTCGGATAATGTTAGGCGGAGATGACACTCAAGGGCATTAAGAAATGAAAGCAGATTCCTTTTACAGCAAAGAAATAAAAATACTTTATAGTCACATTGGTATTAAAGAGTCAGTCTGAAACAAGACAAAATAGTCTGAGTGACGTCTGAGACAAGACAAAACTCGAAGTGAAGGCAGAGAAGATAGATGAGTAATAGTGTTGAATGTGGATGGGGTGAATTATAGCTGCAGTGGAAGAACAGATGACTCTCCCCTCCTGTCACACGATGACGATGTTTCTAGCTACTTTCACTCGCCTCTCTCTCTGCTAAGAGTAAGGTACGGTACACATTAGTGACTCCATAAACAATCAAGTACAAGTACAGATAGTAAAGTCATCTGATCCATAGACGTATTGTCTAATTTATTAACAGAAAAACCCAAACTATTGAAAACAATAAAATAACAATCTTACTTACTTACTTACTTAGTCGTTCCCCTTCTACCGTGAAGTGTAGAGGTGCAAAAAAACAATCACCAACATCAAATGAAAAGATGCATGCATGTCGTAGATTTGCGATAGGTGAATTAAGACTTAGATTGGTCCCTTCTGAATAGAAATAGCACAGGTGATAGCTCAGTGGGAGATGATAAAATAGAAATAGATTTCACAAGTTAGATGGAGGAAATATATTAGAGTCGGTCTCTGACACTCGAGAGATTTCTCTCAATCAACCTATCATCTACAACAGATTAAGAATTGTCCGACCGTCTTGTATAATATATATTAGTATATATATATATCCCTCACATACACACACATATAAGTGACTACAATTAGACGCACAGACGTGAAACTATGACAATGGAAACATAGATAATTTGGAACGAGCTGACCGACACACTGATTAGGTTTAAGTGAATTTTAATTATCATAAGAAAATTCCATCACAACACATAAAAATTACATAAGTATATACAAATAGTCATAAGCCAATGAATTGCTACAAGAATGATAGACCCATAGGTATAATCTTTTCCTCGATGTATAGCCCACAGTCCTGTTAGAAGAAAAGTGAAAGCCCCAAAAGAATCACGGATGCATGCGCTATAGTCTAAGATTTCCCTTTAAAGGTATGAACAGAATTGATACTCTACTCTATCCAAAGGAAAATATCATTAGCAACAAAACTGCCTAAAGGAATTTAAGACAGCAAACATGGGTGCTGTCGTAAATTTATTTTGAGAGAAAAGAGTCGTAGAAATAGTGGTCCGGTTTAGAGTGAAAAATGATGATGGAAAGCTCAGTGATAGAAAATGTAGAGATTTAATAGTTACTTCACAGCGTGCTGGAGGAGAGTAAAGACAGACTTATTTACGACAAATCGTGTCTCTCAATCTTCTCTTTCACTCTCCTGGTCAAACAATTATTTGCCAGTTTTCCAGACTCGCATCTGCGCGCACACCGATTCGGTGTTTTCAAACACACACACGACGTTGATACAAACTATATTAAACGAATAGGGGAAATGTTGGGCTTTGGGTATATCCAACACACAGAACTAAATGAGTTTAGGTGATTTTATTCACTTTAAAACATCAATCACTAAAAATATCAGATATTACATAAATTATCACAAGTACACAAATGCAAATAACAAGTTTGGGAGGGGGTGAAGAAGATTGGTATCGACTAAGCCCTTCCCGCTCATTAGACAAAGACAAACCCAGTCCAGAGATAGATAATATCAGGAACACGGGTACGTTAACCTAACAGTAAAGTTAATTACTCTGAAAGAGGTGTTACCAAGTTAGGTATAAGTGATAGAAAAAAAACCTGTTCTTCCCAGCTGTTCTTCCCTTTACTAAGCAAATGGAAAGGAGGTGGTTTTAAACAGAGTTAACAAATTATCAACTATCCCACTTAAAGGAACAATGTAGGGTATACAGAAAAGATATATGTTACCAGGTAAGCAAGTTAACAAAATGGTCACACAAAAGAATTAATTTCCTGTCATTCATACACGCGCTAGCAAAGGCCTTCACTCATCTTGCTCTCACTTACCGATTGTGAAAAAATCTTGCACTCCATAGAATAACACAACAGCAGTTACACCTCAACTAAATGTATGAGTGTTTGTTCAAGTTCTAGCCCCAGATTATCGGGTAGGCGGTCAGCACATAAAAGGATCCCGTAATCGCTGGAAAATGAATCTGTAGTTGTGTCTCTTTTCTTAAGAACAGTTTCTATGGGAGGGCACGGTCTCTGATACCGGGGTGAGGATGGTGTGGTCTATTTGACTATGCCGCTGATAATAAAATTCTTACGCGTGCTGGTACACTTTATCCGTGAGGTATGGTTTAAGTCCAGTGAGAAAACTAGTCACATCACTGTTCAGGAAATTATGAATTATCTCTCTGTGTCAGTAAACTAACAAAGCTCGGGCCAGTGTTCTTCTTCCCGTTACGACTTAAGTTGTTTGATGGTGCGTTAAATTTGTCTTTGGGGGTGCTTTCTTTGCTATAAGTTAGATAGCGGAATTCCAAACATAGCATCGCCTCAAAGATTAAAAATTTACACAGTCTCAACAAGTTCTGCGTCAGGGGAACTCTACACACTGTTTATGCTTTGCTTTGCTTAGATTGATTTCTTTATTGCTTTCTTAATGCTGGGATCGCACAGGTTACGATCACTCGCTTTGCACAGAATTAGAAATCACTGCAAATATATATAAAATCCAGGGGAAAATCTATAACAAGATTTCAATAAAGCTAGTGCTTCTGTAAAGGTCTGGCCAGCGAGTGATAACGTGTCTAGTTCTACATGGTCTATTTAGCTAAAATGGAATGTAAGTTGAGTGGGACATGATAAACTTGACAACTTATTTGATCTCACGAACTTTAGGGGATCTGACCGCCAAATCAAGAGAAGAAGCCGCCCCCTGGTCTTCGTATCCGCTCGCTGCTGCCCGTTTCGCTTTCCCCCGTTCGCTCGGTTCCTCGATTGACACCGAGACGCGAAATTAGCGGCAAGCAACTGCGTCTCGTATCAGGGAAAACTACTGTCTTTGATAGCGCCGATAGTCTCCCCTAAGATCCCTCGGTCTGTCTCTTTGATCTCGTCGCTGTATCCTACATGAGTCCCGGTGGAATGCGTTCTGGCAAACGAAAAGTTACAACAAATGTTCAGGGGTTCTAATGTTATGAAAAGCTAAAGGTCCCTTTAAATCATCCATCATATCAGGGAAAATTCACTAGTCAAACTAGACGTACGTCACAATCGTCCCCACTTTTAGACATGAAACCATTTTTCATGTTTTCATTTTTGACAATGGAGGTGACCTGATTGGTGATTTTAGGATGAGTGGTATCTTCAGTTTGCTCTTCTTCCTCTGTAGACCAGTTTCTACTCAGAAAATCAGCCCCGACATTCTGTCTTCCCGGAATATATTCCACTTTGAAAGAATAGACGCTTAGAAGGAGGGCCCAACGCATGATCCTAGCGTTAAATTCTTTATTGGCACCAAGAAATGCTAACGGAGCGTGGTCTGTTTGCACCGTGAACGATGTACCATAAAGAAACTCATGATGGCGTCTGATACCGTCAATCAGAGCAAGACATTCCCTTTCAACTACGCTGTAGTTCCGTTCCGCTTTATTTAATTTCCGACTGCCATAGGCAACTGGAAATAGCATGTTCAGGTCACTGTCATCGGCTTGAAGCAGTGTTGACCCGATGCCCTGACCTGAAGCGTCGACTCTCAGTACAAAAGGTTTCTTGAGGTCAGGCAACCTCAAAATGGAGTATGCAGACAACTGTCCTTTCAAAGTGCTATACGCGTGTTCGCACTTTTGATCCCATATGACCTTATCAGGACAACCTTTCTTTGTGAGGTCAGTCAGAGGTGCCGTCAGTCCGTTGAAGTTCTGGATGTACTTCTGATAGTATGCACATAGCGATATGAAGGAACGTACGTCTTTCTTCGTTCGGGGTCTTTTTGCTGTCACTATTTTCTCCACGTTCTTCTTAATAGGCCAACTGCATCCGTGAGAAATAGTGTGCCCCAGGAAGTCTAACTGTTCAAACCCGATGAGACATTTGCTAGGTCTGGCTGTGAGACCCGTTTCCTGTAGTCTCCTGAGGAGCATAGCAACCGTAGCAATATGTTCTTCATAGGTTTCCGATGCAATTAAGATGTCATCCATGAAATTATGGATATGGGGACTTTGCAAAGGTTCTAGAAGCTTCCTCATCATCCTGGTGAACACTCCTGGTGCGTTATGCAAACCGAACGGCATCACGTTAAATGTGTAATGTCCTTCACTAGTGCTGAAAGCTAACAAAGGTTTAATTTCCTCCTTGACTGGTATTTGATAATAACCTTTACTGAGGTCAATCTTGGAGAAGATCTTAGCTTTGCTGAGCTTGGTGAGCAACTCAGAAACAGTTTGGAGAGGTTCGGGCTGGAATTCCGTTACAGCGTTTAGCAACCTGTAATCAATGCACAGCCGAACTTCCTTATTGGGCTTCTGCAACAGCACTACGCTCGAGCTGTAAGGAGATGTAGACAAACTGATAATTCCTGCCTGACGCAGCTTGTCTATTTCTCCGCGAAGTGCATCAGCTTTAGCGTACGGGATGGGGTAAACTCTGGTTTGAACAGGGGTCTCGTTTGTTAATTTCATATCAAATTCAATGAGATTTGTTCGACCAGGTACATCCATTAAAACTGCACTGTACTGTTTTAGTAGAGCCCTAGTTTCTGTTTGTTGTTCTGGTGAGAGATTGTCGCCGAACTTGACATCTTTAAAGGATTCTGTGGGTTGCAGTGGATACTCCATGCAACCATCATCATCTTCCTCGTCTTCCGTTGCTATGGCGACCGCCAGGAGATGCTCGGAGGATGGCAACGGTCTTTCCAAATATTTCTTTAGCAGATTTATGTGGAAGACCTTCTCCTTTCCTTTGATGGAGAACTTGTAGTTGGTACGTGAGATCTTTTTAAGGACGGTAAACGGTCCTTGCCATCCGATGCGAAGTTTATTGCTTCCGGTTGGAAGTAGCAATAGGACTTTCTCCCCTGGTTGTAGTTCTCTCTCTTTTGCAGCTTTGTTGTATCTTTTCGTAATTTTAGCGCGGGCTTTCTTAAGGTTGGTAGTAGCTAGATCCCATCCTAGCTTTAGCCTTTCCTTAAGCTCAGATACATACTTGCTTGCAGAGACGACTGTCTCGTCAACCTTCTGGTCTGTCAGGGACCGAAGTAAGGCTTCTAGTGGCCCCTTAATAGGTCTGCCAAATAAAAGTGTAGCTGGCGCAAAACCCGTAGACGCTTGGGGTACCTCTCGGTAGGCGAATAAGGCAGCCGATATATATTGGTCCCAGTCTTCCGGTTTCTCCTGACCCAGCTTAGTAACATCATGGTGAGGGTACCGTTAAAACGTTCCACGAGCCCATTTCCGGCCGGATGGTAGGGACTTGTGTGGATATGTTTGGCCCTCAAGATCTTAAAGATCTCCTCCATTAACAGGCTACGGAATTGGGATCCATTGTCCGTCAAAACTTGTTGAGGGAATCCCAACCGTGTAAAAATTTGCACAAGGGCTTCTGCGACATGCTTGGAATTAGTGCATGGTAGCGGTACGGCTTCGGCCCACATAGTGCAAGTGTCAACTAAGGTCAGGATGAACCTGTTCCTTCTTTTGGTCTTTTCCAGAGGACCAATAATGTCGACAGCAACCCGTTCAAATGGAGTCCCTACTATTGGCATTTGCCCCATAGGTACTGGGGGTGTCAAGTGCTTGGGTGCTACCCGTTGGCACTGGGCGCAGGATTTCACGTACCTGATAATGTCAGAGTTCATTCCTGGCCACCAATAGTGGTTTTTTATTCGCTGAATAGTGGCGTTTTGTCCCATGTGTCCGCTAAAGGGAAGAGAGTGCCCCATCTCTAAGATCTGGTTTCTGTACTGCGTCGGTACTAGGAGCTGGTTATTCCCCGTGTCCGGGTTGCCCGTTCTACGATACAATACACCATCCTTAGAAAAGATGTCTCCGTTGTGTCTGGGGTCCTTAGCCATGGGCAGTTTTTTAAAGCAGGGCGCCAGAGTAGGGTCCTTTTGTTGCGCCTCCTTCAGTTCATTCGGCAACAAGTTTGGCGCAGGCTCCCTCTCCTTCTTGGCTTGCCCTCTTGTGGTTACCGCTGCCACAATCGGCTCCTTAGGTCTCCCAATGAACACATATCTACATCCCAGGATAACTGGGTAGATCGGATCATCCATTATGGCCGCTTTAATAACTCCTCTGACAAAGTCAGAGTGTATTTCTACCAGTGCGATAGGAAGCGTCCTGGGTGCATCACTCCTGAAAACTCCACTAAGTTTGACGGTTTCCTCTGTCTCCTGACCGGGTTTGACTAGGTGCCTAGCGACAATACAATCAAAACTTAATCCAGTGTCAAAAAGACAAGTAGTGGAGGTACCGTTCAAAATTACAGTTCCTCGAGTTGAGGGTCGGTCCCCCTCAGGTTGAGAATCACTGACATTGACTCTACCTTTCGAGGCTGTATGCAAACATCCAATGCGGTTTGCACCGGTTTGTTTGCCCTGATCAGACGTTCCTGGTGTAGGGGTCTTCCCTTTTCCTTGACCTTGGTGGCCGCGCTGCCACGTAGGCTTGTTGGGTTGATCAGAATTTTTGTTGGGGGGGTATCGGGTTTTGTAGAATTTCGATTTTTCCTGGGGAGGTTTCTGGGTATCGTTATCTCGTTGGTTATAATGTTGAGAGGAAGTGGAAGAATAGGATGCCTGCTCTAGATTCTGTTTTCGAGATGGCTCATCGGTGGGTTTACGTTTTGTGCTGGGAAGTTCGGCCATTGCATTGCTATAGCGTTCGGCTTTATTGAGTATGTCTTCAAGCCTGACTGCCCCCTGTTCAGCCAAAAATCTACGAGTTTCATTCGACAAAGTGGATTTTATCTGCTCCACAAGAACAAGTTCGAGGAGTCCCTCATATGAAAGACGTAGGTCAGATAATTCAATGCACTTTGTCAGATAACCCGTGAGACGTGAAGAGAACTGGGGAAATGTTTCCGTGCTCTCTTTTCGGCTGTTTCTGAACAACTGCAGAAACTTTCGGGCAGTCATCTCAAACTGCTGTAGTAAGGCCTTTTTCAACAATTCGTAATCATGTTGATTCGGTCCCAGCTTTGTGTACACGTCATAAGCATTGCCTTTCAGTGACGTTGAAAGTTTGAGCGCCCAGCGGGTACTCTCTAACCCATAAAGATTCGCGAGTCTCTCGAATTTTTCTAGGTAGCTGTCAATTTTTTCGTTAGGGCTAGGAAAAGATTCTAAAGAAAACGACATAGCAGTTAATTGGGCAGATTGAGTACTGGAGAGGTCCATTGATTGAGACTGGGGCGAAGACGGCTCTCCGTTAGTCGAAGTAGAGGCGCCCCGACTCTCTAGAGCCTTAAGCGCCAGTTGATGCTGTCTTTCCTTGTCTCTCTCTCTCTCTGCGAGTTTCCATCTCTGCTTCAATTTTCTTCTGTTCCAAAAGACGTTCTTCCGCTTCTTTCTTATCTGCCCTCTCCTGGGCTTCTCTCCTCTCTGTTCTTTCTTTCTCTTCCTTCCTCTCAGCTTCTGCTCTCTGTTGCTCCGCCTTCCTCTCAGCTTCGGCTCTCTGTTGCTCCGCGTCATATATTTCCAATTCCTGGTCTAGTAAGAAGAAACGCGAAAGGGAGGAACTCTGAACCGCTACGAGAAAAAACCAAAGTAAAAAAAATTTTTTACTTGAGTTACCTCCTACCTGTACTGTGCAAACTTATCGCTGCTATTATCTGGCAATTAAGGCTCTAAACGCAAGCGACTATGCCACTAAATGGTAAGTTACACTGGAAAAGAATCTACTTTTACTAACAGTAGAGAAAAATTTATATTAAAACAATTTAAAAGGAAAAAAAAATTTCCCCTAAATTTTAAATCTCTGACAACAAACTCCGTCCCTAAAGTCAATTATTGAGATGAGACGTTGTTAACTTAATTTTTAAAAATCAGAACAATCCGTCTTTAGCTAAGCTCAACTCTTTTTGACTTCAAAAACCTTAGTGACTGTAAAACAATCACGCAATCCCAGCAACTTTTATAAAGAAAGAAATATAATTATCTCCGCCAGAGGGTAATTAAAATAGCAAAAATATTTGTTTATCTGTACTTTCTACTGCTGTGGAGAGAAAACAACCTGTAAATATGCTGTGTGGACAACCAAAATACTTAAAGAACGTTTGTCTAGGGGTGTAATTATTTATTTATTTCCCTAATTCACAAAGACAAATCATTCACACTCTACCTAGTTAGACCCAAACTAAATCAGACTCAAAATATCTTTAACCCGGCTATGCGATTTCCTCAATTGTAGCTCAAGATCCCAGAACCAGCAGACAAAAATGTGTGCATCAACTGTATCTCAAAATTATCCCAGACGAGCCGGCCAAATATTGTCGTAAATTTATTTTGAGAGAAAAGAGTCGTAGAAATAGTGGTCCGGTTTAGAGTGGAAAATGATGATGGAAAGCTCAGTGATAGAAAATGTAGAGATTTAATAGTTACTTCACAGCGTGCTGGAGGAGAGTAAAGACAGACTTATTTACGACAAATCGTGTCTCTCAATCTTCTCTTTCACTCTCCTGGTCAAACAATTATTTGCCAGTTTTCCAGACTCGCATCTGCGCGCACACCGATTCGGTGTTTTCAAACACACACACGACGTTGATACAAACTATATTAAACGAATAGGGGAAATGTTGGGCTTTGGGTATATCCAACACACAGAACTAAATGAGTTTAGGTGATTTTATTCACTTTAAAACATCAATCACTAAAAATATCAGATATTACATAAATTATCATAAGTACACAAATGCAAATAACAAGTTTGGGAGGGGGTGAAGAAGATTGGTATCGACTAAGCCCTTCCCGCTCATTAGACAAAGACAAACCCAGTCCAGAGATAGATAATATCAGGAACACGGGTACGTTAACCTAACAGTAAAGTTAATTACTCTGAAAGAGGTGTTACCAAGTTAGGTATAAGTGATAGAAAAAAAACCTGTTCTTCCCAGCTGTTCTTCCCTTTACTAAGCAAATGGAAAGGAGGTGGTTTTAAACAGAGTTAACAAATTATCAACTATCCCACTTAAAGGAACAATGTAGGGTATACAGAAAAGATATATGTTACCAGGTAAGCAAGTTAACAAAATGGTCACACAAAAGAATTAATTTTCTGTCATTCATACACGCGCTAGCAAAGGCCTTCACTCATCTTGCTCTCACTTACCGATTGTGAAAAAATCTTGCACTCCATAGAATAACACAACAGCAGTTACACCTCAACTAAATGTATGAGTGTTTGTTCAAGTTCTAGCCCCAGATTATCGGGTAGGCGGTCAGCACATAAAAGGATCCCGTAATCGCTGGAAAATGAATCTGTAGTTGTGTCTCTTTTCTTAATAACAGTTTCTATGGGAGGGCACGGTCTCTGATACCGGGGTGAGGATGGTGTGGTCTATTTGACTATGCCGCTGATAATAAAATTCTTACGCGTGCTGGTACACTTTATCCGTGAGGTATGGTTTAAGTCCAGTGAGAAAACTAGCCACATCACTGTTCAGGAAATTATGAATTATCTCTCTGTGTCAGTAAACTAACAAAGCTCGGGCCAGTGTTCTTCTTCCCGTTACGACTTAAGTTGTTTGATGGTGCGTTAAATTTGTCTTTGGGGGTGCTTTCTTTGCTATAAGTTAGATAGCGGAATTCCAAACATAGCATCGCCTCAAAGATTAAAAATTTACACAGTCTCAACAAGTTCTGCGTCAGGGGAACTCTACACACTGTTTATGCTTTGCTTTGCTTAGATTGATTTCTTTATTGCTTTCTTAATGCTGGGATCGCACAGGTTACGATCACTCGCTTTGCACAGAATTAGAAATCACTGCAAATATATATAAAATCCAGGGGAAAATCTATAACAAGATTTCAATAAAGCTAGTGCTTCTGTAAAGGTCTGGCCAGCGAGTGATAACATGTCTAGTTCTACATGGTCTATTTAGCTAAAATGGAATGTAAGTTGAGTGGAACATGATAAACTTGACAACTTATTTGATCTCACGAACTTTAGGGGATCTGACCGCCAAATCAAGAGAAGAAGCCGCCCCCTGGTCTTCGTATCCGCTCGCTGCTGCCCGTTTCGCTTTCCCCCGTTCGCTCGGTTCCTCGATTGACACCGAGACGCGAAATTAGCGGCAAGCAACTGCGTCTCGTATCAGGGAAAACTACTGTCTTTGATAGCGCCGATAGTCTCCCATAAGATCCCTCGGTCTGTCTCTTTGATCTCGTCGCTGTATCCTACATGAGTCCCGGTGGAATGCGTTCTGGCAAACGAAAAGTTACAACAAATGTTCAGGGGTTCTAATGTTATGAAAAGCTAAAGGTCCCTTTAAATCATCCATCATATCAGGGAAAATTCACTAGTCAAACTAGACGTACGTCACAGGTGCCAAAATACAACAATACAGGAATCACTCAGTCCTGCATTCACTCTATTCATGTCAGCCGTGGCCACGCGCTTGCATTCGTACTTACAGCTTTGGTAGCACTTCTGGAAACACAATTTTTAGGACATGCACATACATAATGTCCAGTATTAGTCTTGGCCAAAGGAACCCCAGCTCCACACTGATAGGTTGAATTCACTACTTCAGGGAACGTTTCCTTGGTTATTATTTTTGGATATCTGTTTATGTCACATTAAAATTGTCCAGGCAGGAACGTTAACAGCGAGCACAGTGTCGATAGCTTAGGTTTCTAGTAACTAGGAATGTCAGGTCGATGCCTTCTTTCAGTATAGGATTTTAATTTGGTCACACCACAATTAGTCAAAAATCGTCGGACAATGTTACTGTAAGTAATATTTCTCGCGACAGAGGCTGCATGTACTTGAGGTTTTTCAGGAAGAATTAAATCTGGCTCGATAGGCCCGTTACTTCATTTAATCTTAAAGTTCATGTAATGGGTACTCTGTCGTTCTAGATGCAAACGCAATGCCAGACATGTTTTACTTTGTACACTCACGTCTTTAAGGACATAAATGTTTTGTTCTTCACAGATATTTCTCATCAGTACTAAAACCGCAGGTAAAGTTGAGCTACCCCAGTTTCACTGAATAAAAAAAGAAAGCAACATATAAAATACTTATATATAGGCTACTATTCACTTCGGTTATAAACTTACATATAAACTGCAAGCATAGAGCTTGTCTTATCTTTTAAACCTCCGTGAAATAAGTTATATTCATAAAATCAATCATCATAAATTAGAAATACATACGTATTTCGTCAAAACTCAATGATGAATTAGTACAGTATAAGTTAGTTTAAAATATTCTCGATTGATTACTAGCAATTTAGTAAAATTTGTGTATAGCCGCATGAGTTTAAGCTAAAAATTATACTTTATTTTGCTATCCACTGAAACACGTCAACTAGAGAATATAACCGACTTATAATTTAATTTCTTCTGCACAGAAATCTAACTAGTAAAATGAAATAAGCGATTTATCACTACATCACTCAACCTTACTAAATATATATTATATTACATCCAAACAGAACTACAGGCGATCGCACAAACTTAGAATTAAACACTTATATATATTAGTAGTCTAGAAGCTAGGCAACATTGTTGAGACAAACTAAGACTTCGCTATACAGCTTATTCTCTTAGCAGAAACGACCTGTCTACTGCAAATTAGGAGTACCGAATGAATTCAAGTTAAAACTACGGGTATAGATATATGAAATAGACAAAGGATCCCACGCTATTTCCGAAAACCCGAAAATAGCGCCGGTCTCTCCCCCTCCCCTTCTCTTCTTAACACTTCACATTAACTCAGATGCCGGCCATAACGCCAATGCAGGTCTTTACACCTCTTGCTAACCATTCTCATTCCTGAGCGATGCATGAGGGCGCCTTTCACACCTCACACCGAAGAACTAGCCATAGAAGCGCTCAATTGTCGTTCTCACCCAGGGACTGGCATTACGCAATAAAATAGGTTACTAATATGAGAAAGCACAGCGGATTGATCAACCGCTTGCTTGTCGCATTGATTACGGAAACAACAATTAATATTCTGTTGTACCAATAAACGCCTTTTGGCGTAACGGAACAACGTTCCCGGACTGTATTCGACTTTAAAGGTATATACACTTGGGAGCAGTGCCCAGCGCGTTATTTTTGCGTTAAAATCCTTATTAGCCCCAAGGAATGCCAGAGAAGCATGGTCGGTCTGCACTTTGAATGTTACTCCGTAAAGATATTCATGGTGCCTCCTTATACCATGAACTAATGCCAGACATTCTCTTTCCACTGTGGAGTAGCTTTGTTCTGCCTTATTCAATTTATGACTGCCATATGCCACTCGGAATAACTGGTTCAGATCATCGTCGCCTGCCTGAAGCAGAGTAGACCCGATGCCTTATCCCGATGCGTCGACTCGCAATATGAAGGGTTTGGTAATATCAGGCAGTTGCAGAATTGGATATTCAGACAACTGTTTCTTGAGCGTGACATAAGCGTCTTCGCACTTAAGATCCCAGATAATTCTCTCAGGTCGCCCCTTTTTCGTAAGGTCAGTAAAAGGTGCTGTCAACCCATTGACGTTTTTGATGAATTTCTGGTAATAAGCACATAGTGATAAGAACGATCGCGTTTCTTTCTTCGTCCTAGGCCTCTTTGCTGTTCGTATCTTCTCCACGTTCTTAGCAACTGGCCACATGGCACCGTGAGCAATGGTATGCCCCCGGAAGTCAAGTTTTTCAAAGCCGATTAAACATTTGCTAGGTCTAGCTGTGAGACCAGTTTCCTGTAGTCTCATGAGGAGCATCTCAACCGAACCGTAGCAATGTGTTCTTCGTATGTGTCCGCTGCAACTTGTATGTCGTCCATAAAATTGTGGATATGTGGATTGTGCAATGACTCTAACAGCTTTCTCATCATCCTTGTGAACACTCCTGATGCGTTATGTAACCCAAATGGCATCACGTTAAACGTATAGTGTCCTTTACTGGTGCTGAAAGCTTGTAAAGGCTTAGTTTGCTCTTTGACTGGTATCTGATAGTAACCCTTACTCAGGTCAATCTTTGAGAACATCCGTGCCTTGATTAGCTTGCTAAACAGCTCAGAAGTGCTTTGGAGGGGTTCCGGCAGAAATTCCGTTACTGTGTTAAGTAGACGGTAATCGATACACAGCCGAACTTCCTTATTAGGCTTCTGCAACAGCACTACGCTCGCACTATACGGGGATGTAGACTCACTAATAATTCCTATTTTACATAGCTTGTCTATCTCTGCACGTAGCGTATCAGCTTTCGCATATGGAATAGGGTAGACTCTGGTTCGAGCGGGTGTCTCATTTGTAAGTTTCATCTCGAACTCTATGAGATTTGTTCGCCCAGGTACATCCGTTAGCACTGCTGTGTACTGGTTCAGTACAGCTCTCGTTTCTGTCTGTTGTGCTTCAGAGAGACAGTGTCACCAAATTTTACATCTTCGAAAGATTCAGTTTGTCGCAATGGATATTCCATGCAACTTTGGTCATCTTCAACATCCTCTGTAGCTATGGCGATCGCCAGGAGATGTTCGGGGAACGGCACCGGTCTTTCCAAGTATTTCTTCAACAGATTTACATGGTAAACCTTCTCCTTTCCTTTAATGGAGATCTGATAATTCGTTCTCGAGATCTTTTTCAGGACGGTAAACGGCCCTTGCCACCCGATGCGTAGCTTGTTGCTTCCGGTTGGCAATAACAACAAAACTTTCTCTCCTGGTTTTAATTCTCTCTCCTTCGCTGCTTGATTGTATCGCTTAGCGTGCTTTTCTCGAGCTCACCTAAGGTTGGTCGTTGCTAGATCCCACCCTAGCTGTAGCATTTCCTTCACTTCCGATACATATCTACTGGCTGAGACAACTGTTTCATCCGCCTTCTAGTCTGTCAGCGACCTGAGTAAGGCTTCAAGCGGGCCCTTGATAGGTCTGCCGAATAACAGTCTAGCTGGGGTAAAACCCGTAGAGGCCTGGGGAAATTCCCTGTAAGCAAATAGAGCTGCAGGAATGAACAGATCCCAATCTTCCGGTGTAACATAATGGTGAGGCTGCCATTGAAACTTTCCACGAGTCCATTTCCGGCCGGATGGTACGGGCTGGTGTGGATCTGTTTGGCCCTCAGAATCTTAAAGATCTCCTCCATTAACAGGCTACGGAATTGGGATCCATTGTCCGTCAAAACTTGTTGAGGGAATCCCAACCGTGTAAAGATCTGCACTAGGGCTTCTGCGACATGCTTCGAATCTGTGCATGTTAGCGGCATAGCTTCCGCCCACATAGTGCATGTGTGACTAGGGTCAGGATAAACCTGTTCCTTCGTTTGGTCCTTTCCAGGGGTCCAACAATGTCGACAACAACCCGTTCAAATTTTGTTCCCACTATTGGCATTTCACCCATGTGGACTGGGGGTTCCGTTGCTTGGGTGGCACACGTTGGCACCGGGCACATTATTTGACATACCTGATAATATCAGTATTTACTTCTGGCCACCAATAATGAGTAGTTATCCGTTGGTTTGTGGCGTTCTGTCCCATATGTCCACTAAAGGGAAGAGAGTGCCCCATTTCCAGGATTTGGCTTCTGTACTGTTTCGGTAATAGGAGCTGGTTGTAACTTTGGTCAGGCTTGTCCTTTCTGCGATAAAGTACGCCATCCTTAGAAAAAATGTCCCCGTGCAGTCTAGGGTCCTTAGCCATGGGCAGTTTCCTAAAGCAGGGTGCCAAAGTAGGGTTCTTTAGTTGCGTTTCTTTAAGTTCCATAGGTAACAAATTTTGCGCAGGCTCCCGTTCCTTCTGGGTTTGCCCTCTTTTAGTTACTGCTGCCACAACCGGCTCTTCCGGTTTCCCAAAAAACACATATCTACCGCCAAGTATGACTCGGTAGATGGGGTCATCTATAACAGCCGCTTTGATCACGCCTCTGACAAAATCATAGTGGATCTCTACCAGTGCGATGGGAAGCGTTGATTGTGCCTCACTCTTAGAAACTCCACAAAGTTTGACGGTCTCTCCTGTCTCGTGACCGGGTTTGACCACGTTTCTAGCAACTAAGCAATCAAAAAAGCCGCGTGTCAAATAAACAAAAAGTTTGAGAACCGTTCAAAATAACAGTACCTCGCATTGAGGGTCTCTCTCCCTCAGGTTGAGAATCACTGTCAATAATTCCGCCTTACGAGATTGTTAATAAGCATCCGATGCGTTTAGGCTTGGTGTGCTCGCTCTGATCATTAGTCCCGTGCGCAGGGGTTTTCCATTTGTCATCTTTTCCTCGCTGGCTGCGGTGCCATGAAGGGTGGTCGGGTTGATCAGACTGTTTACTGTGGTTGGGGAACTTGTTTTTGTAGAACTTGGATTTTTCAGGAGGGGGGGGTTTTGAGGTCCAGTTTCTCTGTGGTTATTTTGGTTTGGAGCATGAGAAGATTGGTCTAGATTATTCTTTCGAAAAGGCTCTTCTGTCGGTTTACGTTTTATGGCCGGCAGTTCGGCCAGCGCATTTTGATATCGCTCAGACTTTTCCAAAATGTCTTCCAGCTTTCCTGCGCCTTGCTCCGCTAAAAATCTTCGGGTGTCAGCAGACAAAGTGTTCTTTATTTATTCTGTTATAACAAATTCCTCAAGTCCTTCAAAGGTAGAGGCAAGCTGTGAAAGCTCTAGACATTTTGCCAAATAACTCTTTAGACGGGAAGAGAACTGCTGAAAAGTTTCAGAGCTCTCCTTCCTGCTGTTGCGAAACAGTTGCAAAAATTTGCGCGCGTTCATTTCGAAGCGCTCAAGTAAAGCTTTCTTCAACACGTCGTAGTTGTCTTGTTGGCTGCTTTCTAGTTTAGAATAAACATCATAAGCAGAACTTTTTAAAGCCTGGAAAAGCTTCATATTCCAACGCGACCTCTCTAAACCGTGCAGAGTTGCCATTTTCTCAAATTTTTCTAGCCACGTGTCAATCTTCTCATTTGGACAAGGGAAAGATTCTAGCGTAAAAGACATAGCAATAAGTTGAGGAGAATGAGTGTTAGAAGGATCAGTTAGGAAGAATGAGGAGAAGACTCTCCATTGCTTGAGGTAGAGACAGCACCACGACTTTGGACTTCTAGAGCTTTAAGCGCCAACTCATGCTGTCTCTCCTCCCTCTCCTTCTCATGCTGTCTCTCCTCCCTCTCCTTCTCATGCTGCCTCTCCTATCTCTCCTTCTCATGCTGTCTCTCCTTCTCTCTTTCCTCATGCTGTATCCTGCGGATTTCCATTTCCTCATCCATCTTCCTTTGCTCTAACTGACGTTATTATGCCTCTTTAGCTTCGGCTGCTTTCCTTCTGATCCGCATCATATCTCTAAAGTTCGTTCCTGACAAAAGCTTTTGCATCTTCACCGTCCAGTCCCTCTTTGATTGCTTCCTGTCTGAGGATCTGCCTAAGCTTCGCCCTTTCTGCCATAATAAATCAGTGACTGAGACTTACTTGAGAAAGAACTGAGAAAAAGGATACACTGGTTCCTAACACTTACGAGAAAATACCAAAATAAAAGATGATATATTTTAACCTGGGATACCTCCTCTTACACTATAATATCTAACTATCGCTGCTATTAATCCACAATAAAGCACATAATGCAGGCGACTACGCCAAATAAATGGTAGTTAAGATTATCACTAAAAATAAGTTGCTACAGTGGAAACAAAATAATTATCGAAAACATATTTAAGGCAGAAAAAAAATCCTCTTAATTTTTTTTTAAGTCCACTACAAGTTCACCCCTGAAGACAGTTAGGGTAAGAGAGGCAATTAACATGACGTAATCGTCTGAATGCACTCCTTAGCTTAGCTCAAACACCTACTTCTTCAAAAGCCTGTGATTGGTCAACAATCACAAACTCTACCAGCGGTTTAGTATTACAAACTTAATATATACCTTGTAATATATGTTCCGACAATAATCAACCTGTAAATCAAAATGTATATTACTGAAAATGCCGTGGAAAAACAATTATTAATTGTGTGGTCAGCACGCCCATAAACAGATCATTAGTCTAGGGCATTAGTTATTTTTAAAGAAACACAATACCACGAGACAACACACTCTTACTCTATTTCAGAATAAAGAAATAAATCGTACAGACGAGCTGATATTTCTCGACTCGTCTTCCTATTTTAAGTTAAAAAAAAAAAAAATTCTACGGACGAGAATCCATTTCTCGTCCTTGCTCAGGATTTTTAGTTCAATTTATGGAAACGAGCCCACATTTGTCGTAGATTTGCGATAGGAGAATTAAGACTTAGATTGGTCTCTTCTCAATAGAAATATTTATTACACATAATAGAGGGAAACCCGAGGCCTGTAAACAGTAAATTAATATGAAACAAATATAAAGGTATGTTATCAGGCACTCGCAGGAAATAAAGAAGTAGAACACCAGACAACAGAAAAACTACAGACATGAGTGGCTTACCCAGGATTTGAACACTGGACCTTCCGTGCGACAACCCCACCTAGCCATGAAAGCGAATCACACTATCCGCCCTGCCATCTACGCATCATCTAAAAATGATGTTTCAATGGCAGGTCAACAGTGCGAACCACAATACATGACACCAGAAGTCCACCATGGGCAGTTCAGCCTATTAATGACGCAATCACTTCTGTTGTATTTCTATCAAGCAGTATAGGCCGAATCCAACAAGACAAGGACCTTAATACTGTGTCCAGTAAATGATAGTAGACTAGAACAGTGAGAACAGGATAGTGGGTAGGTTTGCTATTGTATAAACATTTATTACACATAAAGGAGGGAAACCCGAGGCCTGTAAACAGTAAATTAATATGAAACAAATATAAAGGTATGTTATCAGGCACTCGCAGGAAATAAAGAAGTAGAACACCAGACAACAGAAAAACAACAGACATGAGTGGCTTACCCAGGATTTGAACACTGGACCTTCCGTGCGACAACCCCGCTGATAACATACCTTTATATTTGTTTCATATTAATTTACTGTTTACAGGCCTCGGGTTTCCCTCCCTTATGTGTAATAAATGTTTATACAATACCAAACCTACCCACTATCCTGTTCTCACTGTTCTAGTCTACTATCATTTACTGGACACAGTATTAAGGTCCTTGTCTTGTTGGATTCGGCCTATACTGCTTGATAGAAATACAACAGAAGTGATTGCGTCATTAATAGGCTGAACTGCCCATGGTGGACTTCTGGTGTCATGTATTGTGGTTCGCACTGTTGACCTGCCATTGAAACATCATTTTTAGATGATGCGTAGATGGCAGGGCGGATAGTGTGATTCGCTTTCATGGCTAGGTGGGGTTGTCGCACGGAAGGTCCAGTGTTCAAATCCTGGGTAAGCCACTCATGTCTGTTGTTTTTCTGTTGTCTGGTGTTCTACTTCTTTATTTCCTGCGAGTGCCTGATAACATACCTTTATATTTGTTTCATATCAATAGAAATAACACACGTGATAGCTCAGTGGGAGATGATAAAAGAGAAATGGATTTCACGAGTGAGATGGAGGAAATATATTAGAGTCAGTCTCTGACACTCGAGAGATTTCTCTCAGTCAGCCTATCATCTACAACGGATTAAAATTTGTCAGACAGTCTAGTATAATATATATTAATATATATATATATATATATATATATATATATATATATATTAATATATATATATATATATATATATATATATATATATATATATATATATATATATATATATATATATATATCCCTCACATGCACACACATATAAGTGACTACAATTAGACGCACAGACGTGAAACATGACAATGGAAATGTATATAATTTGGAACGAGCTGTTTGACATACTGATTAAGTTTAAGTGAATTTTAATTATCATAAGAAAATTCCATCACCACACATAAAAATTACATAAGCATATACAATAGTCATAAGTCAATGAATTGCTACAAGAATGATAGACCCATAGGTATAATCTTTTCTCTCGATGTATAGCCCACAGTCCTGTTAGAAGAAAAGTGATAGCCTCAAAGAATCAAGGATGCATACGCTATAGTCTAAGATTTCCCTTTAAAGGTATGAACAGAATTGATACTCTACTCTATCCTAAGGAAAATATCATTAGCAACAAAACTGCCTAAAGGACTTTAAGACCGCAAACATGGGTGCCAAAATACAACAATAAAGGAATCACTCAGTCCTGCATTCACTCTATTCATGTCAGCCGTGGCCACGTGCTTGCATTCGTACTTACAGCTTTGGTAGCACTTCTGGAAACACAATTTTTAGGACATGCACATACAGAATCTCCAATATTAGTTTTGGCAAAGGTAACCCTAGCTCCACAAAGATAGGTTGAATTCACTACTTCAGGGAAAGTTTCCTTGGTTATTATTATTTTTGGATATCTGTTTATGTCACATTAAAATTGTCCAGGCACGAACGTTAACAGTGAGCACAGTGTCGATAGCTTAGGTTTCTAGTAACTAGGAATGTCAGGTCGGTGCCTTCTCTCAGTATGGGAATTTAATTTGGTCAGACACAATTAGTCAAAAATCGTCGGACAATGTTACTGTTAGTAATATTTTTCGCCACAGAGGCTGCATGTACTTGAGGTTTTTCAGGAAGAATTAAATCTGGCTCGATAGGCCCGTTGCTTCATTTAATCTTAAAGTTCATGTAATGGGTACTCTGTCGTTCTGGATGCAAACGCAATTCCAGACAGGTTTTACTTTGTACACCCTCGTCTTTAATGATAGAAATGTTTTGTTCTTCACAGATATTTCTCATCAGTACTAAAACCGTTGGTAAAGTTGGGCTACCCCAGTTTCACTGAATAAAATAGAAAGCAACATATAAAATACTTATACATACTATTCACTTCGGTTATAAACTTACATATAAACTGCAAGCATAGAGCTTGTCTTATCTTTTAAACCTCCATGAAATAAGTTATATTCATAAAATCAATCATCATAAATTAGAAATACGTGCGTATTTCGTCAATACTCAATGATGAATTAGTGCAGTTATAAGTTAGTTTAAAATATTCTCGACTGATTACTAGCAATTTAGTAAAATTTATGTATAGCCTCACGAGTTTAAGCTAGAATATATACTTTATTTTGCTATCCACTGAAACACGTCAACTAGAGAATATAACCGACTTATAATTTAATTTCTTCTGCACAGAAATCTTACTAGTAAAATGAAATAAGCGATTTTTCACTAAATCACTCAACACTACTAAATATATATATTATATTACCTCCAAATAGAACTGCAGGCGATCGCACAAACTTAGAATTATACACTTATATATATTGGTAGTCTAGAAGCTCAGCAACATTGTCGAGACAAACTAAGACTTCGCTATACAGCTTATTCTCTTAGCACGAACGACCTGTCTACTGCAAATTAGGAGTACTGAATGAAGTCAAGTTAAAACTACGGGTATAGATATATGAAGTAGACAAAGGACCCACGCTATTTCCGAAAATCCAAAAATAGCACTGGTCTCTCCACCCCCCCCCCCCCCTTCTTAACACTTCACATTAACTCAGACGCCGGCCATAACTACCAATGCGCGTCTTTACACCTCTTGCTAACTATTCTCATTCCTGAGCGATGCATGAGGGCTCCTTTCACACCTCACACCGATGAACTAGCCATAGAAGCGCTCGTGTCAGACGAAAATGTAGACGAATGTCTGTCCTCTATATCTGTCGAGAACGAATTCCCACGATTGTCGTTCTCACCCAGGGACTGACATTACGCAATAAAATGCGTTGCTAATATGAGAAAAGAAACAGGCAAAAGTTTGAATGGGAGAGTTATATTTTGTCGCAAACGAACGAATGCGAAAAACAGAAAAAGGATTTAAGAGCGAAAATAAAGTAGAGGACAAGGGTTGAATAAGAAAATAATATAGAAAATTTAATGATCATAAATCTCTATGTCACAATGCATCAACTTGAGACACAATCAAGGTTAGTAATAAAATGACTCAAAATATGTATCTACTTAGATTAACCACCCATGATTTTTGGGCAGATGTTCTAGTAATCCGGCTGCAGGGACCTAAAATAAAAATAAATCTCTACACAGCCAATATAATCGGCTGTCTTTTGTTTGTCAGTAACACAGCTAAACCATTCACCGTAATGTCCCTGTCCCACAGTTATTACGATCTCTTCCCCTTCCAGACACGTATGAAAGTGGTATATACGCTTGAAAGTACAGCTTGCTGGCGGGTCGCAGACTGGAAAGATTTTCACCCTATCCTTTATCTGAGCTGCTGCATAACACCCCCACTGGAACGAAATGTTAGGACAAATGCTATGTCTTTTAAAGGTACAAGTGCGCTGTAAATCCAGGATCTCAAGGGTGGCGATGAAGGCGCTCAGTTTAACTTTATGCGTTGGAAGTAATCAATTCACTTTTGCTTAGGCCCGTCACTCTTGTGAAGGAGCTTGACAATGTGGACAACGTAACTCTATGCAGTTGATGATGGTGGAGCTTGGCCATTCCACTTACTTTGCGAGATGGCGTTAACAGTTATTTCCAGCAAGTGAGATAACCCAAAGAACCCGAAGTAGGGTGTCGGGAAAATAACAGCTGGGGTTGGTGGGGACAACCAAATCTAAAAGGGTAGATGCTATATCCGGCCTTTCCACGAAGGCAAATACGGCCGATGGCTCAGAGTGTCCTTAACTTCGTCGGAGTTTATCGGTTCTTGTTTAAATGAAATTATATTTAAAAATCTCTGATCATCAAGCCAACATCAAATCAAAACAACATTAGAAACACAGCTATTACATAACCAAGTACAGAAAAACTATATATACAACCATTAACACAATATCCCGCAGGTTTATCTGTCTCTCCTTCTCTTACTTACTTACTTAGTCGTTCCCCTTCTACCGTGAGGTGTAGAGATTTGGAAGAGAGAGCGCCAGACTATTCCATCGGCTGTCTTCCTCCTGGCCCGGTTCCATTCTAGTCCTCGGTCCTTCAAAGATTGTCTAATGTTGTCCTCCCAGCGGACTCTGGGTCGTCCTCGGGGTCTGGATCCCTGGCTCTCCGTCTCCCACGCCCGTCGCGGCAGCCGATCCCCTCCCACTCTGCAGACACGGCCAAACCATCCTAGTTGGGACTGTTCTACTTGGGTCTGTAGGGGGTGGCATTTTAGGCCTTGACGTATCGTCTGGTTGCGTACCATGTCTCCTCCCGTTACCCCAACCACCCTCCCCAGACACCTCACCTCTGAGGTTTGGATCTGGCCCCCATGGGCCGCAGTCATTGCCCATGACTCGCATCCATATGTCAAGACTGGGACACAGTCTCCTTCTCATTGACCGTTAAATAGACAAACAAGCTCGTTGGTCGCTGGCAGACCTACTCGCGACTTGCGTAATCAGGTTACCCACGGCGAGCATGGGGTTGTTAGGCATGTAAACATTTCAGCCTCATCTCTACCTGGCACGGAACTGACTTTACAAGTATCGGTCAGCTATGACTAACACGCAGGCGTGATACAGATTGCTTCCCCTGCTCTGCAGTAGTGGTCCAACAGTGACCAAAACACAAGAGTATCTAAATAGGTCTTCAAGGGTGTATACCTTCGCACAAGATTACTCTTGGCAGAGATGTAGATAGAAGAAAATGACACTTCTAACTTAAGGTAGTGTTCACAAGATAATTTATAAGTCAAGAACAATGCTGCTTATCGCTGAACATTTGTTAACTTATATCTGTCCGTCGTCTTTTGTGAAGTATTTAATCAATGGTTTTTAGCCCGTTGCAGCCCCCAGTTCCTCTTATAACTAATGTCTCTATAGATGTACATATATCTATGTATATAGATGTATGTTTAACAGAATCTTGCTAAAACATTCGCTTTCATACATATAAAAACTGACTCGACAATGGATGTTTAGTTTCAAAACAACATGTAACAAATTTAATAATGAATTAGCATTTAACAGTTAAAATAAGGAGGGAATGATGAATTTTGCTGTAAATACATTTTACATTGGGTTGTCCCCACCAACTCCAGTTATTATTTTCCGACACCGTACTTCGGGTTCTTCGGGTTATCTCACTTGCTGGAAATAATTTTTTTCATCACCACCCTTGAGATCCTGGATTAACAGCACACTTGCACATTTAAAGGACTTAGCATTTGTCCAAAAATTTCGTTCCAGTGGGGGAGTTATGCAGCAGCTCAGGGAAAGGACAGGGTGAAAATCTTTCCAGTCTGCAACCCACCAGCAAGCTGTCATTTCAAGCGGAATATACCACAAGTGTGTCAACAAAGAAAGATATTGGGGAGGGAGGGGGAGAAGTCCACTAACATAAGTGTTTGGAAGGGGAAGAGATCGTAATAACTGTGGGACATGGACATTACGGTGAATGGTTTAGCTGTGTTACTGACAAACATAAGTCAGCAGATTCTGTTGGTTGTAGAGGGACTTATCTTTATTTCAAGTCTCTGCAGCCGGATTACTAGAAAATATACCCAGAAATCGTGGGTGGTTAATCTAAGTGATACATATTTTGAGTCCTTTTATTACTAACCTTGATTGCTTCTCAAGTTGATAGATGCATCTTTTCATTTGTTGTTAGTGGTTGATATTTTATTGTTTGCCATATCTTGGGTTTTTCTGTTAATAAATTAGACAATACATCGGCGGATCAGACGACTTTACTATATATACTTATACCTATCACTATCTGTACTTGTACTTGATTATTTATGTAGTCACTAATGTGTACCGTACCTTACTCCTAGCAGAGAAAGAGGCGAGTGAAAGTAGCTAGAACATAGTCATCGAGTGGCAGGAGGGGAGAGTCATCTCTTCTTCCTGATGGCTATAATTCACCACATCCACATTCAACACCACTATTCATCTATTTTCTCTGCCTTCACTCCGAGTTTTGTCTTGTCTCAGACGTCACTCAGACTCTTTTGTATTGTCTCATGCAGACTCTTGAAAACCATTCGTGACAATAAGACCGATATTTTCTTGGCTGTAAAAGGAATCTGCTTCCATATCGTAATGTCCTCGAAGTGTCATCTCAGCCTAACAATACCCGAGTTGATAGAGTGAATTTCTTTACCATCCATTGACTATTTACAGCAAAATTCATCATTCCATATTATTTTAACTTTTAAAGACCAATTTAAAAAAAATGTATATGTTGTTTTAAAACTAAACAGTCATTGTCGAGTCAGTTTCTATATTTAAGAAAGCGAACCTTTGAACAAGATTCTTTAAAACATACCTCTTTATATACATAGATATATTTACATCTATAGAGCCATTACTTATAAGAGGAAATTCGCTGAATTAACTCAGCTGAGGGCTTGAACGGGCTTAAAACCATTGCTTAAATCCGTCACAAAATACGACAGACAGATATAAGTTAACAAATGCTCAGCACTAAGCAGCACTGTTCTTGACTTCTGAATTATCATTTGAACACTGCCATAAGGTAGAAGCGTCATTTTTCTTCTGTCTCCATCTCTGCCAAGAGCAATCTTGTGCGAAGGTAGACACATTTGAAGACCCACTTTTGAGTTTTTGCCACTGTTGGACCACTACTGCAACGTAGGGGAGGCAATCCGTGACAATTGGAGGCAAGTCCGAGGACAAAGTTAGTGAAGGCTAATTTCCCTAGAAATCTGACAAGAAATTTTAGATTACTGAAAGAGTATTGTTAGTTATCAACCTATTTAGATCTGCACGTACCTTGCAATAAATAAATAAATAAGGTCAAATAACTGAAGGTATCACAGTATAGACATTCGCCAAAATATTTAGTTGGTTACGCTGTTGAGCGGCGACTCTGGTAGAATATAGAAAAAACCCGTTTGGCGAGTTGGGCCAAAACGGAAGACGATATGAAACTTTTGACGCAAAACATTCTACGAGATGTCCGCCGTCCTGTTCTGACGCTAGTTGCCTGTGTCAGCAGTTTTGCTGGGGAATTGCATGAACGCCAGTTTTGTTTGAGTGCTTGCCGATTGTTTCAGGTGTTTAGGATTTTGGTTGATTGCTAGAATGTTGATGTGATTTCTAGTGGTTTTTTCCTGGATTGTATTTACGTTGAATCTTGCAATTATGTATTGCTTTACTGTGAGCGATAGTCAGTGGGTGTAGTTTCTGGTTAGATTATGTTGGTAACCATTTTTGCTATTATGTTGAGATACAGTGTGTGGCAAGTTATTTGGCGTCTTTCGTTGCATTGTGTATTGCATTTTCACGCGTCTTGATAGCAGTGTGTGGCTTTTTGGTGTGTGTTATATTCATTAAAAGGGTCAGTACCTATTCCAAGGTGTTATTAGTTATTTAATGTCAGCTATTGTGTGCTGTGGTAATATCTGTAGACAATGAGCCAGAAGATATAGATTGACATGTGTTAAATCCACAGTACAAATAGGGTTAGATCCAACAGCATCAATAGATTGTTGTTCTGACAGAAGGTAAATAATTGATAAAATCAAAAAACGTAATTGGAAGAGGAAACAACTGCCCATTCCTGAAGCCTTTTTTCTGTTGTAGCCATTTCTGTTGGGTATTAGATAATTTTAGTCAACTAGTATTTTGACTGTAGAGCTGCTAATTTTATATCAGTTGGTAGCATTTGCAATTTTCGTGTCGCCCGTAAACAATCTCCTTGCACAGCACAAAACCTCCACACCTTTTATCTGAATATTGGTAAGGAACTGGGCATGACAGGCCAAATTCTGACATATTTGGTGCTTAGTTCAGTTAAAGCCGAGCAAAAAAGAGTACATGAGAGGAAGACTGAAAAAGAGAGAGCATTTAAAGAGCAGGAGAAAGCAGAGAAGGACGCTGACAGGGAAGTTAGAAAATTGGCGAGGGAGCATGAAAAGGCCAAAGCAGAACAGGAAGCAGTGAAGAAGGAAACGCAAAGAGAAGGAACAGGCCAACGGAAAAAGAGCAGGAGAGGGCCCACCATGTCTGAAAGAAGGAACTAGAGATTGAAGGAAGAAAAATCAAATCCAGCGCTAGCACTAATTGGTCGAGGAGTTCTCAAGGCAGTGATGGGGGAAATATTTCTCACATAGTTCCGAGCGCGGCCTCTTTTCAGTTAGATGTCTACTCAGAGGCTTCTGAGAAAACAGACTTGAATCTTGCTAGGTTTGAGTCTTTAGCAGCTACCTATGGATTAGATAGAGAGAGATACATCATGAAGCTATCTCAGAGTCTGTGAGGACCTGCTTACGATGTCTCAAAATGGCACCGTAAGACAATAGCAGTTATGATATGTTGAAAAAAGCTTTACTTTAAAAGTTTTTAGATGAACGCGCAATTTTTTCAGAGCAAATTCCTAGAAGCCAAGAGGCAAAGAGACGAGTTTTATGAGCAGTTTGCTACATATCTGGCTATGTACTTGGAAAAGTGGGGATAACTTAGCGCCTTCGACGAATCGTACAAGGGATTACAAGAAATGATTATTGTGGAGCAGTTTAAGGACTTGCTCACCCCAGACATGAGTATGTTCCTGCGGAGCACGGGGCCGAACATCTTGGTCAGGTGATACTGTTTTCTGATCGGTACCAGAGCGCCCAGTCTGAGGTGACCCCGGCTAAAATGCGCCCACATATAATCACCTAAACGAGAGGAGCGCCACTTTACTGACTCCAAGAGTACGACTAACCCTTTACACAACAAGAAACCACAGCACCAGAAGCAACAACAACCACATGATCAACACAGGCAGAAACAGCAATTCAGCCCATGGGACTGGAAAGCGATGGTGTAAAGTGTGCAAAAATGACACGCATTTCACGTATGACTGTAACAGGCCGATACCAGGCCGTTATAATGCCGCTTGCCTGATCAGGGGGCCGATAGGGAAACATGACCCCCAGGCATATGAACAAAATTCTAGTTACCCCTCTATCACTGGATAAGTAAACGTGGGTAAACAAATCATTTGGTGCTTATAAGATTCTGGCTTAGAATATTCCGCTGAAGTTTCCTCATTTTTGGTGAAAGCCCACCAATACACTGGTTAAACTGTAGAAATACAGGGGCCTCGGAAAAGTACAAAGCCAAATGATGTTTCAACCCGATATGTGTGGGGCAAAATCAATGCCTCAGTAGGAGACGATTTAGTCTACTCTCTCATTTTATGTAGAAAATATGTCTTCCTTGGGGATCCTTTGCAAAAACCCAGGCCGACACAAAAGAGAGAGAACACAAGACACACCCAAGCGGCCCCTGAGCTCGTATCTCTCACCAGCACGAATATTTCGGAGCTGAGGAAGGCACAAAGGGTCAATAAAACCATAAAGCCTTGTTTTATGATGATTACACCTGTACTCTTCCGTGAGAATTTACAGGGAGAGCGGTTTGGTTTACAGATGAGTGGGAACAAGAGACAGTTGTCCCACTCTCATATCGCACCCGCCTAATGCAGGAAATGCATTCTACCCTGCCCCATCCCATTAAAGGATCATATGCTCTGGGAAAAAATGTATCTCTGAATTACATCTAGCCATATATGCGACAGGAAATACGACAGTGTGAGAGATTGCTCTGTTCGCAATAATCCGGACAACCATAAGAATTAAACTGCTCAGAAAGAGTTTGAGCAGAGTACCCAACAGCCAAGATTGGATAACTCGTACCTTAACTCGACATTTCTGTGTAGCAAAGCAGAGTTACGGCGACCGCAGAAGGACGACATAACCCTAGAACCATACTTTGAACAGAGTCGGATAAAAACAATCCAAGCTTCAGCTAGAACTTTCCACACATAAGAGAGAAATATTTATCGACGGACGAGGCAAGGGAAGCAACTAGTGGTGCCTCTCCCTTTAAGACCCTCCTTTATGAAAGCGGATCATATATCCTCATTGGTGGAACATGTTCCCATGGGTACAACTATGAGTAATCTTTAAGAAGTTTACTTTTGGCCAAACGAAGGAAGGACGTTCGACAGTTAGTTTTAAACTGTACACATTGCCAAGCGAGGAATTCAAACACTCGCCAACAGTATAATGAGGAGAAGAACACTGTCATCTAGAGTAGAGGTAGAGGACGGCACATACCACACATAAGTTCACGTTCAAACCTGGATATTTGATGCAATACATGTACATGTGACAAAACGTCTGTACGTGTTCTTTTAGTGGCTGTCTCACACATTTAGCCACTCCGGCAGTATCCTTTTTTTTCTTCATTTTTCTTTTTCTCTCATTCACTTCGCTTATTATATGGCAATTTTTGCCCTTTTATTCATTATTTTACTCTATGCTGGATCTAATAAGATGAAGTCTCAAACATTTCATTTCCTTACGGAAGTATCTTCTAAGGGACTAGCTTTATCTCTCACATTTTGTGCTTTACCACTCCTGAAACTTATTTACATTCCGCCAGGTGAACTGGGGTATTATCGTAACAATACCCAGTCATTGTCACCGGTCAGCGGTAATACGTTTATCTCTTTATTTCCCGTGATTGTTGTGGTAGCCAATCTTTTCCCATTCTGCAAACATAGACAAAACATCTTAGTTGGGACTGTTCCACTTGGGTTTGCAGGAGGTGGGATTTTAGGCCTTAACGTATCGTCTGGTTGCGGACCCTGTCTCTTCTTGTTACTTGAACCACCTTCCTCAGATACCTCATTTCTGAGGTTTGCATCTGGCTTTGGTGGGTTATAATTAATGCCCATGATTCGCATCCATTTGTCAAGACTGGGACATAGGTGGAGCGGTATACAGCCATCTTCGTTTTCTTACCAACCTTTCTCTTACTGAGGAATCCTCGATTTATGGCCTGAAAATGTCTCCCAGCTGCTGCTTTACGAGTGGCCAACTCTTCTTTGATACCTCCCTGTAACGGCCCAATCTGGCCGCTATAAATGTTGAGGTCTAGAAATGGCCACCGTAAATGCATCAGTTCGTTTTCGTTATCATGTATGTAGTTAAATGTTGTGGGCTGAAGAATGTCCAGTATAAGTGTTGTAGGTCGCTATACTTCAGTCAGAATGAAGGTGATAGTCATCAGACACCGTACAGGTGAACGTAGAGATAACTCAACGCCACACAGGCTATCATAACCTTTATAAGCCCTGGTTGGCCGCCGCAGTGCTGACATTCATACTCTTGACCTGAGAGTGTTGACGTGTAACAGTGATGAAGTGTGAGTAGATGTCAAAGTGTGCGAATGGGTGTATGATGGTTCGTGGAAGACAGGCATCTACTGACATCACACTTTTGCACCACAATGTAGCAATTCATAGAGTGTGGTAACACCTGTGACGTTTGATAGACTTTAATACACCACAGCGACAGGTACGCCGACATCAATATAAAATAGTCATTGGACAACTCAGGACATAGTACATATGACAACAGTTCATCAACAAGCTGTACATATATGAATCTGGCTTCAATCCATTCCCCTTTCTACAGCTACAGCAAATCACCCCGTATTGGGAACGGGTCTTGATTATGTGAGTTTAAACAAACTCCCTTCTGACATGAGCAAGTCAGGAATATACTTGGGTCTACAGCAAGCCTCACAATATGGCAGGCCCCTTAAACACAATGGCCTCCATGGTATCTTTTAACAAACAAGATGAGTCAAACTTTGTTCAATGGTATCGCCGCAAATAGCGGGATACAACAAATATAAAGTACTTTAGGGCATATACAGGCCCGATGCAAATAATATTAGCATCCTTCGTGAGCTCCAGTTCTGGCAATCTTAAATGGACTCTTTCCCGCCCAGGGGAAACGTCACTGAGCTGGCTACAAAAATGTTATATATGATTCTGGCAAAGAAGGAAACGATTCTAAGGGTAATTTACCTTAATGTCCCTTCCGAATAAACATCACAAAACTCACTCGCCTCCTAGGAGTATCAGAATATAATATAGGGGATCAATCTTTAAACATCTTGGTCAAACACACAGAGGACTTCCCCAAAACTGTCTTGACCCTTTCAAAACTACAGCTCGACTCCTTAACAAAAGTATCTCTTCATTCCCGCCAGGATCTTCGCACATGCGTCGTAACGCTAGACCCTTTTGAGCTACGCTCAGGTAGGCGGTCTGAAAAACACATCAGGAAAAGCTGATTTCGGTTCTAAAATTAGACGCTGGGTTAACAGACAAGTGGGACAACCACCACTGTTAACTAGAATCCCAGTAAAACATGAGTACCTTCCCTTTCGTCAAGAATCTATTAATAATATCTTCAAAATTAAACAGGTACATTTTAACATACTGTAGACTCAGCAAACTGACCGCAACACTCCCTTTCGGCCTATATTAGCTCCGAGGTATTTTAAGTGGTCGACCTGCTCCAGGACATGTTCTCTCAGCTTAATCGGATGTCTTCTTTCTTCTCGTGATATCACCATGGATTTTTGTTTTAGAGCTGCTTATGACCATCCCTCCAGCTCTTCCTTCCAGACTTGCAGGTTGAATTGGAGATGTGCCTCTGATTTAGCAATCAGGGCAACATCATCAGCAAATGCAAGCTCTGAAATACAAACCTGTCTCATCTTCCAGTACCCCACTGAATACTTACTTGTTCTCTCCTTACATGCCTTGATGTCATCGTCCATGAGGAGTATCAAAAGATAAGGTGACAGGATATCACCTTGTCTTACGCCAGTGGTGGTCCTGAACTCTTCCGGCTTATGGTTTGCTGTCATCACATAATTTCTGCAAGACTTGCAGAAGGTCTGTATTGCATGAATCAGAGGGGTTAGAATGTTCATTCTTGCCAAACAGTCCCAAAGTTTGCTCCAGGGGACCCTGTCAAATGCCTTTTCCAGATCTATGAAACAAAGATGGATCTCACTCTTATACTCAAGGGCCTTTTCACTCAGCTGTCTGAGTGTGAAGATTAGGTCTTGAGTACTTCGGTTTGCTCGGAATCCGCACTGGACCTCATCCAATTGTGGCTCAGCTAGGCGTCGGAGTCTCTGCTCTAGGATTCTAGAGTAGATTTTATCAGGGACACTGAGAAGGGATTCGCCTCAATGGTTTCCACATTGTCGATTATCACACCTTTTGAAAATGTGTTATGATGGCAATCTCTCAATCCTTTGGTATGGTCTTGTTGCTCCACGCTGAATGTAGGGCCCTTAGGATTAATTGGTCGTCTGATGCTTCCATGTACTTAACCATTTCTGTTGTTATACCATCATGCCCTGCTGCTTTGCCCATCTTGATTTTCTCCAGTGCTGCCTTCAGTTCTTCCATCTTTATGTCATCTTCACCATTATTGGTTTTCTCTTCTGTGGTAGTGGTTATCATTTCTGTTGCTTCACCATGCAGGAGTTCTGAGAAATATTCTTTCCTTCTTTCCATTACATCCTTCAGGGAAGTAACCAATTTGCCTTGCTTGTCCTTTATAAATTTGAGAGGGCATTGTTTTCCCTTCCTCGTGTTCTTTAGGGTCTTATAGAACAATCTCTGGTTTTCTTGCGCATCTTTTTCTAGCTTTGCTCCAAATTCTTCCCATGACTTCTGTTCTGCTGCAAGCACCTTGTTCTTTGCTTCTGTTCTGAGTGTCACATATTCTCTATATTTCTCTATTTGTCCTGTTGTGTTTTTAGCTCCTAAGTATTGTTTCCATGCCATTTTCTTCTCTCTTATTTTCTATTTGACTTCCTCTGTCCACCAAGGTGTCTTCTTTCGTTTGTTCCCAAGTCTAACTTCACCACATACTTCTGCAGCAGCTGTCTTTATGATGTCCTTGAATTTAAGCTAGAGGGTTTCCACGTCATCATGTTGTTCTTTTGTGTTGCTCACCGCTGCAGCAATAAGTTCCTGTTATCTGGTCTTAATTTCTGGCTCTCTCATCTCCTAGGTCTTAATGCTCATTTCTCCCGTTCATTTACTTAGTTTCTTGCGTGATGTTGGGCAGTTCCTAGGCTGAGCAACTCTTTCAGTTATTCTTTTGAGTGTAAGCAGGTAGTGATCACTTCCAATCTCTGGCCCCCTCCAGACTCTAGCACTCCGGACATATTTGAAAACAGCTCCTTCTAACAATGTCATAGTCGATCACTTTCTCATTCTTTGTTGGTTCACATTTAGTGTATGCATGTATGCGTTTATGGGGGAACTTTGTGTTTGTAATGATCAGAGTGTAAAGGAGAATACAGAGCCAAAACACTTGTTCAATGGAAGGGAATCCTTCTGATGATCAGATTGTCTTCTGTTGTATCGCTCTGTAAAGAGTTTCCTATCATATATATATATATATATATATATATATAGTATATATATATATATATATATATATATATATATATATATATATATATATATATATATATATATATATATATATATATATATATATATATATATATATATATATATATATATATATATATATTTATATTTATATTTATATTTATATTTATATTTATATTTATATTTATTTATTTATTTATTTATTTATTTATTTATTTATTTATTTATATTTATATTTATATTTATATATATCTATTTATATTTATATATATTTATATATATTTATATATTTATAAATACAACTGGACAAAAGTTAAGGGCCACTAGGTTAATGTTTTTTTAAATGTCCAAAAACTGGGTCACTTTAACCCGTACTTGAAAGTTGCCATTGTTGCTGCAGAAACTCGTGGTTTTTGCAACACGCCCCACTAGTTCTTACTTAATTACTTAGTCGTTCCCCTTCTACCGTGAGGTGTAGAGGTTTGGAAGAGAGAGCGCCAGACTATTCTATCGGCTGTCTTCCTCCTGGCCTGGTTCCATTCTAGTCCTCGGTCCTTCAAAGATTATCTAATGTTGTCCTCCCAGCGGACTCTGGGTCGTCCTAGGGGTCTGGATCCTTGGCTCTTTGTTTCCTTTGCTTGCCGTGGTAGTCGATCTTCTCCCATTCTGCAGACATGGCCAAACCATCTTAGTTGGGACTGTTCTACTTGGGTCTGTAGGGGGTGGCATTTTAGGCCTTGACGTATCGTCTGGTTGCGTACCATGTCTCTTCTTGTTACTTCAACCACCTTCCTCAGATACCTCATTTCTGAGGTTTGGATCTGGCTTTTATGGGTTGTAGTCATTGCCCATGACTCGCATCCGTATGTCAAGACTGGGACATAGGTGGAGCGGTATACAGCCATCTTCGTTTTCTTACCAACCTCTCTCTTGCTGAGGAATCCTCGATTTATGGCCTGAAAAAGTCTCCCAGCTGCTGCTTTTCGAGTGGCCAACTCTTCTTTGATGCCTCCCTTTCGGTCTATAATAGCTCCGAGGTATTTAAGTGGTCGACCTGCTCCAGGACCTGTTCTCCCAACTTAATCTGATGTCTTCTTTCTTCTCGTGATATCACCATGGATTTTGTTTTAGAGCTGCTTATGACCATCCCTTTCTTCTCCAGCTCTTCCTTCCAGACTTGCAGGTTGGATTGGAGATATGCCTCTGATTTAGCAATCAGGGCAACATCATCAGCAAATGCCAGCTCTGAAATATAGACCTGTCTCATCTTCCAGTACCCCACTGAATACTTTCTTGTTCTCTCCTTACATGCCTTGATGACATCGTCCATAAGGAGTATGAAGAGGTAAGGTGATAGGATATCACCTTGTCTTACACCAGCGGTGGTCCTGAACTCTTCTGACTTATGGTTTGCTGTCCTCACATAATTTCTGCAAGACTTGTAGAAGCTCCGTATAGCAAGAATCAGAGGTGCTGGAATATTCTTCCTTGCCAAACAGTCCCAAAGTTTCCCACTAGTTCAACAGGTGAAAAAGTGAGTTGAATTTCTTTTTGTTAATAAGTCACACATTATTAAAAAAACTTTACTGATCTTTTCCACGGAAAAATTAACTTTATTTTGTAATAAATTGTTTACACCTGGTTGCATTTAATTGGTCCATAGAGGAGTTTTTCTTGGTGGCCCTTAACTTTTGTCCAATACACACACACACACACACACATATATATATATATATATATATATATATATATATATATATATGATAGGGTGGGCGAGATGATGATGATGATGATTATATTGTGATATTTGATCACTCTCTTTCAACACTCGCACCGACCCGAACAACAATAAAAACTCTTGATTCTGAGGCAGGGGCTGTATTTATTTTTACAACCCTATCAGTGACACTTAAACACACGAAGCAAACATTAAACAAATAAACCAAACAAACAAAACAAAACACCCAGCATGTGCCCGATTGCTAATTGTGTCATGTCTTTGTGTTCTTCTGTGTGGGTACACAGGGCGCCTCGTTTCGTTCTCTCTCGTCTGGGCTGATACTTAAAAAGGGCCGCTGCTGGTTATCGCATTCTTTATATAGGCCCTATGGCGCATCACTCACTTACTGCGCGCTGGGCGTATTAATCTTGGCTACTTAAATATCACACGCGATTATCGCTTTAGGAATAGCGAAAACACAAATAAAACCTACAGCTATTTAATATAACACACGAATATCAAATATGACTCACAACTATAATAATAATAAATTCTTTAAGCACCAAACACGGCGCATAAGGCAGAAACCAGTGCTCTCCAGGTTGTTCGTTGTGACGCCACTCCTCTTAACTCTTGCACATTATTTAGGCCCAACGTTCTTCCTTCTCTTGTTATTGTTCTTCTAAGTGTTTCTCTTGGTCTTCCTTTTTTCCTCTTACCCTCAGGAACCCAAGTGAGCGCCTGTAGTGGTATTCTGTTGTTTTGCATCCGTAAGACATGACCGATATATGACCATCACAACTATACACCACAATTAATTTCTAGGCATTATTATGGCCTCATTACATATCTTCTACTTCAGATTTTTCACAACCCAGGCTCGCGCCGTCACGTGAGCTGACAGTCACGTGGGCCGACCGAAAATATATGGGCGACAAACATGCCTTGAACTGAAGTGGGGGTGGGGCCTCAGAGGTGTCTTTCCGGCCCCATCATATATATATATATATATATATATATATATATATATATATATATATATCTATATCTATATATATATATATATATATATATATATATATATATATGTGTGTATGTGTGTGTGACAGGGGCTAGGTGTAGTGGTAGAGGCGAACGTATGTCGATGTGGCTACCTCACACCCAAGACCCATGCACTAAGAAAATTTATTAAGGATCGTTTGACAGGGGTTGCAATTATTGGTTGCTTGCAACCCTCTCAGCAGCAGACTTAGCAATTCAAGCAACACAAAGCCTTATACAGGTCAACATTTAATTCTACCGAACACCCAGACAGTGTTGGTAGACTTTAAGTCCTAGGCATGTTCTTGCATTAAACTAGACTTCAGTATTTCTCAATAGCTTGTCCTCTCTCGGCGACCGGCGATCAGAATGAATAAAGAATTTTCAACTGACGCGCTAGCCTGGACACTTCTCTTCTCTGATTGGCTGCTATACGTAAGCAGATATACTGATGTAGCTATTTTAAGATGTAAACAAAGATGACTGCCAATAACGACAAAATGGCGGTGGACAACAGGCGAGATGACTATGGCACTGTCATATATTCCCTGCCTGATTTTGTTGTTGTCCCGACAACTGCACTAAGCTAGGCGCTTCAGTCGTAACCTCTCAGAACGTCTCAGGGCACGATCCTCTATCGGCTGCAGGGCATACCAGCCTGGTTCGGGTGTTAAACCATGTGCGTCCTCCCCAGGGTCTGTCTCCATAGGCAAATCTGGTGCTTCAGGTAGGCCTAGGGTCGTATCTACCAAATCTGGAGAATCATCTTTGTCTTCACTTCGTCTCAGTTCGTTGCCAGTGACTCTAATGCTCGGAATCGCTCTGTCTGTTTGTTGGATGACATACGGACCTCCTGTCATTGTGGGAGCACGAATAACAATGTACTCCTCTTCTGACCACATGTCACGAATTTTGGATCTCTTGGCGTAGTGCATTCTTTTCCTCACCAATTCTCCGACCTGTAGTGGAATAGAACACGGCAGCTTGTCACATCTCTCTTTCCGGACTAATGCCAGCTACTGCAACTGTGCCTCTGCTCTTACGTGCTCCCCTTGCAGCCTGGAAACGTGTCCTTCAACGTGTTTAGATGAGTCTCCTCCTCTAAATGTCGACCACTTTTCCTGGCGCCCTTAGGGTGACAATTGCCACGGCCATCTCTTGGCTTGCACTGTGACGGCAATCTAGATGTGTTGGTACGTCTAGTGAGGGCGATCTTTGATGGACAAACTGATATCAAATGGCATGGGGACTTACAATGAAAACATCGCTTAGGAAGCGGGCCCTGGGGACACTTGGCTGCCATTTGGTTTGAAAAGTCTCCACAGTTGAAGCTTCTTATTTTCCGAGGCTTCCTCTGTGCCCTGGGTCGCCTCCTGCTACCCTTACATTCCTGGCCGCCTTTGACTTTCTTTCCTGCAATAAGTATCTCACACTCCAGTCGACCACCAACCATCTTTATCTTTGAGTCATTCTACTCCCCTTCTGTAACCTGACTCAAAGCCGCAGAGGGGTCTAGTTTAATGCCTGTGGACATCGATTCTGTACGTGGCCTAGTTCTCTGCATCTAAAACAATGAACTGTCCTGGTACGTCTCCCCTGCTCCTGAGTCATCGCATCAATTTTAGCCTCTAATTGAGCCACCTGTGCTCTCTGCCGCTCTACTTCTGCGTTTAATGCATGTGCATCTGGTACCATCACCGTATTTGCTGCTTTGACACTGGCGACACCTTCTCCAGACGCTGCTTCGACACTGGCAACACCAGCCCCAGAAGTGGGTTCAGTCTCTAAAAACCGTAGGGCATAGTCCCTCACCGACGTGAACGATACTGTAGGCTCTTTGATGATCATTTCCTTTGCAAACTGTCTTAGTAGATCATCTCTCAGACAAGCAGCAAACTGGTCCCGAAGAAAGGATGGCTCCAAAGGAGTGACGTTATTCTGCTTTTGTGCCCTTACCACACTTTCGAACACCTCGTGGATGCGATGGGAGAATTCCCAAAGAGACTACCTTGCCGGGTAGAGTTAAAAGTGGCCATTAACTCTGGGATGCTTCGACGCTCCCCATACACCCTAAGAATGGAATGTAGCATTGCTTCTGAGCCATCGTCATTAGCCTGAATCCTCAGCTCCCTGCGAACACTTGGGGTCACACTGTCAAGAATAACACCTGCCTGGTCCTCTTTACTCATCATCCCTACTCTCCAGGCAGCTCTCACCTCTCTGACATATTCCTCGGCCGTAGGACCCGTGCGCTCCATAAAGCACCGCACTCTCTTGTGAGTAGGTACCACGATGTACTGCACTCATTCTGGTTGACGATCCAGCCCCACTACTGGGTCATCCACCTCAGTCACATCTTCGTTGTCCAATCTACAAGCAGCACGTGTGTTGCGTGTCGCCATCTTGTTGCTAGTAGAGTTGACTAGAAATATTGACAAACTGGATGATCCCGTCCCTCGCCTTGCACTGAACTGGGTGTTCTACTGTTTCGGCTGTTGCTACTCTGATTGCTGAAGAGTTGGTTCACTGCGTGCTGTCTGTCTATCTTGCCGACGACGCCACTTGTGACAGGGGCTAGGTGTCCACACCCAAGACCCGTGCACTAAGAAAATTTATAAAGGATCGTTTGACAGGGGTTGCAATTATTGGTTGCTTGCAACCCTCTCAGCAGCAGACTTAGCAATTCAAGCAACACAAAGCCTTATACAGATCAACATTTAATACTACCGAACACCCAGACAGTGTTGGTAGACTTTAAGTCCTAGGCATGTTCTTGCATTAAACTAGACTTCAGTATTTCTCAATAGCTTGTCCTCTCTCGGCGACCGGCGACCAGAATGAATAAAGAATTTTCAACTGACGCGCTAGCCTGGACACTTCTCTTCTCTGATTGGCTGCTATACGTAAGAAGCTATACTGATGTAGCTATTTTTAGATGTAAACAAAGATGACTGCCACATAATGACAAAACGGCTGTGGACAACAGGCGAGATGACTATGGCACTGTCATATATATATATATATATATATATATATATATATCTATATCTATATATATATATATATATATATATATATATATATATATATATATATATATATTTGTCATTGAATATAATTGATGGAAATTTCTTTCACAACAAATGTTTCCAAATGATTTTGCAGTTTTCATGGCTTACAACCACAGCAACTTCTCACAATCACATCTTGACAGCTACTATTGTCTCCCCTCCGACGTTTAGGGACAATAATGCACGACAAAGGCGTACAATTAACTAAAGTGGGTTCATGGATCGAAACTTGGTATCTACGAGTTCCACTCTGCCCAGCTGTAAAAAGGTACCGAACTCTGCTCTTCAGGTAGGGAAGACAAAGGCTGCGAAGAACAGAACTGGTCACCCCCACATCATAAGGGACATAATATTGTGAAGTCTCAAACACTTACGGTAGTAACTGTAATGGTACTACATTTAACGATTACTTTAATCCTTAATAGAATACGAAAAATATGGAAGCTGCCGTTTAAAAATATGCCCTTATAGGCCCCCGGAGTGTATGAATAGATAAAGTAAGAATATTTGTGCTGTTTCCTCCGGCCCTAGCTGTTTCTTAAAACTTTGTTTTTTTGGGTTTTTTTTTCAAAGTAAAAGATTTCTCAAACATATGTTTAATCACAATGTTGTCTTTATTACTGTATTTTCAGTATACACTGTTCCAAGAATACACATAGACATGCCTATTAATTATTATTTCTCTATTGTCCAGTTTATTCCTCCAGGAAGACGCTGGGACGTAATTTTTACTGGGGATAACGGAGGTGTAAACAACAAGGATACAATGAAAATCGAAATTGATGTGTATGACGCCAGTTGTAGTGACGCTGGAATATATCGCTGTTCAGTCAGTTACTTCACAGCCAAACACGTATGGTATAGAACAAATTCGTCTGACGCGTTTGTGGACCCTCCTTGTGAGTATACGTAACAGTTAGATATAACAGCTCAATTCATGAAATGGTAACGTTTTGCTATAATACATCAGATGCTTTAGGAAAATAATATTTTCCTTTTCGATCTTTATGACCTTATGGGGCCACCATTGTAGCTGACCCCTTGAGGAAACCTGAACAATGTAGTTATATAATCTTGCAGCTGTAGTTTCTATAACACTTTGTTATACATAGTGATGTTGCTAGCCCCATACAAATCACATGTTAGTAGCTTTCATGACATAGCCCAAGGGACAGTAGGCCTATTCCTTCTTTGTCTTATCAGGGACGCACCGGGAGCTACACGGTGCATGAAAAACATAATGTTGTCGTGGGGTGACAGAACATAATGTTGTCGTGGGGTGACAGAACATAATGTTGTCGTGGTTTGACAGAACATAATGTTGTCGTGGGGTGACAGAACATAATGTTGTCGTGGGGTGACAGAAGACCACAAGAATTGCAAAAGCATCCAAATTGGACTGCCAATTTAGTGTAGAGCAGAAGTGGTTGGACAGACCGGCTCACAGGATGTGAGGATTGAGTGACATGTTCGTCCGTCACGGGTGATGAAGACCACTCTGTTTATCCAATTATTAGGAATATGTTAGGTTAGGGATGAAAGAGCGACTTTCGCAGTAATTTGGTTTAAAGTAAGGAAGAGTTGCGCAATTCGCCGACCTCACTCACTCGCCTGACTCCAGTCGCTAGACAAGTCAAAACGACATGAGATGAAGTCAGGTGCAGTGCATGACCAGGGCTTTGCACGTGCCTCGCCGTGCTCCTTATGCTAGTAATCGCCGTTATGCCCGTTGAACCAACATGTGGTTTCTTCCACGCAGTCTATCAAATCCAGTTTTTGCATGCATGGGTAGGCAGACCCTAACTCACCGAAGTTTTATAACCACTCCGCTACCCTCACCTAGTTTAGCCGGTTTGTCAAAGCCGTTTCCTGGAAAGGGGGGGGGGGGGGGGCCGCTGTCGCATGCTGGCAGCTACGTTACATACAACGATCAAGATAACGGGTTACTAAGAGACCTCGATCTTTGTTTTCATCTCCACGTTTGTTTTAGTTGTAGCCACTCACTCTCTCTTGTATTCTTATCAGACAGATAGACAAGACAAATAAAAGATTGGGAAAACAGTTTGTCATTTTATTATGATGAAATCGATCAAATGAAAAGATAAAAAAGTTAACATCTATCCAGTTATATATATATATACTAGCTGTAAGGACCCGGCGTTGCCCGTGTGTTTTTTCTAGTAGCTGCATAGGAAATTTATAAAATGTCTAAATCAAACTATAGTATTTTGATATTCGAGTGAAAATGAATTTTCATTTAAGTTAATGACTACCGGTTTAAGTGACTATACTCGTGCTATGTTTACAGTAATTGCAAATGCAAGCCGCACAAAGTACTGTTATTCCTTATGGTTCCACCGGAAGAGTGATTTCACTTTTGCTTTTCAATTTGCTTCCGAATTTTCCCAAAATTCTTATTTCTTATGATGGAATAGCAAAAGCAATTTTATTCTGCTTCCTAGCTTTAGCAAGAAGCAAACAGCCATATGCCAAACATCCATATCGGCATGACGTCACTTCCTATATTAATTAATGACTCCTTATAAAATAAAAAGACAAGGAGCCCTGTCGAGCTACCTAATTATACTTACACACTCGTTATGAATTTTAATCATAACAATGAGGATCATCATAGACAAGTGTAGAGACTTGAACGTTGACTTATATACCTGTTTGATTGATTACACCAACGCTGTGGACTGTGTACAACATCAGCAGTTATGGATTATTATGGACAATATGGGATTTCCAAACCACCTTATACAACTCATCGCACTGCTGTACAAAGAACAACAGGTAGCCGGAAGAATATAGGGAGAAATACATCAGAATGGTTTGAAGTACTGAACGGAGTAAGACACGACTGTACCATTTCCCCTTATCTGTTTAACATTTATACCGAGATTTCTATGAGAAACGTAAGAGATGACTAAGATAACACAGAGTTTGACCCATTTAACATCGGCGGGTACCAGACCCCAGAAATCAGATGTGCTGACGACATTATATTCCTATCGACCAACCCAGAAGGACTTGAACAATTAATTCTGTCAACCAAAAAACACAGCGAGGCTAAAAATCTATACCTAAATATCATAAAGCCCAAAGCATTGACAACAGACAAAGTAAAGATCAAATCAGAAATTGAAAGTGATAACGAAGAACTCGAAGGTGTTAATGAATTCGAATGCTTAGGGTCAATCATCAACAGCCCTGGCGACTGTGCAGTAAAAATTAAAAAAAAGACTTGCAATTGCCTCACATAAACTAATACAGATTAAAAACCTATGGCAAGGTGCAATCAAAGATACAAAGTTACAACTGATCAGAGCATGTATATTCCCAGTAGCAACATACGGTTGCGAGACATGGACTCTCAATAAAACAGTTGCAAAAAAGAGTACATCATTCGAAATGAAATGCTACAGAAGGACGTTGAGAATACCCTGGACAGAAAAAAAAACCAACAGAGAAGTACTGCCCTCACTAAATGTAGCGGAATATTGGCTCCTAAATACAATCGCAATAAGGAGGCTGACATTTTTCGGTCATATAAATAGACATAGTAGTCTTGAAAAATTAGTAATGGAAGGCATGGTCCCTGGAAAAAGGGAAAGAGGACGACCTAGACGACGGTGGATCCAGGACATCACAGAGAGTCTGAACTTGTATTTGGATGATGCAGGTCAACTTGCCCAGAATCGTGATGCATTCAGAGCAGCTGTAAAATAATTTTTTTAAATGTTCATATGCATAAATAACTTGTTGTTGGCTATATGAAACTGAAGGTAATTTTTGGATGTACTTTACTCTTGTGCTACAAGTATAAAAGCTTTCATTGAAAAATGATTAGTTTATTCAAGGTAAAATGGAGGATATCGCGCTTAAAAAAATGATTAGTTTTATTCTAAGGTAAAATGGGGGATATGCGCTTGAAAAAATCTAAAATAAATATCTCAAAACAGAAACACGTTCACTCTTAAACACGTGCGGTATTTAAAAGAATGTACTTGCAGTCGGAAATGACGTTTTGGGTGGTTTGTGGGTAGTTATAATTAGAAACAGTCTCAAATAGAGGCACAATATACTAAAGCCTTTTAAAAGTCGAATTGGGCCAAGCGCGTCTAACCCCTGAGACACTTAAAAAGTCGATTGGGGCTTAAAGAGTTAATTTTCGATTTTTATTTCATTGTGAGGGAATCTCTCCGACACTGTTTTTACCAGAGTGACTGAATGGGCTTACTTTCCTGTATTACAGCACTTCCGGGTTATGATATAATGTTCGTAGTTCTTTATTGCCTTTTACCTTTTTCGTTATCATTCTTAATTTATTTCTTCCCCATCTTCGCTCTTTCTGTTATTTTTTAACGTGAGCTACTTAATTGTAACTTTAATCACACCTTTGATATTTCCCTACCGTACGTTTTTTTTTTTTTGGAACACACCTGCTCGTTAGACTATTGTTGGTTAACGCAGAAGACGGCCACATGGGCCACATAAGGAATTTTTTTGGGGTCTTTATCCCTTGTTTGAACACCTGGTATCATGACCTCTGGGCATAGCAGGCAGCTGGAGCAATTGAAAATAAAGGACTTTTGAGACGCACAGGAGACCTTCTTACCAGATCGTGTACCCTTTTGGTAGCGGTAGCCACTTAGATGTCGTGTACGGGGCGAGACAATGTAGAAATAGATTAAAGGAAACATGCTCGCCGATCATACGACAAGGAAACAAAAGATAGCACATCACGCAGTTGACACAAGGAGACTTCATATGAAACTGCATAAATGGAAAGACTAGGTGGTAAGGGGTGGATAAATTATGTACCGGGTGACATAACCTAAACCCCTGTTTGTTTCATCACCGCAATCCAGCAAGCTGCCATATAATCTGTTACGACAGCCCACCCATTTCTACAGCAAGGACTTTTGCAAACTCATTGGGATGTGACATGACAATGTGGAAGGTGAATTATTGAAACGGAGGAAACAGCCCACGACTTATCACATACTGATCATTATGAAACATAACGACATCGTTTGACAGAAGTCAGTACGTCTGACAACACCCCCAGAGAATAGAGGAAGAGTTTCCCAGAGCCTATCCTGTTCCATCATTATATTATATTTCATTCCAGTGGAAGTTAATCTCAAATGTGTTCTTAAGGAAATCGCGAAAGATAAAAACGACGATGGTGACTTCAAGAAAATCAATAATTTTTCTTTTCTATTATTTAAGATTGCTTTTTGCATTTAGCCTCATAGCTGAATGTACGTAAGACTGTTTGTTTTTTTCATTACTTCTATTCGTTAATGGTTAATCAAATAAAAGCCGTTATCACTATGAGTTATAATATAACGAAGTAGTTTATAGTGACATATTCACCTTCATGTAGATTATTATATTATCATTACTTACATGGGCACACATTTGAATGCTAAATATGTTTGACTTTTATCTTGTGCGCCTCATGTCATATATCAAAATACGGGAACTAAACATAAATTGATGACTTAGGAAGAAGCAGTAGTGAAGAATATGATAAAAAGAAAGTCAACAATTGATATTAGATGTGCAACGTGTAAACGAGTTTGTGTCTTCAGTACTCACAGCATTTTTGAATTGGTTTAGTAGCAATCACAAGGTGTACTGACTATACATGTTCAACCAACCGCGCAACGCCGGGTAGTAAAACCAGCATATATAATATATATATATATATATATATATATATATATATATATATATATATATATATATATATATATATATATAAATATATATATATATATATGTATATATATATATATATATATATATATATATATATATACCTGCTTAGAACTCGTCTTAATTCCTGGTGGTTGTGGCGAGAGGATAGTGCTAGATGAGAGTCTGGTCTTATCAGTAATACCCATTTCTCTGAAAAGAGTAAAGGTGTATAGATAACAAAGGTGGGGTCAAGGTGTATGTGTTCCCAGAGAAGATGGTAATGTAGTACTCTGAGTCCTTATGTGCTACCTCTCCAGATCCCACTCTGTTAATATGGTAATTATTATTAATATTTTTAACTCTGCTAGGGGTAATTATTTAATTAAATTCACCAACAATGAATAAAACTTAACTTAAAGAATTTAAGTAAGTCTGCTGGTGAATATTTACAATTTATTTGCACATTTACTCTTTTCTATTTGAAAAGTTTTAAAAGAACTCATGTTACAAAAGTAAATACATAATAAAAATGTTCAACAAAGTCTTTCACTGTTTTTGGATGTCTATCAATATGGAGAAATTCTTGCTTGGTTGATCTTTCCTTGAATAATTACTAGTGTTATTCTCAAAGTCTAATTGAAGAGCTATACTGCTAGATTCGCCACAAACTGGTTTGATTTTGATTTTGGTGATCAGGAATAAGCTACACAGTTGCCTTTGTGGGCAACTTATCTGAGTCACTGAAGATGGCTCCCTCTGATACTGGAGAGAATTGTCGGCTGAAATTCTTCCAACTGGTACATACGAGATGTCTGGTCCTCTTGCATTAATGCAGGCTTTCTTTTGCCGCTCGCTGTCGATTCAAATATTGTGACTGACCTGATTCTATTAGGCACGTACTATTTATAGAGTGACCTCGACCGTCCGAGGTGGTATTCCCTACTGCTGTGTTTCAAAGTCCGAAAATACTGGTAAAATTTGACTATTGTTCAAATCAGGAAAACTACTTTTTTATTATCTCCGTTATTCCTCGAGCGATTTTATTCATCCAAAGCCTAAATTATACCCTGGATTATTCTGTGTATATATATATATATATATATATATATATTATATATATATATATATATATATATATATATATATATATATATATATATATATATATATATATATATAATCTTTTAGTCTCCTAAGTGCATTTTATTCTAGGCATTTTTTAACAGCCAAATTACGGACTTACCTGAAGCTTCAAATGCATTCAACCAAAGATTTCTCCCGTCCTATATTAGCATTGGTAAAAGTTATAGTACCTACGGGTAGAGCAACATCCCTAATATCGTTTTGTTAGTATCTTTTAAGTGGTACTTCTTTCATACTGATGTAGTTAATTGTCTTCCGATACTAGTTTGCACATAATGAACTTCCATTTTTATTATCCAAGCCTGTAGTAAACACGGTATAACGGAGCGTTCTGATTTGACGTGGTATCTTGCAGTTCTTATAATGTATGGCGTACGGTGAGGTCAGAGTTACTTAGAATTTGTGTTGTGATACAGACGTCACTTCATGACAGTGGTCTATGAGGAGTCAAAGAAAGAATAGGACTACTAGTAATGTCGTAAAAGGAGACTAATAGGAGGTTGTGCCTGGAGCTGGAAAACCTCATCATATAAAACTAACTTCCCACAGGAACCACAGCAACAAGAGCATGGTGCCTCCTTCCTGCTAGGGACCAATGGCAGAGGTGGTTACATGTTGCTTCAGAAGCGTAAAGAACAAATATGATGTGATAAAGTTATGAGTTTCCAGTTTACTGTCTTTAATATTTATCTTCCTTTCAAGGTCCAGTCGCTGGAAACTATGATTGGAGATTTTACTGGGGCGAGTTCTACGATGACAAGCGTTCAAGAATACCATTACCAGGTAATTCTGCAATACAGGGCATTTAGATTGGAATCTAGGTACCGAAGCTAGTTGTCTTAATATCTACACGATATCTACTCTGACATGTCAAATGCCATCTGACTACGACAGAGAACGTACACTTGCAGTATCACACAAAGGACCAAGAGCTGGAGCACGTCAATCTTCCTATAGCTATAATGGAACGTAGGAGCAATTTTAATTAGGCACTGAGTTAGGTTACTAGCAATTAGTATCGTTGTTTCATATTCTAAAATTCCTTGTTGCCTGAGTTTGTGCCTTTCGATTCTTCCAATTTGAATTATTTATTCACAAGAAAAGGATTTTTGTTATGTTTATGTTGTAGTATTTAAAACAAAGAATAAGAGATCCAAATAAATGAATGAATGTAAGTAAATGTCTTCTGTGTCGTCTAACCATTCATGATTGTGGAAACGTATTTAAAGTTTCCAACGTCAATACCCTTTAGCTCCCCAAGGAGCATAGGCCTTCAACAAACACATGCCAAGTCTTCCTGTCCAGTGCCATTCGCTCGATCGTTACATGTTTTCCTCATCATTTTCACCTCTGTTTCCAGTTCTCTTCTCCGTGTGTTTTTTGGTCTACCTCTGCCTCTATTTCACTGTGGATTCCAGAACAAGGACTGTCTTGTAATGCTATCAACAGGTTTCCTCAATGTGTGTCCTATCCATCGCCAGCATCTTCTTCTCAACTATTGTTCCACTGACACTTGTCTGGTCCATATCATCAATTCCACATTGGTGACCTTGTTATACCATTTCAGTCCTTCTATTCTACGCAAGCACCCATTTATAAAAGTCTGTTGCTTTTTGGTTGTTGTTTTTGTTGTTCTCCATATCTTAGATACTGACTTGACATTTGAGTTGAAGATTCTTATTTTCGTGTTGGACTTAATTTCTCTTGTTCTTGCAATGAAAGCTCCTCTTGTTTTTTGTATTCTTATTTTGATATCATTGTCTGTCCCTCCAATTTTCTCTATATTACTGCCAAGATATGTGTACGATTCTACATCCTTTATTGGTGTTTCTTCAAGTTCAACCTTGTTATCATTTCTTGCATTAATTCTCATAATCTTTGTCTTTTCCCTGCGTATTTTCAGGCCCACTTGTTGTGACGTTTCATCGAGAATTTTCAGTTTCTCTTGCATCTGATTATGGTTTTGGGACAGATGAGCCAAGTGTTCTGCAAAATCCAGATCATCAAGCTGTTTAGCCAGATTCCACCGGATTCCATTTCTGTTGTGTGATTTCGATGTTTTCATAACCCAACCTATTGCTAGTAAGAAATAAAAAGGAGACTCGATGCATCCTTGTCTCACTCCCATTCTAATCTTAAGCGGTTCTGTAAGTTGTCCTTCATGAAGAACTCTGCATGTCATGTCTTCATAGGTCTTCCTTATTAAGTTAATGACCTTCATGGGAACTCCATTATGCCTCATCGATTTCTAAAGTGATTCTCTATCTAGTTTTACAGAGTTTAAATGCCGTTGCCAATACGTCGGTACTCAACTTGCAGGTATTAACGATGATTTTTTTCATTGATCTTGGGTTCAGTTACTGCTTGTTCCCAGATACATTTTTGACTGTTTATTTATTTCCTGAGTCAAATACTGCGGCAGAGACTGTGATGAAGTGACTCTGTGTCACAACGTGCTCAAATTTCCCCGATTTAAAAATCTAGTAACGTAAATTCACAACCTATAAACCACTCATACTCTATTTGAAAAATTGCCAAGGGCAAGGTCAAACTTACCGCTAAAAATTGGACAAAATAATTTGAATTTTCCACTATTACAGTTAGAAATCTATAAATAAACTCCATGTTTGACCTTGGGTCTCAAGGCCATCGTCAAATCAACCGCTAACATTTAAAATAAACCATTTGAATTTTCGAACGCCAAGCCTAAAAATACCGCCCCCCCCCCTTTCCCCCAAACACACACGCTCGACCCTTCCCAATATTTATGACGAAAGCCGTAGAGCTTGGCAACGAACCAAACTTATTACTTCGTTTTGTACGGGAGAGAGAAGGTGGATTACCATGGAAATCAAGCCTAAATTGTGCGTTTGAAAAGAAACTTAGATAATTTATTTCTTTATAAATAACAAGGATGTCTTGAAGGGTAGCGCTAATATTGGTTAATATATATCATAAAATTTTCCCTTATAATAAATTATCTGGCCTTAGAAAATTATTTTATAAATATTTTAGTTCAGTGAACAGAGCACTATAAATTAGAAAAAAAATTACCAAGATGAAAACGGGGATAAATGGGTAAAGGAAACCTATATAGGAAGATAGAGGACAGTTGTCCTTTTAATAATCACTTTTAATATTAAAAATTGACCCATTAATAACCAAGATATTCACTTATCAACTGCTCAATTTGGTTGCGTGAGAAAAGTAGAAATTTCTTGACACGCGTTCTGATACGTTAAGGCGTAGAGTAGCTTGGGGCAATAAAATTAACATTTCGCTGGCAACAACCGCAATTTGAAATTAAAACTATCTAAAGCTGACATCAGCGGTAGAGCCTGTGTGACCAAAGCTTTCACCGTCTGGACACTAAAAGCAGTGGTAGAACCCATTAACTGCCAAAGTCAAGCTTATGATATGTGATATTCTTACTGGAGGGTAAGGCAAAATAAATATTTGTATTGATTTAATTAACATGTAGGCCACAATTTGTGTTACGATAGCCTACGAAGGAATGCAGTCTTTCGGAGTGAAATAAATGCAAAAAATAATTGCTAGTGGCTTTACAACGTTTGCGAATGCCAAAGCAGTAGACCAAAATGGATATTGGCTTTTGCAGTGCCATAAATGTTTAGATATTATGTAAAATCGTGTAGAGAATGTTAGAAATAATTTATCCACAGGTTTCAGTGGTAGTTTAAGCACACCCTATCTATTATATGAACGACAAGCCCTGTATAGGACGTTGTAAAGAGCTATTAAGGGATCAAAGCTAGGTATTGTACACTCCTATCTATTGTATGGAAGAGACTTCTTGGAGGAGGAAACAAGAGCTTTGTACTATCACTGAAGAAGAATGTTTACACAGCAGTGATGTTAAACAATGAAAAATAAAGACTGGTGTAATGATCAGCACACATAGCTGATCAAGGTGAGTTTTTACAGTGGTTATGTGTGGAAGTATTATAGATGAGAGTTATATGAGAGGGAATGTTCCTCTCATTTCAGGTGGCCTCTTTTGACATAGTTTCTCTCAGCAAAGGTAATTTTGATTCATTTATATCTTCAAGAACTCAAGTAAACTATGGAATGGAAGGAGGAAACTAATTAGAAGGATTGCTAACTCCACAAGCAGTCTATGAACGGAACCCTCTAAATGTAACGCGCACATTTTCACAAGATTTCTGCTTACAGCAGACATGTGCACTCTGTTTTGATGTTTCACAAGATGAACATTATGTTGGCAGACTGTTTCTACTGCAATATAATTTTTGTAGGAAAGAAATGAAATAAAACTAGAAGAAACGTTGGCACAATGTTTCGTATCTACTTTTAAAAAAAAACACACACACACTAGTTTACACAAATCGGCTTTCTCCTTAGAATTATCATTAAAACCTGCAACCTTTCAGACCCAGGTGGTGTACGTGGATATGCTTATCGTCCCTTGAAGCGAAAATCGACCTATTAAGCTGGCAATCAGAATACACAGGTGTTAAGTCTAGTAAACGAAGGCGGGAATCAGCCATTGTCAAATTAATTAACAGCTTAAAACACTGAATTGCTATTTCCATAAATTGTTACATGATTTCGATCCAAATGCACATTCCAACGCATTTGGTGGTAAAATGCTATTAGTTGCCATGGAAACGGTGGCCATATTGGATTTTTATAATACATTAGGGCCAAATCTCGTGTACATGATCACGAAATACGTAAAATATAATCAAAATCCATAATTCGCACCGTTTGTACGTCGGTCACATCTAAGGGATGTAACTGTGGTTGAAAGTTATACTGTTACGCACAAATAATTACTTTTTTCCAAAGTCTTGGTATGATCGTTTTTCGTATGTATGATCATTATTTGACTGAAATGCATGTTATATATATTTTATGGTCAAAGGGACAGAACCCGATATATCGATACTGCTATTTTTTATGAGTTTACCTCCTCTTGTATAGAGACACGTTCGGTCTATAATGTCTTGAACGAAGCGTGACCATATCTCCTTATTTGGTAGTATCAGTCAACTGTTGTAGATGTTTGAAACCTTTCTTAACGCTTCTGTTCATGTCCATAAAAGGCGCGACTGTGTAAGACTTTTATCTCGAATGTTCTTAGAATCGTCTTATTGTGAACAGCGACTCAGAGATTGTCACTCTGCGCATGTCTCGACTTGGTTGTCGTTTGTTGTTCCGCCCAGGTCGGGGAGTTGAGAAATGGACTGATTAGCGAGCGGACGCGACTGCGTCTTGTGATTCTCTGAGGGAAATACATTGTCTTTGTGAGTTAGTTAGCTAACTAGACTATTTCCCCGTATTATTCAAGCCTGCCTGGAGGCATATGTTCATGGTTGATTTTCCGAAATAAGGTAATTCCTCTTGTATCGAACTTTAGGCTATCATCTAGAGGTTCGTCATTTTGTCGCCTTTTTGCTCGCCTGTGTGATTCAAAATGGAGAGGTACTTTGACTAGGATTAAGTCATCGGTATCTTTATACCTGAACTAGTTATATATCTATGGGTCGCTCTAGACCAACAAGACTATTGTCTGTGTTCCAGGATTCGTTATATCAGAGATCACGTCCAAGTCAGATGGTTAGACTTAGGAAGGTTATAAAGGTCGAGCTGACCTGTAATCCATGTATGCTACTCACGTGCAGACAGTAAACGGACGTATTGTATACATCTGATCTGCTAGCATCAGGAAGGAATAATTATTATTGTCTATGAACATTAAGGATCTGCAGCGGACCACGGTTGCAGAAGTTATATGTATTATTTATCAAGCTTCGCTATGATATTTGTTTTCCATACAACTATTGAGTATTGACTCCTACATGACTGTCAGTTAACATGAGTTTGAATGCTGCATTCGTTATACTATGCTGATGATAACATAAGTATCATGACTGTTTTGTGGCGTGCAATAAATGGTATAAACCTAAAGCGAAGTTACCATTTTTTATGACTCTACACGTCATGTTGCCTGTGGTGTACCCTGAACTGTTCTACTGCAACACACACACCGCAACAATCTAAACCAGATAAGACACCCACATCTTGCATTGTAATACCTGGTGTCGATAGAGGTGGTAATTTGACGGCATCCTAATTCCACCCTTATCAATTCATGGTGGCCAATAGTTGGTTTATTCTGGTACCAACTCTCAAGGGGGTCAACAAACCCAGACATCATCAGCAGACTACAAGACAACATTGCAGTTGCTATTCATCATCACCTTTGATGAAATTTTTTGAAAGACGCAGCAGTACTGACAGTTGTTGATATTTTGAAACTACCCGGCGCTGCTCGGCGGTATTGAAGTTTGTCTACAAATAGAAGGACAAGTACCGAGCGAATGGATTTCCTGATCTGTTGAGAAGAAGGACAAGTGCCGTAACAACTGTTCCGGTCTCAGAATTACTGTTGCAGATTCAGAAGGTCAAGTTCAGAAGCTGTTTCCTGTCAGAAGCTGTTTCCTGTTAGAAGCTCATTTCCTTCGTCATGGCAGTTTACGAGAGCAGATATGGATCAACGTTGGATCATTGTCCTAAGAATGCTGATCACATCCTGTTCTGAACTGTGCTGACGTTGTGGATACATAGAAGTTAAGTGGCCTGTTTTGTTTGTGAACTGTGCCCTTATGTTCTAACTGAGCCTTCTGTCTATCACATTTTTCGCACTCTTTATATGTTTACATGTTATATGTTATTTGGATTTGTATTTATATGTTTATATTTCTGCGGGTTTTCTCGGTTGGGCGGTGTCTTTCAGTAGATGATACCACGTCACAGAGGTTCTACTGTTAGCGTTTTCGTTAGGGACTGTGCGAATTTCCTACTGTGAAATTTGCTAGCGACAATCGTTGCTATATCTGTTTAGTTGTGACGAGTTGTGCTTTATTTTCGTTTTTTGTATATTTTTTTTTTTTTTTTTGTTTCTCTCTTTCTTTCTGTTTTTTAGTTTCGATTTCAATTGTTTGTATTTGTAGGTCTCCTCTTTTCTATTATTCAGTTCTTCACGTAAATTGTTATGTATATACTGTAGCGTCATTTGTTTGTCATATCTTCGCATTCTGTCATCATATTCTTTTTAGTTTCGCTGTTTATTTATTTGACTTATGCGAATGTTTTCGTATTGTTTGATCTTTGTTATTGTTTACATTGACTCTGATCTTTGTTATTGTTTACATTGACGTTGATCTTTGTTATTGTTTACATTGACTCTGATCTTTGTTATTGTTTACATTGACTTTGATCTTTGTTTTGTTTACATTGTTGGTACTTTGTTATTGTTTACATTGTCTTGTTATTGTTTGCATAGTTCTTGCATAGTTAGCTTTCACTATTGTTACATATATGCTCATGCACTATTGATCTATAGTGCACTTATCATAACTAACTGGTGGTTTGTTCCTTATGCACTATTGTAGTGCAGTTATGATAAATAACTGATGGTTATGCACTGATTTGGGTAGTGCACTGATAATTAAGAGGTGACTTGTGATATTATTGTATAACTGATAATACAAATTGGTGTCAAGTCTTGTTTCCCACAGAGATTGGAGTAAACATAGTAATTATACAAGCACTTTATTAAGTCTTGTTGCTATTAAGATTGAAATAAGATAATTAATTATTTCAGGTTCTGTACTCACATTTTAGACATCATGTCTACATTTGAGTACTTTATTGAGCAGGGTAAAGCCCTTGGGAAGACAGGTGATAAATTAGAAGAATTTGCGACTGTTCAATAT